>LNAC01000119.1:2497565-2522189 GCA_002007465.1 Ailurus styani
GAAGGAAGGAAGGAAGGAAGGAAGGAAGGAAGGAAGGAAGGAAGGAAGGGCTTATCTTCATTGAAAAGCTCAACAAATGTCTACAAAACATACAAAGACTGCTGTGTTCTTGTTGATTTGAAGCTGCTTCTGTTTGAGCCAGAGAAGTTAAAACCTGGTGAAGTGCTTTTGCATTTTCAGATGTTTGGGAGTCTCTCAAGAAAAGAGGGCAGGCGAGGGGAAGCCTGATTTCCAAATGCAGCTGTTTCAACAGCTCTCGGTCTGCATAACCGTGTCTGCCGCACAGGGCTGCCTCCCCACCTGAACTAAGCTTGCTGTCCTAAGTCTGCTACTGCCTCTAAGTCCTGAGCTTTTCTAAGACATATGGCAGAAATGTGGAAATTGTCTTCCAAACAGCATAAGACAGAAAAGGCGGGGGGTGTGGAAGGGGGAAGGAAGAAGCAAAATCAAGCTGTTGAAACTGTATACAGGACACGTTTTCACACTAATCCAGTGCTCCGGTAACAAAGGACAGCATACCATGGGATAATTACTATGGATTATTATTACTGTTTCTAAAGCAAAAGAACAAAAAAAAATTTCACAAAAGACATATTACACACGCAGATTTCTAAAGCTTTAAAATCGTATGGTCTTCGGCGTTCGTTCCTATGGGGTTACGGGTAATGCCCTAACTGAGCGGGGCAGATGCAAACACAAAAAAGAAATCACAATAAACCTGAAATTCTCTCATGTCATGGTGCTTACTACCCTTTATTTCACAAACAAAAGTAGTTGAGCAACAGCTAAGTAGTTATTCATCTCAAAGAGCCAACCTAACATGTTGCCTGCCCTAGGGTTTTCTCCCCACCCACCCCCATCCAAAAAACAACTACAAAAAATTACATAAATAAAAAATAGGAAACTCAAACTCAGCCACACTTGTTTTCCAACGTGGCAGACAAGGCACGATGTGAAAGAGGTGCCAGAGAAAAGCTTCTTGGAGGACACAGAATTATGCCCAGGCCATTGTCCCTGCCATTGCAAAGGGGGCCAATAGGGCAGCCCAGCCCCTGAGTCTGACATTTTCAAAAACAAGGAGGTTGCCAGCTGCTGCGAGACAAACATCCCCAAGACACATTTTTAAAGGAATGTGATTGTAAGTTTATGGAACAGCTAATGTGGAACTGTGCTGGGCTTTTAAACCTTTCTGAAGAGGACAGTGTTTTCCTCTGGGATGGGAAGGATATGCTTGGTGGGCAAAGGATCTCAGGCACCTCAGCAAACTGGTCAGGGGGAGGTGTAGCTAGGAGAAGGAACATGTCAGGAACCCATCCCAGTTTGATTCAGGAAGAGGCTGGCGCTTATATATCCGGGACCTCAGGAAAGGCTAGAGATTTCCCCTACAGCATCTTCGACAACAGGCTGAATCTTTAAGCTGACAACCTAGACTTTTCTGTGGGCTCTCCCTTGGGCCTCCTTGGATTCCAGAATAATTTGTTCTATGTATAGCAAAGCCAGCACCATAGAAGAGATAAAGAGAAAACTAAGGCCTACCTCAACGGATGTTAATAAACTCATGCTCTAAGTGCTGTTATTGAATAAGGTCTTTTGAGGGCAAAGGAGTGCCTCCTATGGTAAGGAGTCTTCTGCTAGTAAAAGATGCTCACCTGTGAGCCCTAAAGTCTAAAAGACACCCCCCCCCAAAAAAATAAAGATAGCTCAGAGAAAAATGCTCACTCTTATCAAACTCTGAACATTGCCAGCTTTCAGTCTAAAGTTTCAAGCTGAGGTCAGTGCAAGAAAGCAATTTGTTTGATTCAGGCCCTTGCAAATTATCCCCAAATAATTTACTTGGTCTCCGCTTTGGCTGGTTTGGGTGTAATAAGAATTCCAAGAATTATTTTACTTTTCCATTAGAGGGCTCTCCTCTCTCCTTTCAAGGAAAAACACTCTATCTGCCAGCCAACTTCTTTCCAGGAATGGGGAAAGGGAGGAGGAGGACCTATGGAAAGGAGGACAACAGATTTCCATAAGAAATTCCAAAGCCCAGGCTGAGTGGCAGATCTGGGTATAACAGAGCCACAGAGAGATCTTTAGAAAAGGACTCTTTAGAGGTACAAGACACAGTGGCCATGGATTCCTGATAATCCTCTAGCACCTGGAGAGGGTGAAGTCCAGGGAAAGATGCAGCTTAGATACCCATTCCCAAATCCCATAGTTCACCAGCAGCCCCTGATGAGTTACCTGAGCTCTGAGAAAACAAGCTGAGGAAAAGAAATGCAAGACACAACGCACATATTTCTGAGTCAAAAGATCAAGTTGTCTTTGGTAGCTAACAAACAATAGAGAAAGAAACTGAATAAAAGAGCTCAAAAAAAAATCACCTTTTCTAAATAACTACAAGTTAGAGCTTGACCTAAGCCATCTCAGCTCCCAGCAGCCTACTGGAGGTCTCCTAGCTGCCTCATGAGGGTCACACTCCTTTCTCTCCCAACCCTCCTTGAGCAGCACAGCCTAAAGGCCACCTGTGGCCCAAAGTGGAAGAGGAAAAGGAGCCCCACAGCTTGGAACAAACACCTCCATCCTCTCAAACACTCCCAGGGCCTTCCTCATCCCAGGAAACAGCAATTCCATCCTTCCAGTCACCAAGCCAAACATCTTAGGGTCCACCTTGACTCCTCTAACTCTCACATCCCACGCCCAATCCATCGGTGAATCCTTTTCATTTTACCTTTAAAATATTTCCAGAATCTAGCCTCCTCTCCCATGTCCATCCCCTTAGTCCAAGCTGCCATCATAGGGCCTGGATTTGGGCAACAGCCTCCTGAATACTTCTGCCTCACCTCCCCACACACACGTCTCAAAAAGCAGCCAAAGTGACCTTCTGGAAACCTAAGTCACAGGATGCCCCTCCTCTGGGGGCTTCCATCTCCCTTGGAGTCAAAGCCAGAGTCCTCACAATGGCTGACAAGGCAATGGACCCCCATCCCTTGGACTTCAGCTCCCACCCACCCCCTTTATTCTTTCCACTCGGACTTCAAGGGCCCCTTGCTCCTCCCTCAACAGACAAAGTCTTTGCATTTGCTATTCTTTTGGCACAAAACCCTCCACCCCCCAGAAATCCATATGGCTGATTGTCTCATTCCTTGCAGCCTTTGCTTCCCTAACCATCCTTTTTAAAGTGTGCCCACCACACATTCCCTATCCCTCACCCCCGCCTTATTTTTCTCCAAAGCAGTCTGATCCCATTCTGACACAATATATAATTCACATGTTTATTCATTTACTGTCTGTCTCCCCAGCTAGAATGGGAGCACCACAAGGTCAGGGATTTTTGAATGCTTTGATCATTGTTATGTGGTCAACACCAAGAACAGTTCCTGGCACACGGCAAGCGTTCAAAAACGTGTTGAAAAATGAATGAGGGAACCTCTAGAATCCCAAACTGCCAGGAGGCCACTCAACACCGTATCTATAAAACCATCAGGCAGCCAGACCTGGGGTCACTTCGGTTTTGGAGTCTGAGTTTCTGCCAAATTCCATTTTCCCCACGGGCCCTGAGGCCCAGAGGGAACAGCATTTTGCATTGTAATATAAAGGGGTTCAGCGGGTTTGGGAAAGGAAAAAGAAGGGGGGGCACTCCTTGAGAGAGGCCAATCAAGATCAGATTGGAACCTTTGCCCTAAGGCGTAGGAGGAGCCTCCAGAAGGAGAAGCTAAGAGCCCGGGGAGGTGCCCACCACCAGCAGCTCTTCTGAGCTCCTCCGTGCAAACACACCCCGTCGTGGCCAGCCCTGTGTCCAGGCACACTGAGATGCACATACTCACCCCCAAGGCTGTGTGGGGGCACCGGGCCAGCTTCCTCCAGAGCATCACTCATCCCCTGTTTGTGCGATCAGACGTGCCTTCCTTCCGGTGGGGATCAGCGGTGGGGGCGGGGCATGGGGGGGCGTCACAGTCTGGTAGAGGGACAAAACTCTTACGCCTGAGAGCCCAGGATCAGCCAGAAAAGCTAAAGTACCTTTTCCCACCCTGGTGTACCTTTTGACAGGTGAATAAATGCTCCCCAGTAGGCAATAACAAGGAGAGGTCTGAATTAAAAGAACTTGCCAATTTGAAAAGTAATGCCATTCTATGTGACTCCACTCTATTCTGTTACCAATAAAACACTTAAAGATGCTATTCATGCAGACATAAAGTGCTAATGGCCACTTGTTAACATGTTTCATAATGCTAATATTTCCCTCTGATTTCCGACAGTTCTTTTTTTCTTCTTTCTCCTTTTTTGGGGCTATTTTAAGTTAACAGAGCGCTAATCTGATTTGAAACTGAAGGCTTAAAGAGCTACTCTCTACATAACTGCACTATTAATGACAACCACTGCTTTACATGTTGCACCGTTTCATGAAAACAATCATCACTCAGTCAACGGATTTTCCAAGCCACAGAAAAGCCGTAATACGTTGAAAATGCAGGAGGCACAGAAGAAGCTCGTAATGTAAGACACTAGTGGGGGGGAGTGTCACTAATTCTTTTCCAAGCTTTTTGCACTTTGTTTCCATGGAGGCAAGAACAGGAGGACTGGGTAAAACAAGTGAGAATTCTTTTCTTTCAAAACAAGCAAACAAACAGATAAGAATATGAGGTGCTTTACTCGCTGCCACCAACTCACCAAGCCGGCCTTCCAGTAATTGGGACAAGTATTCAAATGCCAAAGAAAGGCTACGGCTCAGTTCTTAGAACTAACTGGGTACAGGAAGTCTTCCCAGGACATACAAGAGTCTCAGCTGACTCCAAAATGTGGATGTGTGTGGTGACCTGGGACCACAACTTCATCCACACAACCTGGAAGGCTCAGAAACACTTGAAGTGGGTGTGGCAGAAGAAGTTCTGTGCTCACCTCCCCTGGGGAGCTGTCACAAGAGGAAGCCTGCTTACCTAGGATGCTCTAGAGGGGGCAATTCAGAGGCACCGAGATCTATATATATATAAAGGTTGAGTTGCTAAAGGCAGCTCCTCAACATGCTAAAAAGAGCATGGCTTTGGGACTCGGAAAAACCTATCTGGGTTTGTGGCTGAGGGTGGCCAGGCCAAGTCACTTGCCCTCTCTTTCCTTGTGTGCTTTAGATTTTTCTGGCTGCATGTCTGGCCGTTGGGTATAGGGGATTTGCCCCCCTTCCTCCCGCCACACACACACTCCATGAGAGGAGACTTGCCTGGTCTTGCTCACCTCTGCACGTCTAGCACCCAGCACAGTGCTAGGCACAGAGTAAGTGTTCAATAAACACGTTCTGAATAAAAACTAAAATGAGATGAGATGGTCTCTGCCTCTCGTCTCAGCTCTCATTCTCTGGTCCTGTGAAAACAAAAGCCTCAAATAACTCCATGTTGTTTATCTAACTTAAGAGGCTTCGATAATGTAGGCATCAGGGCATCCCCGTTACTTGAGATGGGGTTCAGTGCCTGGAGAGGTTCACAGTCTGGTGAAGACGGTTTATTTTCTTTCAGTTTCTCAACTATGAGTCACCTTGAAGGCGGGGTAGAGAACAGGCAGGTTTTACTGCAACACATCTGAAGTTAAGGAGTACACTTGACCACACAGCCCACCCACATGATATCCTTTTGGATGACACAGGAGAAAGGCGTTTTACCACTAAGCCATTTCAGAGATGAATTTTGCCCAAAAACAGACACCCAGGGCACAGCTCACAGGTTGCATCTGACCACACCACCACCTCTGGTTTCCCCCGAGAGAGTGGCAGCATACGGGCAGCCCCCTGAACGGTTACTTTTTAAGAAGTTTCAGGGATAGGGAGGACCTATCCCCACCAGCACCAAAATCCACAGGCCACAAATCCTTGGAGGGGTGGTGAATTTGTCTTTCTCATTCACCACAAATCTCTGAGATGCTCTCCCCTGGAAGGAGGTGGGCCAGAGCAAGGGACTCACATGCTAATTAGGTTTGCAGCACCCCCTATCATGCCCCAGTCCCGCGTCTATGCAGTCGACACCACGAGATGTTAGAAGGTGGGACAAGGAATTTCGTGCTAGGAGTGACACTAAATGGAGCTCCTGCCCCCAGGGCCCAGTCCTCAGGGGCGCTCGAGGCCAGGTGGTGAGGGAGATGCTGCTTCCATGCCCCTGGTGAGGCTACCTTGCAGAAGCCGTTGGCCGGGCACCCTAAGGCCAAGCACCCACAGGGGCACCTTCACCAGGGGCGGGTGCTGGCTCTGTCTCTAGCAAGAACTTCTGCTTCTTCTCTCTTGTTGGAGCTTATCTCAAGTCCTGCCAGGACCTTCCCTGTCCTGGCCTCTCCCTTCTAGATTCCACCCCCATTCGAGGGCTGGCAGCCTGCTCCCATCCACGATAGAACCAACTCATCCCTTGGCCAGGATGGGGAAAAAAATGTCTCCTGCCACAACTAATACTCCCGTGATACCAATACCTGGGCAATTACAAGTAACACCTAGCTCTTGAATAGAGCACGGTGCGTCCACACTAGTGAAGGGGTCCTGTGGGCAGGAGACCCATTTTCTCAACAGACCAGCAACTCACTGCCTTCCACAGACAAGCATATCCATGGAAGAGAAACTTGCTGGCCTGTGGGGAAGCCCTGGATTCGAGTTCCACTATCTTGAATTATCTAAATCTCCAAAGAAGGAGTAGGAGGGGAGAGGAGGGAGTTGGGAAGGCAGCCTGGCCTGAGAGAGGCAGGCAGGCAGGCCGACCTGGGCTAGGGCACAGGGACCTCTGGCCACATCAGCCGTTTCCTCCCGGACTTCCCTAAGAGCACTTCAAGCCAGCAGTGCTCCCAAAGGTTCTCAAGGGGAGTGCTTTCATGCTGGACCACCTCCCTTATTGTGAGATAAGGTCACAGCTGTCCTGGCCATGGATGGGACAGCAGCACCGAGCCTAGTCCTGCTGAGCAACCCACTTCTGGATAGTCCTGGGACTTGGAGAACAGACCATCTAAACATAAACTTCCATTGGAATTTTTTTTCTTATGAAAGAAATCATAGCTGTACAAATAAATCTAGTTGGTCTGGATGACTCTCTTCACAACACTGCAAGGGAAACATGCCGCAAGAGTTAGTGAATTCCACGGATAAGAGAGGATTTCCCTACTCAAATATCAAAGGTCTTACATACACATACACCAAAAAGAGAGAATTCCCATTTCAACCCAAGCCAGCATCAGCCAAAGAAAAGCAGTACTCACTCCCTTCTGAACATGGGCTACACTCCCTCTGGTATGTTCTGCTCCCCGCTTCCCTCACTCCCAGGGTAACCCTAGCTGCCATCTTGTCTTCAGTGTTTGCCCAGCTCTGAGGAGCCTCCCCCTCAAGACTTCCAAGGCAGGAAGGGGCGGAGCTATAAGAAAGAGCTGGCCACTTGGTCAAGAGAGAAGGTGTCTCCAAGTGAAGGCCTCGAAGACGTCACACCCATCCCAACCCCTCCTTATCTTTGTCCACAGGGAGAAAGAGGAAAATAAACTCACCTAGCCTCTGCACCTTTCCCCCATACGGAGCCAAGCTCCAATGCAAAGTCTGGCCTTTCAATTTTCAATCAGTCAGCCAGAATGAAGAATGAACTAAAGACCATATATGAACCAGCATTATGCAGGGCATGGAAATACAAAAAAATAAAACGCGATCCCTGCCTTCCAAAAGGTTGTAGTTTGGGCAGCAGAAAATACTAGCCCCCAGGAGGCAGCCCCAGAGCCACACTCCCTCCAAAGGGCAAGAAGGGGCTGTAGCCACTTCCTGACAGGAAGCAGGCCTTTGCTGGCTCCCCACTCGCCACTCCTACTGACTTGGGGGAATGGTTTTGGAGCCATCCCGCTCAGGCAAGCCAGAAACAAGTACTCAGTGCCTATGTATGGGAACGGGCCATCTCGTGATTCCTCGAAACACAGCCCGGTGCTTTCAGGCCCGGAGAATGTGGTGGCGGACCGAGGGACAGGCGGAAGCAGGGTCTGACACAGACACAGGGCCTGCCGATGGACACTTGATCCCGCAACCTCCCAGCTTCCCTGTTTGTGCTCCTGACTCGAGACAGGAGGCTAAAGTTCCCAAGCCACTTTGGCCCACGGTGAGGTCCTACAGTGGGGATTACCGAGTCACCTCAGGGCGAGGCAGGCTGGGAAGTGAGCAAGTCAGTCAGGGGAGGTTCTCTGGGCTCTGTTGGGCCAACACACATGAGGGGGTCCTGGGCTACGAATGCCTTACAGTCTGAAGGGCAGGAGGTCCCTCTTCTCACCACTTCGTATATATCTTCACTGACTGAACTGGGGTACAAAAAAGGGAGGCAGGGCTGAAAATCAAGCCTCGTGGCTATAAGCCTACCATTACTCATGCCATGTTTGTGTGCTCTGAAATGCTTTCCCATGTCCGTAATGCTTTTCATCTCATCCCACACACTTGCTGTCACCTCTCCTCACCCCAGCACACAGAGATGTGCTTTTCACGTGCACTTAGGTTTTGTTTTACTCTGTTTTTCTTAAAGATTTTATTTATTTATCTTAGAGAGAGAGAGAGAGAGCACAAGCAGGGGGAGCGGCAGGCAGAGGGAGAGGGTGAAGCAGGCTCCCCGCTCAGTAGGGAGCCCAACGTGGGGCTCGATCCCAGGACCCTGAGATCATGACCAGGGCAGAAGGCAGACGCTTAACCAACTGAGCCACCCAGGCGCCCCGGTTTTGTTTTACTATTAAACACAGTGACCAACTCCTATTACTATAACATAGGTTGTGCTGGAGACTTATAAAAGACTTGGCTTTGCTGGCTCCCAGGGAATCTGGGCTCTGCTCCTCCAAAGCCTACGTTCTCCAGATGTCAGCGGAAAGTTATGAACAGCTCTCTCACCAGCAGTAAGTGAGGCAAGAAAGGCCACTCACTGTATTTCTCAGCCTCCATGAACAGAGTCCCTGGGAGAAAAGCCAAGAGGGAAGAGGCACCGTCAGAGACAGGATCATAACCCTCCACCCCCTGCTGAAGCAGAGAGGTGGCCAGGGGCTTGGGACAGGAGTGAACTAGGTTCAGTATGGACAAGGACAGAGACGAGAGTCTGGGAAGGGAGAAGTGTGGCTTCAATACGGCTGAGAAGGAAAGTTTAACTGCACTCAAAGGTGGTTGAGGAGGGTAACCCTCTCGGGTCCCCTCCCTCTTCGGGAGTTTTGTACTATCCCTTGACTATCACTCAATAAACTTTGCATTGCTGCAAAGAAAAAAAAAAGACGGCTGAAAAAGCTCTAGAATTCCTCATGGACCTGGAGCTGAACATGAATGCCTGCTTTTCATTAAAAAAGTAAGCAAGCTACCTGAGTGGAGATGTCAGAGTAAAGAATGTGGAAAACACCAAGTACCTCACCAGTGTGCTCTACAGTAATCAGACTGGTGTTCAAGTAAAAGATCCGGGAAGGTTAGAACCAGGAGATTCTAAAGATGGGTACAAAAATAATAAATAGGTTAAAAGATAATAGACCTATGAGTTCAAATTCAGGGAACAGAGATAATTCAGGAAGGAGAAGTGGCAGGGAGCAGAACAAAGGATTATAAAATATGAGGGGTTTCAGGCCAAAGCTAGTGATAAGAAACTCGGTCTTCTCTGGAACGAGGAGGAAATGGCATTAAACTGAAGCATAGGAGATTTAAGGTAGACAAAAGGAAGGATTTCCTGCTATTAAGAGATGTCTTTAAAAATAGAATACATGTGGAGGAGGAAGAGGTCGAGCGGGTCAGTTCTTGAGATCTGCCTGTCACTGAGAGGGTACAGGTTCCCCCACCACCCCAGCTCCATCCCACCCCATATGTTCAATGACCCGAATAAAAATGCCAAGCTGTTCCATGTGCACGTGGCGCAGGCCTCAGAACTACCACTCTGCGTGAGCCTATCAGGAAACATGGCGGCCAAGCCTGCCCAAAACAGGGCAGGGAAAGACGGAGGCCTTGAGGAAAGGGCACAGCACACAACCACTCTCTGGGGTCTTCCTCAGCAAAGCTCCAGTCTTCAGAAGCATTCCAGCCATCAGACATAACGGCATCAGGGGTAGCACGAGTTTCTCGGCCGAAGCACAGAAGGGTCACCGCGGGTCCTGCTGGGGGAGGAGAGGCTGTACGAGCTGGTAGAGCAAGCCAGGGTGAGGGTGTGAGGCCCGGGCTCTGGGCCAATTCTATCACCGCCTAGTGAGTGGCCTCGGGGCCATCATCGCCCCTCCTCAGCCTCAACCTTCCTTGTCTGTGTAATGAGAGGGTAGATGATAGGACTTCATGATTCTATGTCTGCAAAGAAGATGCTCAGTGAATACTGACTTCCCCTTTTATGAACGACACTAGGCTCAAAAAACTGTACTCTCTTCTCTGATTGTGCAGCTACTCTGGTCAAAAAGGAACAAGAGCCTTGCCCCCAGAGTCAATTCTAGGGAAAGGGAGACATTTCTTTAAAGCACTTAAACAAAATATCCATCTTAATTTAAAAAGCAAAACGAGATGCAGGTTTTCTCTATCCGGATTCCCTCCAGCAAGGCTGGGCGGGCCTCCGCTCATCCTGTCTGGGTCCCTCCATCACACCTGCTGAGCTCCCCCTCCGCAGAAGCCATCAAGAAGAAGGCCCACTGCATCAGACCTCGAGATCCACCAAGGAGTGTTGTGGCCCAACAAGAAGTGAGTCCAAATGATTTTGTTACTACTGAGTACAGATGAAACGTATTTACTTGGTAAGTGTCTGTGTTAGAGCCGACTCAAGATGACGCCTACGAAATGACATTCCAAGTCACCTGAATTTCAATATGCTTACTCGAGTGGAGACTAGGAGGTGGGGCCAGCCAGAAGCTGCACATGGGAGGGCATCACACATGAGAATGTCAGTTTCTCACACACGCAGACACGGGGGGACGAGGCGAGAAGCATCACACGCAATCTGAGAATCGCCACCCACCAGGGGTGGGTGAGAGACGACACATAAACCCATCAGAGAACGCTGAGGAAAATTCAAGAGCCCACTTATCATCACCGAGTTCCTTGAAAAGTCCATCCAGAACCAGGATATAAAAGGAGGGGCCATGGGGCCTCCTGAGAACTCAGGAGGCACTATTCAGACGGACCATTAGACGGACCATTAGACGGACCATTAACATGCCACTGCTCCACGGGCAAGAATTAAGATGCGGTCATTCACAGCAGTCACTTTTGGGGCTGCTTGTCACTGACCTTCTGCCATTTGACTTGAGATCTGCAGCCACAGTACCACCAAATCATTCTCCCCACGACCCACGACAAAAGGAGAACTGGTTCTTTGAAAGAGCTATGGTACGCATCTCTCAACCCTTGAGGAAAAAATGAAGAGAAGTGGGATTTCTCAGTCCCGACACTCTGGTAGGTTAACACCAGGCCAAGAAGTTTCTTGTCTCCCCAGGACACCAAGGGCCCCTTTCGAATACAGGCCAACAACAACAAAAAAGTAGATGTGAAAGCGGGGTAAGAAAGAGCCTAAGGACCATCAGAGTTTGGTATATGGGTATCAACATCTTTAAAGCATTTTGCAGCCTTTTTGATTCTCTAACCTCCATATTGAGAGACATAAAACACAGGACATTACACCTGTCGGGTGCTGTGCCCTGAACTATCTGCAGGCAGCTGAAAGTCAGTACCTCAGACTTTTAACGACCTGAAAGTTAAAGATTAAGAACATGTTGGAACGCTTACTTTTTGCACTGCCAAAAATGCGTCTGTAACCTGTTAGGGGAGATGGGTGTGGAGCATCTGACGAGAAGGATGACGGCACTCATGCCGCAAAGAGAGGGCCAGGTCCCCGCCCACCCGCTCGCTTCCCTTCCTGCCATCCTTCCTTCCTTCGGAGGGAAATTCCTCCTGAAATCGGACATGCTTTGCAACAGCAGTAGGTGAACTGCTCCAGAGACTGAGGCTGGGACCCCTGGAATCCTGGGCAGATTTCTGATGCCAATTCTATTCTGACACACGAGGTCACAGCCACTGGGTTAGACCTTCACATGGGCATGGGAACGTGCTTCCAAAGACGAGGCCGCCAGGTCACATCCTGTATTCCCTTGAATTACTCCGATGACAATAAAAACCAATGAAAGCAGAGCTACTTTTGCAGGGCCTTCCCATCTGCCAATTTCTAACTTCAGACTTCATGGTTATGCCCAGTTAACTCTCTCTTGACAAGGGTTATCAAAAGTTTGCATCTCCCTGCTCCCCCGTCTGTCTAGCGGAAAACTCATGTCACCGGTCAGCAATGTCTGTACCTCCTTCAATTTCCTCTGCTTAACTATTCATTTATGGCTGTATGTACGTAGGCGCAAATGTGTATCTGGTATAACGTGTTGCCTCTTTTTTCCAAAAATTGAAAAATTCAGAATGCCAAAGATAACATCACATACCTTGAATGGCATGTCCTATGGGTAAAAGCCAAAAACAAAAACAAAAACAAAACCCAGAAACAACAACAAAAAATGTGCAAAATTATTTATGCACGAGTATTAAAATTTTCCTCAAAAGTTCCCAGGCAAATGGGTGCCTCTTTAATTTTCACCCTTACAATAAACTCTTCTGCAGGTTTTGTTTATTTTGAGGAAACATTTCACTTTTTTTTTTTTCAAGACATGAGGTGTGAATGATGCAAAACAGTATTTGGATATGTAAACTGAATTATTTGCATAATGTATTTCTAATCAGTGAGCATAAATTCTGGAGTCTGAGGAACTGAAATCAAGTGCCACAGAATTTTTTAAAATCCAGATTATAAAAGCAAAGAGCATCGCCCTTCGGTGGAATATTGTACACATTTGCATTCTGTTTATGAGGAGAAGCTATCCACGCAGACTTTTCTAAAGAATTTTAAATAAGTGATGTTGATGTACACTGCCTTGCTCTGACTCAACAGTGGAGGCCTAAAGGTCCTAAATTCACAGGCACGACCACAACCAAGAACCAAAGAAAGCAAGACATTTGCCTCTAAAAGAGAAGACCCACGTTGGTGTACCTGCTGGACCCACAGAGTGTGACATATAAGGCAGGACAGGGGATTAGCCAGACCTTCTGCCTATCCCACCCTCACGTCATCTCGGTCACCATGCTGTAACGAGCCTGAAATCATCTGCGCCCTTCTGTTGGTTTCCATTGGTGTTTTCATGCAAGCTTAGCCCCTTTGCAGAAAACCAGTGACATGGGTGTGCAAACAGTAGAAAGATTATTCCAGCTTTGTACACTCCCTTCTGTCAACAAGCACAATAAAACCAAGTTGGAGAGACAATTTGTCTGGACAAACACTTTTTTGGGAAGGGATGCCACCGCAGAGAAGAGAAAATGGTGGTGTACCCAGTGGCCAGCCCCAGGCGATGGCACTCTCCCCATTCCCACCACAGCGACTGGTCAGGTCCTTTGCCGCCCTGGAGTCACCTGCACGTCAGCACCCCCATAGGTGCACATGTGAGCGGCCGCGCACAGAGTTTCTTGAAAGTGTCAGGTTACATTTCTACAGCAGCTGGTCCTATTGTCTACTGCCAGTGAAGCCAAACCAGCCTAAAATTTAATTTAATCGGCTGTAAACCCAAGTGTCAGGCACTCCAATGGCAGCTAAAAGCGCCACTCTCAGATAACTGAGTGACACTTGCTAATAATAGCCTCTCCATGAAATGAGCAGGAGCGGACATTTTGTGAAACCAGAGGGACCTCCGCCTGGGAATGGCTTGGGAAGGCTGGTCTCAGCTCCCAGCAGCAGATGCCCCAGAGACCAGGCCCACTGCTGCACTAGGACCACCAGTCACCTCGCTTTCAAGCTAAGCAGCCACATCCCTGGCTTTTGCTAAACAGAACAAATGCCCCCTTAACAGTCCTGCCATCATTGACCTGCTTCCCTCCCATCTTCCAGAGGCTGTGCCCCAGAGCTCCCTTCACTGTACTTTGGTCCCCCTCTTCCTGAGAGCATGGTCAGTTTCCTCTCAGGGAAACCATCTTTCTCAAACAGCCGGAGCTCAATGGCCACAGAAGGCCCAGGAGCCTTATCTTCTTCAACACTGCCAGGTAAATGGGCATTTCCCACCAGCTCTTGCCAAGACCCACCACAAAGAAAAGAGGCACCGGTGCTGGAACTCAACGAAACTCCACCTCCGACTCCTCTTCACACGCTGAATCAAATTTTGGCAGCTTTCTTCCAGGAGAATGAAGCACACTGCACAGTGAAGTCTCTAAGAGGACTCCCCTTAACAGTGAACTTTCCAGAAACAAGACTTGAGTTCTCAAGTACATTCTTCTTTAAACGATACCTGCTCCCTCACTACCTTTGAGCCGAACCCTTGGTGAAGAAACAAACATCCACTGAACAAGGCCATTTTGCTCTTGAGCAGTGAGGCAGCATCTTTATTTCTGGGAAAATCTCACATACATACAGCAGTACAGACAATGGTACAAATCAACTCCCAACTACACGTCATCCAACTTCAACCACAAACAACTCACAGCCAAACTTGTTTTATCTACAACCCTATCACCAACCCTGCCCAGCAGATTCTTTACAATGATTCTAGACATCCTATCATTTCATCACCAAATACTTCAGTATGGATTTTGAAAATGTGAAGACTTTTTTTTTAACCAGAAAACCATTATCACACCTAAAAAAATTAAAGTGACAATAATTCCTTATCATTAAGTAGGGGAGTTATTTTAGACTCAGAAATACTTCTTTGCATCTAGGTCCTGCTTTGGAGGACCCCTACCACCAAGGTTCAAGACTAAAGCTGCCAAGAAAAGCATTCGGAGAATCATGCTCTCTAAAAAGGGTCATGGACTTTGTTTTAAAGCCACCTTGCCCTTTAGCCCAAACTCCTCCTTGCAGCCCCTTGCCCTCTTTGGGGCCAAATGCACCCCCTGGTAGTCCTCCATGAGAGTCCTCACCCCTCTCAACATCCCTCTATTTCCTGCGTCTTCCTCATTCCCCACTCTGTGGCCCAATCACTGCTTTAGGCAAGCAGGTACACTCCCAGTGTTCAGAACCGGTATTTATTTTTCTTCAAAGAAAGTGTTCTCCTGGACAGTTCTGCACAGAATTCATTCACAGAGCATGTCTTGGATATACAGCTGACTAGATATGTCAGTTATGTTCCAAATGGGTTTTCATAGGTCAAGGTTCTGCAGGCAAGAGCAAATACTATTTTTAGACAGGATAAGGTCACAGTGCTTTTAGAGACAGTGAGGTCTACAATAAAACCTATTGATCAGCCTCTGGAACTAGTGCTCCAGAGAGACATGGAGATTGAAACAAAAATTGCCTGGCCGTTTTCTCAGTAGACTCAGTGGGTAAAAGCTTGTTGGACTTAATATCTTTCAGGATATAAAATAAGTAAGAAGTAACTGTGCACAGATTACTGAAGTCCATTTAACCAGATGCAGAGGCGGGTCAGGAACCACTCTCATGGCAGAACTCTGCAACAAGGGTTATCGCCACCAAGAGAAAGAACAGCCTCTTCGACTCCGTGAAGGCAAAGGGTACGGGCTAGCACCCAGGAGTTCAGCTTGCAACTGGTGTCCCTAAATCAGAAACTGTGCCCCTCATTCCAGGGCTATGCGGGCCACAAACCCTCAGAGACAAAGAGCATGAAACAGATTTTCATCAAATAGGAATTTGATGAGAAGAGGTATTCATATAGATGACTTCTTAAAACTTTTATATTAACTTAATGGGAAATCGGAAGATCTTCCCACTCTCTCGCCGTCTTTACCTACATACAGAGTGCGCATATATATATGTAAATATACACACTTGTTATATGTATACACATGCTAGATATATATATATACACACACTCTATATCTGTGTGTGTATATATGTATGTAAACAAGTAGTACATATGTATAAGCATGCATGAGCGCATGTGTGTTACATCTCGTGATGATAGTTTCACTGTATTTGGAGGTTTTATTTTTCCCAAAGAGATGAGTCTTTTATGGGTGTGCCCCACAAGACAGTAAGAAAAATCATTCGTTGCCACCGAAACTTGAGAAATAGATTTAGAAATCATACAAACACACAGGAGCCCAGGCAAATGAATCATGAAGGCACAGAAAGCCACCGGAAAGTTATTTAACTAGCCCGATGATTCATGAATTTACCCAGATATTAGCAACAAACCCTGAAGAATTTATTTAAGTCAAACAGAAGCTTTAAGGAGAGACATTAACGTAATGGATCATCACATCTTAAACTTCAGTCGGAGATCTCAAACTTTGAAGTCAATTATATCCCCACAACTACTTCTCCACTATCAGCAGTACTTGATTGTTTTGGAGACATGGGAACACAGGACCTCGTGTGAAAACCTGTAGGGTATCTTCATTTATCATCTGCTCCCGTCTCACGGCCCAGCTTGCAAACAAAATATGCCACGGTAAACATAATCCATATATCACATTGTGACACCGCTGACCCCATTAGTGAGCCAAGACTGTCCTAGCGGTAGCGTCCTATCACACATTAACAATACACCGCAGATACATTTGCACAATACAATGCCTAGGAGGTGGGGGGCCAGAGAGCCTATCGGGCTATGAAATCCTAAACTTCGTATCTGAATACATATTTTGTCGCCTATCTTTTTGGCATGAATGCTATCGTGCTTTCTGTTCAAGTAATAACCGAAGGGGAAAGTGGTACCTCTGGGCGGCTGTCATTCATTCAGTCGGCCCATTATCTTCCTTTGGGTTGAGTCAAGGCTCAACTTTTTCCTTTTCCCTGTTTGTTTTTTTTAGCATTTTGTTTTGTTTTGTCTTTCTGCCAGAGACAGAAGAGAAGGCAAAATTTGAAACAGCTGATTATCAGTGCCCTAATAGAGCACTCCTAATAAAAATCTCCCAAAACATTATAAATTAAAGAGGCGGTAATTTAAATAAATTGCTTTTTCATGGAAGCTATAGATCTCAAGAGTGCCTGAGTTCCACGAGAAACATGTATCCCACAACTGGTTCATTTCCCCCCTCTTCTTAACACATGAGCTAATAGGAGGAAGTTTTAAATAATCATTATCCAAAGGGTAACTCTGAATGTTGCTTATCAGCATGCATTTGAAAACATCATTTTATATCTAATTTCATGCCATGCATAAATGGTATTTGCTGGACAGTGTGGAAAACGGAAACATCCGTGCTAAAAGTCAATGGTAAACACCAAGTTTAGAAAATGGATTGCAAAGATCACATGTCCTAGAACAGGCCATATGCTTTTACCTACATGATGAATAAAAAAAGAACATTTTCCCTCAATTTATGCTGTCTTCAACACTAACAGAGGGAGAGTTCTTCTAAACATGTTGCATCGGATGCCTTTAACAAGCAAGAATTTGTAACTCCAAGAACTCAGCATATGTAGGCTATGTCCATACAGAGAAACCAGCTTTTGGGGGAGGAAGAAGGAAAATATCACTGAATTCAGTCAGTTAATTGAATTTAAAATACCTGGTTGTTTAAATTCAACTGATTTCTTTGTCAAACGTATTTCTATTTTGACATAGCTACAGTTGCCCAAAAAAGCAAGCTTGGATAAAATACATATTACACTCCTTAGAGTTTATATTAAAAAAAAAAAAAAAGCAGCTTGCAACAATTAAAAGACGGAGAAATCTTGTAAGGCTGGAAACTTCTGTGAATTATCACCATTCCATTATACCATGCTTCAATTTTGCTTCCAGCAATCTGAAAGTTGCTCTTAAGCTTTCTACGGAGGGATCATGAGCCCAAGCCTTAATCTCCACCATAGCTCCTACCTTTGAGACAAATAAAGAAAATATTCTGCCCTCTCTGCAGACGAGCCCCATTCAGCAACAAGATTCCAAAAAGAGCAGAAAGGAGAGGAAGTAGGGAATCTGCCTACGGTGTTCGGAGTACACTGGTACAGGGTGGGGGCTTGGAGACGCACCAGTTCCAAACCACCCATTCCACAGACAAGAAGACTAAAATGAAGGAAACCCAAAGTTTTAGAACCCAGGCATACAGGTTCCTAGAGCAGTGTCTTCCCACTATCATTGGAAGTCAAAATTTGGTTGTAGAAAAATCCCCAAAGACCTCAATCTCTACCCCAACCCTCCCAACTCGTTTTGGTCATTTTTCCACTGCCTTTGTGGAAGAAGAAACGTCTAGTTATCAGGCCTTTACAAATTTTTATGTTCTCTCTCCTTTTGTTTTACTTTATTGTTTGGTAATCAAAAATTGTTTATCATAATGCTCTCAAATGGATTGCCTTCCTATTACAGGCAGATAATGTTATCTCCTAGCAGAAAATGGCAACAGGGCTGGAAATAAGGATGACTTTTTTTTTTTTTAACACTACAGTTTTTTTCTACAACGATATTGTAGATACAACAATATTCTGGGTACAAAACAGGTAGGGTTTCTCTCAACCCTTAACTTCTGAAAACTCTAGATTGAGTCAAATTCAGAATCTGGTGAAAATCCCATATTTGAGAATGATGTACTCTAGGCAGAAAGCTCCGGATTGGCTCTATTTTGTTTTTTCTCCCCCCACCCCCCCAAAGATTTTTTAAATAGTTTTCATTAAAAAAAAAAGAAAAGATTTCAACTTTGAATTGTGCCAATGCCAAAGTCTCTATACATCTAATCAATCAATAAATAAGACAAACAAAGCAGCATATGTTTATCCTTTACATTTGGGAAGTGTACATTAATTACTGCAGATTGTCTCCTATGCATCTCCACCCCCCCATCCCCCAGTCGCAGACAGCAGTGCTCAAAAGGGTCCGCAAAATAAAAATGTATGGTGTAATTAAATGGATATTTATAATTAGAACTTAATAATTTGCATCAGGGACAAATGAGCTCTGATTTTAATCTGCAGCGCATTTAGATTAGCCCGAAGATAGTGTAATTTGGTGGTTTATAGGCCTCCTCTCGGATTATGAAATAATACCAACCCTTCCAAGACCGCGCGTCTGTGTCAGGAGTGTGTTAAAGAAGAAGATGCAATGAAAATGTTTGACAACGTGAAAGCAGCCATAAATTACATGACAACTGTGTAAAAGTCATGATGAAACAAATAAAGGGCTGACCTATAATGCGTCTGATTCATTGTGACACGCACAGCTCCCTGCACTAATCTCTGCCCAGCCAACGCATTCTTAAGCGGGGAACTACTTAGCACCGGGAACGTTGTAAATTATCACTAGTCAACAGCATTGATTTTTAGTCGACATTTCAATCAGGTTGAAGTAGAAATACTACCCAGCTCATCCAACAGCCTCTTAACCAGTCCGCTGCCCCTCTGCGGTCTCCTCAGTTATGGCTTTGTTAAATTTCCATTGCTCTCACCATTCAATATTTATTATAGCGTTGCCACATCCAGGCACTTGGCCTGAAGGGTCACCGGCCTGCCTCTTGGGACATTAAATTCGTGCTTACCTTAATGAAGGCAGAACCAAAAAAGAAAAAGAAACAAAAGGCCACCCATCAGAGAGCTGGCCTGATTTTCAAGAGAATGGGGAGAACACTAGAGGGGAAAAATAGGGCCTCGAAAGCAATGGTACTCCTTTTATCATTTCTGCTTTTCAGTCTAGGAATAAAACTCAGAGCTTCTCTCCCGGGGTGATCGGGGAAGACTGCTGCAGTCCTGAGCCGGAGGCAGCCAGACACAACACGGAGGACCGGGGGAAGAGGCGAGCGCAAAGGAAGCAAGGATCCAGTCCCAGGGCAGAGAGGACTGAAGTAGTGCAAGGCTTGGAGTTCTTCACCCACATGTATTCTCAGCAGCTCCCCCCACCCCCACTCCCAACTCAGAAGACCTCCTGGACCCAGGCCCATGGCTACCCCTTGGTAATGGATCTGATCTGAACAACCTCCCTTGGTTCAAATGGACTAGAAGAGCACTGAAGAGTGAGCAGCACTCCCAGCCAACCCTTGTCACCGCCGAAGGCAACTCTTCAGATCCCCCACTGGACCCCCACACACTGTAGGCTCCTCCAAGCTACCCAGTGGGCTCTGAAATTATATCAATGGTGGTCCATGGTGGCCCAGCCAATTCAAAAGGATGGGTAATAAAAAGGAAAACCCTGACATCTGGTTGTGGAATACATTATGTAATCCCTCTGCAGTGAACCTCAAGTCTTGCTTCAGCAAATATTAATGGTGTCGGAGCAGCCTGCAGAGTGACTAGGGGAGGCCACCATGCACTTGAAAACTTGCCTCGGGGAAAGCCACATGTGGATCATATGGAGTTGTTGACTATAGTTCCCATTCAAAAATTTTCTCAGGTCTCTTGGCGTGCTTTCTGGATTTGCCTTACCACAGCACTTGTCCAGCCAATAGTGAAAACCTTCTAGAAGCAGATTATTAGCCCCCAGCACTCCCGACATACACACATACACACACTCACACACTCTCCTGCTCAGAGCCTAATTCTGATGGTCCCTGCCCTTCAAAGGTGTGGTTGGTGAAGCGAATGCCAGAGAGACAACAGAACAGAAACGCTGGAAGCCAGGGTTCACCAGCCCTTAAAAGTCCTAGCTTGGTTTCTTGGTCGGCCTACTGCTGTCTCCTAACCCAGTCACATGCAAATAGCAAAACCTCCTTCCTGTTCTTCACAGGACCCTCGCCCCATTTCTGCCTTACTCTGGACAGATGGAGAAGTGACTACTTGCAAAGCAGAATTCCTCACATTGCAACTCTTTCCAACAGCTCCAAGGCTCCGCCAATATGGCCAGGACAGCCGCCCAGGAACTGGATGAGAACATTCTTCTCTTTCCCAGAAGACTAAAAAACTTGACCACAGAACCCACAGGAGGGCCAACCAGCCAGCACCAGAGCTTCCCACCCAACTGGTGCCCAGCTCCACTGCAGAACCCTGCAAACATTTTGAGGAGATGACAGAGGATAATGCCTGGAAGCCAAAGCATTAAACCCCTAATGACTGTGAACCCTCAGGGAAGTTATTTAACCTGTGGGGAGCCCCAATTGCCTCCTCTACCAAATGGGGCTAATAGGACCTCCTTTCTGGGGTTGCTGTGGAATGGAGAGACAATGCATCAGCCACATAGTATAGCAATGGCAACTCTCTGAGTGCATCCTGTGTGACAGGTAATTTATGTGCTTTCTCTCATTTACTCCTTGCACCCACCTATGAGGGAGTTATCTGCACTGCACAGAGGTTATACACTTTGCCCAAACTCTCTCAACCAGTCAGTGGTGAAGCAGGAATCTGCACTCAGAGTGACTATGTCACATACCCAGGCATACTCTCCTGGTAATGCAGCCCATTGCCTGCAGGGAGAGATGCCAAGCACTGAGGGAGCTGCCAATGTGCAGAAGGCCCTCCAATCGCCCCACCTCACCAGATCTACAATGGCTACTCAACTGTTCCCACCCAATAGCCCGTTGCCCACAGGCTCCAGTAGGAGCCCATCCCTAGGCAGAAGGAAGCTCTGAGACCATTGGAACCCTCCCTGCCCTGCTCACCTCTCATCCCAACCTACTATCCCCTCACTGTGAGGAACTATGTTGAGACCCCAGTTCTTTTTTTTATAAATTTTTTTAAGATTATTTATTTATTTATTTCACAGAGGGAGAGAGATCACAAGGAGGCAGAGAGGCAGGCAGAGAGAGAGGGGGAAGCAGGCTCCCTGCTGAGCAGAGAGCCCGATGCGGGCCTCGATCCCAGGACCCTGAGATCATGACCTGAGCCGAAAGCAGAGGCTTTAACCCACTGAGCCACCCAGGCGCCCGAGACCCCAGTTCTTATAGGAGAGAAAAGTGCTAAGCCTTGAGTCAGAATCATAATAATAACTGGCTTTTCTCAAGGGCTTACTGCGAACCAGAACCTGGTAAGCGTTCTCATGTTATGCTAATGATGTCCCCCATGGGGGGGAGGTCCTATGACTCCCCCCATGTTACAGATGAAGAAATGGAAACTCAGAGAGATGAAGAAACCTGCCCAAGTTCACACAACTAGAAATGCCAGCACTTCTTCATGATTTCATTTCATGTATGCCCAGAAGCTGAAGAAGGGGGAGAAAAGGAAATGAAAGGAGATAAGCATATTTTTAAGGGCTTATTTCCCCCTCTCTCAGCCCCGCTTCCCCATGTTACCACGCAGGTCACAAAAGCACATAGGTGGGCGTGAAAACAGCATCTAAGGGCTTGGCTGAGTGTTTTGGGTTAGCTGTGGGATGAGCCCAGAGGCCTCCAAATTTTCCCAGTTTCTATTTGTTACTAGATAAGGAGGAGAAAAAGTCTACCTCCCTGCTGAGGCTTCAGCCTGGGGAAGTAAACATGATTTTATCCTATTTTATGTGGCTGTTCACAATGGTGCCTTTTCAAGTCTACGATGGGAAAAAAACATCTTTTATTGTGTGAACTGCGTTTCGGACAGGCCCCCAAACCACTTGGAAGCCTGGGTGTCCCCTAGGTAGAATGTTACTAACCCATCTTTAGCGCCAGCAGCTCCTCTGGTGGGAACCAGAACATGCCTCCCGCCAGTAAGTAACAGGGAAATTCAATTACCTCGCCACTTGTGGCAGGAGGGCAAAGACTGCACATTAAAAGAGCTAAAAATGTCAGGAAGTTATTGGGCTGATGACTCTTGCTTGCCAACACTCATAAGTGAATGCATAATGTCATAATAAACTAAAAAACACAGAAACAGAGCAAAGAAGATAAGATAATTGAGAATAAAACAAGCCTAGACACATGGGTTTGCCATCAGCCCTGCACGGGGAAACTCTGCACTTCCAATGGGGGTGCTTCCTTCCCCACCCTGGGCCTTTCCTGGGCCTTGCCGGTGTATTATCCTTACCAGCCTCCAACAGCCTAGTTCAGAGGTCTTTCCCAACAAGGAGTTTAACTTCAGCCATTTCAAAAAAAAAAAAAAAAATTCGTTCGCACCCTTTTCCTACCTTCACGCAGGCCCCGCCCCGCCCAGGCTCCTTGCGCGCGCGCGCGCGCACACACACACACACACACACACACACACACACACACACACACACACACACGCTGCTCTCCTGAACACGAGAACCCTTCCCGTCCTGGGCCCTCGGGTTATCACAACTCTTTTTTTCCCAATGGCAAGCCAGGAAAGATGATAGAACCTGTGTGCGTAGCCAAAAGACTGGCCTCAACTGGTTCAGAGGGGAAAAAATTGAGCCGTGTGTCTTTTTTTTTTTTCTTGCCTTTAGCCAAAGACCTGGGAGCATTTGATGTACAGTCAGCAGGTATTTTTTTTTTTTAAAGAAAGAAAGAAAAAGGAAGAAAAAAAAAAAACAAAAACACTGAAAAGGCTTGGCTGCACTGGGGCCCTGACATGCTCTCATCTAAAGCTTGGCCCTCGGCCAAGTTCATCTGTTAATGGACAGCCACAACCAAGGCCTGCACCTCCCCCACTTCCCCGACTCCTCTCTGTTCTACCTCTTTCGAGCTCCTAAAAACTAGACATCGATTATGTCTGTGCTTTTCCCTTTCTATTCAAGATAAACAAAGTGCTTCAAGTTCAGGGCACACCCTGGGACCCTTGACAAAACAATCTATCATTCTGTCTGCTAAACCAGTCTGGCTACACCACGGCCGCTAGAGCAACGCTCCCAATGTACAATTTTCCCTTTGTGTTTCTTCCTTCTTGCCACTAACCTCTTTTCTTTACCACCTTCTCCGGAGCAGATGGACTTGACCACTTTGCTTAAGCCCCTCCTGGTAACCTCAGAAATTAAAGAAAAGATCGGTGATCCTGGGCTGCCCCTCCTACTGCCCAGGTTTTCCTCCTTCCCCTGGGTGGCCCCCAGGTCCCTCCGACGCACGCACACGATTCCCGTTAGACCCACATAATCCTTTCAACCCTCTCACTACAGACACCCAGAAAATAAATTTAATGCAAGGAATGTCCCTTCTTTTGCTCCCTGCAAGATTATTTTAAGTGAGTTTTGTTTTAAATCATAGCCATTAATTTAGCCTGACTTGCAATTAAATGCAAATACACTTTTTACAACCAGTACGGAATGTATTAATTATAACTACAAATGGTCAAATGAGAGCACAGTCCCTCCTAAAAATATTAATAAAATACATAATAAATAATATTAATGAAACAAAAATAGATTCATAAGCCTTGGCCAGGGCTTTTATTATTTCATACAGGGGAAATCCAGCCAGTGAAACTTGCTGCACATACTTTGTGGCAGGACTCTGGCCAACTATCTCCACTGAACTCTACAGAGCGTGTTTGGAGGGGTGCGGGGAGGCGGTACTCTGGTGTTGGGGGCTCTGTGCAGACTCTCCCTTGAGAGGCTGAGCGATGGCCACAGAGCACAAGGCGGAGCCCATAATGTCTCACACAGCTTTCCCATGTGGTCAGGGAAAGTAACCCACAGGCAGCTTCCCCTTCCTAAGGCAGCCTGGCTCTTATTTTAGCGCCCACCCCTCCCCTCAAATAAATCCCCTAGACCCAAGGGAAATGAGCCCAGCTAAACTAAGGGCTCAGGAATCTCACCCCATCAGCACCCTTTACTGCACCAGCGCCAGACGCCGCCATCGCCCCCCCACTTACACCCCTCCACACACACCACCAGGCCCCTGTTAACCTGTCTCCACATCACACAGCCCCTCGCCTCAACCCCCACCCCCGCCTCCCCCCTCCTGTC
>LNAC01000119.1:2522378-2541517 GCA_002007465.1 Ailurus styani
CCCCCAAATCCAACACACCCACCGCACAATCGAATCTAATTAAGATCAGGAAGAAATTTGCATTTTCTTTTCACTGTACCCCCAGTAATCACAGAAGTTCTTCAAATTTTGAGAATTTTGTTCCTCTGCTAATTATTTCCCTCATTTTGCATTTCAAGGCACAAAGACAGTCTATCTCACTGGTGGTCTATTAATAGTTTGAAGTTTTGAGCATCAGAAGGTAGGGTGGGTTTTTTTTTTTTCCTTTTTAAAACTATTCTGTCATTTCCAGTTTTGTAAAAAGGTTTTTTTGTGGTTGTTGTTGTTAGTGGTGGTGAATTTAATGATTCTTCCAAAAGATAGCTTAGCTGTGCCATTCTGTGTATTATGATTTGATCTCCCCCTACTTTACTGATTTATAGAACCTTGGTATGTGAATGGCAGAAGGAGGGAAGGAGGGAGGGAGGGAAGGAAGGAAGGAAGGAAGGAAGGAAGGAAGGAAGGAAGGGAAGGAAGGAAGGAAAAGAAAGGAGGGAGGGAAGAAGGGAAGAGAGAAAAAAGAAATTAAGAAAAGAAAGAAAGAGAGAAAGAAAGAAAGAAAGAGAAAGAAAGAAAATTCCTTGGCATAAGTGCATGTTTGCTGATCAAATTTCAGATCATGTGTTGTTCATTATTATGATTTTACTTGAAAAACAGTTTGCCACAGTGAGATGGATTCACTTTACATGCTTTCTACCCCTCCACTCCCTTTAAGTACTTTGAAAAACAGTACAATTTTTTTTAAGGTACATTTAAAGCATGAACTGGTTTGGATTAAAACAATGTTTCAACATCCGTAAATTCCCTCAAAATACATTTTTAAAAGACTTATGCAAAGCCACACATGATTTTGAGGGACCTAATGAGATTGTCCCACCAACAAAATTTAATGGTGATTTAAGAAATTCTAATACTTTTCATTTACTTCCCGTAGAATTATTTGTGTACTTGACATTTATACAGTTTCTCCATTATATAACAATCTACTCTGGGTACACTAGATTATGCCAATCTATTAGAATGAAATTTGTACTCCATATAAGCAGAAGTTTCCAGTCGGTTTTGACTTACCATTATGTTTCAATGTAAAGTGTTATTATAGCTGAGTATAAAGCACAGCTACTCCGTGCTCACGGTTTTTAACTCTAATACTGTAATCTTTCTGGCTGCTTCTAGGGCTGTGTCAGTGTTTACATTCCTGGAAGTTAAATAAACCGACATGGCAAAACTCCTGGATAGACTGAATAATAAGGCTTGTGATGACTAAATTGTTTACTTTTTACCTTGTTAGGATCCCTTTCTTGTAAAGTTTGGAGGAGAGACAGAGAAAGAAGGAATGAAGGAGGGTGATAGGAGACAGAAAGAGAGAGATTTACACCCTGGCTTCCATATGTCACAAAGACCTTCCTACCCACAAGCAACGTGATTGAAGGAGAGTGCATGAGTTAGTTTTGCCTGTTTCATTTTGTTGTGTTTTCTTAAATAGCCGGTCATCTGAATAACCCTTTCTCTGTTGCCCTCCCCCCAATAAAAAGTATGAACATTTTTTTGCCCATTTTCAAATAGCAAATTATCCATTAGATTTCATCATATCTTAGTAAAGCAATTACATCAAGAAAATGATAGTGCGTGTGGAATCAATTATGCATGCAGTTGGCCGGAGACCAAAGGCTGTGAAGTCGGAGAGGGCAGAATCGCTCGACACACACAAATAAAAAGCCCCTGGATCTCACAGATGGACCCCATCAGTTCATCTTACTGCCTAAAAAGTTCATGCACTTAATAATTTATTTGTGTTCTGGATACTGTTTCCCAGCTGAATATTAACAACTTTGAACTGCAGCATGCTTTTAGCATGGTATGGATGGAAGTCATGGTAGGGCAGTGCTAGGGTCCCTCGGAGGTTAAAATTGTAGTTATGTTTCTTACACACTGTTCATTTTCCATCACAATTTATTTTCTTTCATTAAACATTCCTTTTAATCAGAATATCAGTTTCCGTGTTCTGATTCTGCTTGTTAACCAGTGATAAACTCGTAGACCAAAGATGAGCATCAATAATACAGCATGGGCCACTCAACAGCAAGGGCAAATACCAAAATCACAGGCTCTCAAAAATCAGAAACCGTTAGCACCTTGTTTTCACAACCAGGGCGCTTGCGCACCTTGAAGGAGGCACCAGGGAGCCCAGGGACCAAGATTTACTCTCATGACTAGGGGAGGACACAGACAGAGCCGCGGAGAGCAGAAGCCGAGGCCACAGGAAAACTTCCTTGAGCTCAGAGGTAACGAAGTCAGCCAAGCCCAAGCCCAAGACATGTGGGTGCTAGGCACATACTGAAAGAAGAAACCCAAAGCATTGTTGCAAAGGTCTGTCTGTACTTTGTAGCCATCTCTCTTCCAAAGGAGAAGCCTGATGTCTTAATACGCTGGAAAATTCAAGTCTCCCTGACATCAAACTGCTTAACAATGAAACTGCCCGACAACTTTCGCAGGGGAACAGGGACAGGCAGCACGTATTTCTGCACAGATCTGGATGTGCCTCAATCATACACTTGATTTTTACAGTCTTCTCCCCAAATGAGAAGGACTTCAGCCAACACTTCCACAAACTGTACTTAACGTTAAAAGAAAACGGCTAAAACATATGTAATTACTCAAGGTTAGACTTCTAATTCCTCAATTCACCAAAGGAAACTTGGCAAGAAGATGCATCATTTTGCTCCTTTCTACTGGGGCATCTGAGGAGGAGAGCCACTGAGGCAGCTAATACACAAAACATGATCAAAAGTGATTAACAACAGCTTCATATGCAAATTGCATTAATGAAGGAGTGCAAAGTCATCATGTAAATTAAATATGTCAAATCTCTTGGTGAACTTTCAATCTTGAGAAGAAAAAACACTGCTTTAATTTTTTTACATCATCAATTTTGCAAGATTGAAAATCTAAGAATCTTGGTGCTATAAACAATTTTCACCTTTTTTTTCTCCTTCAGTAGGCTGACAGGCCAGCCTGATGTGCACCGAATGTACATGTTAATAGGCCAATCAAAAATGCAAAACAATTCGCAATTACTGGAAGGACCTAATGGTCATTAGAATTTACAACTAGGTAATGAACTGAAGTCTGCCCACACCATGCATATTCATAAAGCAATTTAGCCTTTGAAGATTAAAGAAGTGCTTAAAATTCAAATGAGCTTTAGCAAATTATCAGTAAGATTCATCCAAAAAGCAAAGGGTTTTTCTTCCTATGATTTCCTCATTTTTTTAATGCAAAATTGTTATATCTTCCAGACTGAGCTTAAACTAAACATTGAGCTTCTAGTGAAGCCAAAGGGGCTAAGAGACAAACAGAGGCTGCAAACATCGTTACGGACTTTGTTCATAAAACTAAGCCCTTAAGAGCCAAACCTATCTCTAAACATGGTAATTTATCAAAAACAGCCCAGAGTTGCTCATAGGCAATATACTGCACAGGCCTCCAACAAAACAGATTAACACGACTCCCACCACCCTCCCAAAAAGCCTTTTTCCCCTCAAGTTGAGTCTCCTGTGTAAACATCCACTGTGGTATAAAAACAGCTTTTTCATCGCCTTGGAGTGGCATTCGTTTTAGAAGTTTCTGCTTCCAAAAGGAAAAGAACAAGAAAGGAGAGGATATGAGGCAGAGGAGCGAGATCTGGTTTACTTCTGAGGAGTGAAAATCCTGTTGTTGGATATTCATCTTCCTGGGGGTTCCCCCCATCCTACACTGGCAGCATTTAATTCAAGAGGAACAGGTCATGCAGACATCAGCTGACATTCAGAAAGTCATTGTCATGTCCACCCCTGTCACCCCCCCATCCCAGTTATTGCATAGTGGGAATTTGAATTTTCATGCTTCCCAATGACAAGTATGGAGGAGAATCTATCTCACACCTCGAATGCTAGCTCACACCTTACTAACCTCATGATATTTTAGAAATTCTAGTGATAGAATTCCCAGTGAATGCCTCCTCTTCCCCCATCCCATACACCCAACCCAGATGAAAGCACATCTTAAGTCCTATCTCGGCTAGTGTACAAGTCAGACCGAGAATAACAGCTCTGAAAGGACCACGTGCCCGTGCTTATTGCTCCGCATCTGGACCCAAAAGACTCTCTGCCTGGGTGATTGTGTTGAACCCCTACTGAAAATACTCCAGTAACTTCTCTCTGCTGTTCTTCCCCCCGCACCCCATNCCCCTCCACCCTCAGACGTTTTCCTAGAACTGATCTTCCTACCTGAAAGGCAGGTATACCAAGGAAGTGGGAACGAGAAGAGAGAAGGGGGGAAAAATCCAGGTACTATCCCTGATCCCTTAGCTCTCTTATCCATGGGCCTTGCTCACCAATGTGCCCCATTTTAAGGTTTATTAGAAAGAATCGGATTCAGAGCTGCGTGTAACTCACATTCACAACCATCTGTATGAGCCACAGGTCCACAGTCCTGACCAATTCCGTTTGACACTAATGTTACTCTACATGAGTAGAGTTCAATGAGGGTTGATATGGGATGTGACAGAGTAAATCAGAATTAGATTAAAAACAAAAGTTTAGAAACTGATGCTACACTGCCGAGCAAATGGGACCTGAAGGCCAAATTTCCCCTAACTGCCTTCAAGTTATTTTCCCTATTAGAGCGTTTGCCTGCCACCCCCTTGCTGGCAGCGCCGCAATCACATCAGAAAGGAGAGTGGAATGCATACAGGAAGGCTTGAGATGTTCCTCCTTAGATACAATACCTATACATTTAATATATAGCAATTAACTTCTGGTCAGGAGTCTGCAGGCAGCAAGCTGTCCCAAGCAGATAGGGGGGAGAGGGGGCCCAGAGCTGGGACAAGCACAAAAGACAGGTCCAACAACAATGCCTGCTGTCAGCAGCTGAATTATTTTTATACAGGAATTTTTATCTCTATTGTACAAACAAGTACGTGTCTGTGCAGACTTGTTAAGCAATCCACTTGTATGTAGAATAAGATTTTTTTTCCTTTCTTGCTACCAGTCACACAGCTCCAAGATCAGAAGAAATACATAGTCTTTGAAGCTGCTCAAATGTTTTAGTTAAAAGGACAGCAGTTGTTTTCAAAGATCCAAGAGTATCTTTATCAGAATTAAATTTTCCTTATTGATTTTTTCCCCTTAACATAACAAAAACATAACATGAGAAGGTTAAGATTTATTATTAAAAATTTTCGCAGCCTTTAAATCATTCTTCAGTAGCCAATGTTCACTTTTAAATGTAAAAGAATAGTTGTGTGTGTGTGTGTATGTGTGTGTGTGTGTTTAATCTTAGAATAGGATGGAGTAGGAAAAACTTGTGAGATTTAAAATTTAACATTGGTTAATGTATTGTTTTAGCTGTGAACTCAAAGACTTGTGGAGGAAGGGGGTAAAAGGAACAGTAAATGGTTCATTGTGAGCTGCCCCCTAAATGTAAATAAATCGTGAAGCCGTGGTATCCCCTGAGTCAGTAAGGGGAAATGCTTCAGAGTTTTGTTTTGGGTTTGTTGTTGTTGTTGTTTTAATCCAAAGAGAAACTCCATATTTAAAAATGTAAAAAGATCATGGCAGGTAGGGCCTTGTGCTCCATCTAAGGTAAGAATTCAAGCTACACCTTCTTTCTCTAAAAATTAACAGATATGATTTTTTTTGCAGTTTTTTTATGCCTCATTACATACTAAGAAAATGAACAACTGATGAATATGAATTCAAATGCCCTGATGCTTAGCATGAGGCTTCCTTGTGTTTTACAGAAAATTCAAAAAGAAAACCGAAACCAGAGGGCAGGGGACACAACAGCACCTGTGTTCTTTTTGAAAGTACCTTCTCAGGCTTCACAATAATTCCATTCTTCATTTTAATGGGAGTTTTTAATCAGTGGACTCACCTGTATCTAAAACTCAGATCAAATTGGAGGTGTAATTGTTCATCTCCAATGCTCACAAGAGTGAAGATACAAACACAAAGGCATTGTGAGTGACCCAAGGTCCCCAGGTATCCCCTTCATCAACAGGCCTGCTCCACGGTCCCACTGGGAATTCCCTGGCGGGGCCGGTTCCATTCGGCAGAACAGCCTGCCAACCCTACCTGGAAAAACGGTGTGCTGGGTGCCTTCTCACCTCTTTTACAGGAAGTTTAAATCTGATCATCTCACCTTTAGTGGACATAATTTGTTGCTTAGCACTCTATGAACTTGGTATTTTATCTTTGCAGAGGGATCCGAAAGAAAAAAAAAAAAGGAGGGCAGACGAAGGAGCAAGTTGCAGCCCCGGCTGGCCCGCGTGCGCGGCGCCTTGTCCCAGCGCGGCCACCTGGTCAGGTAAGCCTTCCAGGGGCGTTGCATCAGATCCGCTCACATCAGTCTCCAGGGTGAACCGGAGATGAAACACTCCGGTTCCCTTTCTGCAAACTTCTCATTCGCCAGTTCTTGGCAGCTTATTTTTTCCAAGTGTTTTGTTTCAGGAAACGTGTGTATTTTCTTTTGTACATTTTGTGGATTTACCACAACTGGTTCTGACAGCTGTTGATTCTGTTAAATGAACACATTATAAAAAAATCCTCTTTAAAACCTCAAGCAATAGTGGACTCAAACATAATGGCAAAATGTTTTAATGGAGTTCCAGTTGAGAGTTGGTTAAAAATATATATATATATATATATATATATAACTGAAGGGACAGAAGTCTTTTAAGTCAGCACTAGATCTGAACCGAATGTATTTGTGTGTCTGTGTGTGTGCACGTGCACGCAGGTGTGCGTGTGTGTGTCTGTGTGTGTCTGTGTTTAATGGGGAGAGAGGGGTGTTGCAAATCACCACAAATATTTACACTGTATTCCCTTTGTTCAAATCACATACTTTTAACAGGAAAAGCTGGAACTGCGGCTATTTAAAATTTTAAATATTCAAACGCCTGTAATTAACCATATGAAACAAATTATGTCGCATTTCTCCATACCACACATGCAAAAAATTCTGGTGGTGGGTTGGGAGGTGGCAGAGTTGGGGAGACAACTCCAAGAGGAGGAAGGGATGATGTTTTCATTTTGCTATAGATCAAAGGAGAACAAGAATGGAAACTGTAGCATATCGAGCATTTTTACATCGCTGTCTCTCACACTGGGCTATCTAAGTTTACACAATTCCCCAGACTAGCTGCATATTAAGCTTGCTGTGTACAGCTTTATTATGGTGCGGTGGTGGAAGGAGCATTAATATTCCGGCTCCGCATCTGACAGGGCATTTACATGCGCCCATCTGAGCGGCACCTGAGTGCTCCTCCAAGGTGCAGTAACTGTGCGCCTATTGTAAAGGCAAATGAAGCTCACCTATTCCCTGCTGGGGTCAGAAGTGACCTCACCACCCCCCATGCTTCAAATCCTTCCCTTGCCAGCCTAACTCAATGCCATCGCAGAATGACGAATGAGCTCAGAAATAGACCCCAAGTTACTAACCCTGCTAAGAACAGCAAAAGCCTTTGCTGAAATGTTTTAAAAATGCATAGGGAGTGCAGCTGGCCAGTAAAAAGCAGAGAGACAGATTCCAGTGAACCCAATATGGAATACGTTACATTCTAAAACTGATTAGAAATACAGTCCGATGTTTACTGGCTTCAAATTGAGTTTGGCATCAAGCATACTTGCTTTAATAATGCTGGCATTTTATTATTATTATTATTATTTTAAACCCGCCTTTGGTCTCTAGGAGCGCATGTGGAGAGCTAAAGCATTCTTATTCGTCAGGTTACATTTCCTGGAAATTAAGTTTGTGACAGAAAATGACTCTAGTAGCAATAATATGGTTCGTGCTCAAATTAATTAGGTCATTGTTGTAAAAACTACATGGCAAATTACAAAGGTAAATTTACTGATATTGGCCAGAGCCTCTATACCCTGGAAGTAAAGGGGAGAAGCAGTTTAAGGATGCTTATTTACCTGGGTAGGAGGAAAGAACAGAGGAGAGAGAGACACAATGGCCAATTTTCTATTTGTCATTACAAATAAAAGTACTGGTTATTAGCCGTTAAATTACATAGTCTGAACATATTTATGAACTTTATTAATGTCCTCCAAATTGACACATAAAATGAAAACCTGCTTGATTTGAGACAATGTTAAAAATGGACACTAAGTTAAAATCTTTTTCTTTTTTAATCCTTGTAATAACACCACTGCTGACATAACCATGACCCAAATGAAATCTGAACAAGCAGAAAGGTACTAAAGATCCTTGGTGATTAAATCTGTTGCTAAAAAAGTGGCAAGGTGCCAGGCTGGGTCCCGTTGGATGCTAAGTGCTTTTTATTGCATGAAGCTAGTACTACGGTATGTAAAAACAGACTTGGGCTTGGGGTAAATTTTGTCAAATGATTCCTTTGTGCAGTAAAGGGTGTGAACAGACCAACCAAAGTCCATTAAATTCACATTGAATGCTGCAATCTCGGTGCATCTTCCTAGCTGTGCTACTTCGATTTGATTTCATGTTTTCCCCCAAAGGAAAGCCAAACTTTTCTTCCTTTCTTACTGACTAGTGTGCACAGCCACCATTCATCTATTCTTCTTCCTTAAATACTTTCACTTAAGAAATCACGGAATTCTGCAAAATGCTTCCCTAGGATTTGCGCGTTTGTTATATACTCCAATTTAGTCCTCCCACATTAGCCAAACTACATTGAGACTGTGGTGTGAAATTAATGATTTTCCAGGACTCGAAAATGTGCCATTAATATGCATCCAACTCTCCTCTTCCCTGAGCTTAAGGTTCGCTGTCCTGACATTGCCTGCACGTTTCTACACCCAGTTGCATTTTCCAGCCCATGGGCAGCTCCACAATTAAATGCCACATTCACAAGGAGAAAGGTGGGCAAAACAGATTTCAGATCCTTTAAAGTAAAAGGCACAACTTGCACCACAAGGAATGGAGTGATTTAAGAAATTACAGCACTGTTTTTTCAAGCTTTCACAGAACGAACACAGAGAATGGGAGGGAAACTTTGCCCCTCTGCTCCTGTTCTTGAAGTGAATACATATTTGTGTTTCCAATAAAAGGCCATTTTTACATTAACTGTCTCTAACAGCAGGAGACAGAAAAACTAACACAATCTCTACATCACACACAAGATGATCTTCCTATCACGTGGCCCTATCCTCAAAACTATTATTTATGAAAGACAACTAGAAAAATGCACAGTGCATCTTTTCTGTGTCACCGAAAGGGTAATGTCTGTAGAACTTTGGGACCTTTGGGATCTTCTACATTCTAGATTTTTTTTTTCTTTTTGGCTTTCCGAAGCAAATTTAGCAGCCATGCGGGCCACTGTGTTTAATTAAGCTTTCAAAAGTCCTCTGACAATGCCAACAATTGTAAGACACTTCTGTGGCTCAATCATGCAATCACTGTGACAGTTCTATTTACAATTTGTCTTAGAGAGAGTTTCTCTGACATTGTACTTTGACAAAACATCCAAGCTGCCAGTTCACAACCTTTCTCGGTCTTATTTACAAATACAGCTTGTATATAGGACTCCCAGACTCATGAACATGAGTCTTTGGGTAGTGGCCTCACAAACACAGGCTCCCAGTGAAAATCCTAGATATATATATATAAGGAAACAATATTCTCTATTCTCTGGATTCGGAAGGTAAGTAAAATGTTCACCAGGACATTGGGTTTTGTTTTGTTTTGTTTTGTTTTTATTTGCTGTTTGCTTTTTCAGCTGCCATGCTAAAAATTCACTTCAGAAGTCAGTGATTTTTATTCAGAATCACATAAATAAAGAGAAATTAAAAATAAGTAGTCATACTAGGATACTATAATTGATAGTCTCATTTACAATTACATCATGAAGTACACAAATACATCCCAAATCCAGTCTGAGCTAGGGAAAGAATTAGAATGGATACAAAAGGAGAAGGCAAGTTGATTTGCTAGGTTCTGAAAAGCATAAGTGTGTTATACTTGATTTACCTTTAAGTAACATGCTGCTATATTTCTGTTTTGAATTCGTACTTCTCCCACCATTAGAGTACTGTCTTACATATTTTTATCCAGTGAGGAGGTATATAGCCTAAGCAAATAATTTTGAAATATCCTGATATAAAGGCCCATGTTCATGATTTTAAGGAGAAAAAGAATATTTATCAAAGGTAGTAGACATGACTACATTTTATAGCACTGGTCATATTTTCTCCCATTCTCTTAAAAAGCTAACTTCATGATGGCCCAATCCTAATTTGAAGATTTCTGTGCATAATAAGCCAAAACCTCAAATCTGACACTACGGGATTATATTTTTGGCCTTTTCTATAAGTGAGCAGCAGTTTCCCATTCACTAGTCTTTGATGAGTATTTCCCCCATCATAAAATAGGAGACTAGAAAACACAGCGACACCCCTATTAAAAGGCCTGACTTCCAGTCACAGGCTGCTAATACCTCATGGTGAATATCTGACCCACAAATACAGGCACTAGGCCCCCACCCAACATAACCTGCTCATTTCCAGCTAAATGAATACTATTGCAATGGTCATAATGGGTCACAGTCACGCAATATTTTTAATATTTGAATGAAATGAAAAAGCAACCTGATTAACATCGATGTGTTAACACACGTATGGGGGGGACGTGCTGGAGCCCAGACCCGTCTATTCGCCAGGTAAAAATCATCCCTTCTAAAAAAATACTCATCTTGGAGAGGTCTGTGTCCAATCAAAATACATATCACTTTACTAAGGATTTAAAGAACTCTACCTTATTCTCCTGTCTGAAAGCCCCAAATTCTAAGCTTTATTTATCTCAAGAAAATCTGTCACTGTTTTATTCCTGCTTCCTGCCTATAAAATGGCACAGAGCACACTGAGCTCAAATCCAACTCACATCACTTTAATAAAGCCTTTCCTACACAGCGCTCTTAAATGACGACTTTTATGTGGTTGCCAAACATATTCTTCTAGAGATTCATCAATAGATCTCTCTCCTAATACAGAGCATTGCTTCTCCTTTCTTTTTTGTGACACAATTCAAATACCTACTGAGTGAGTATTCTTATTGTTTCCTTCCTCACCATAAAAAGAAAAGCAGACTTGGAATTGGGAAGACGTGCTGGAGAGAAATGGGTTAGTAGTGCACAGCCGTCTTCCAGAACTTCCCTTCAGAGGCACCTGAGGGCCAGGGCATCTTAATTTATGTGCAATGGTAGAATGTTAATTTCACCATAGGAAACTCTTAATTCATTACTGTGAATTATGAGAAGTCGTGGTTCTACTTACTGACATCTCGCTTCGAGATGTGACCATGCTATTTATGTTCAGCCAATTCCAGGGTGGGAACAGGTGATTAAACACAATGAAAGGAATCAAGGCTTTGTAATTATTTGTGCATGAAAGGTTTACCTCACCTGGGTTGCAGCGCTGGTGCACCCATTGAAAATCTTATATACCTTACACTGCTTTTCACCTCAGTGAAATCATTTAGTATCAGCAGCCTAAAAGATATTTTAAATTTGCTTTCTTTTCTTTTTTCTTTCGTGTTTGTTTTCATTTTTGTTTTTGGCAGGGCGGGGTGCTTCTCTAGGTTCTGCTATTGTACTAGGTTTTAAGAAAAAAAAAAACCTTTATGACCACCAGAAGTTAAGGAAAAATATCTTTTCTTTCCTTATGTAGATTCACAACTATCACAGTAAAAAGCTTTCACTCTAGTGCCTTCCCCTCAGCGTTTAGATTCCTCTTCTAAGTACAGAAGCACAGAATTTTGGAGCTGGCTAATCTGAGAGTGAATAACCTATTTGGGACCTCAGTAAGAAGTGTGGTTTTAATTCCTGCTTGACAGACACTGTGTTTTGTCTTTTAAACGAGCAGCTCGATATGTAAATACGATGTTACATCACGCAAGTGTTACTCCATATTTGGTGATTTAGAAAGGCTTTGGATCTCCGAAGACGACAAATCCCCTTCCGCCTGCTCTTGCTTCATTAATCATGCCTTATGTTTTCCTTCCAGTCACAAGACAGCACATGGAAATGGTCATTGCCATATCCTACGGGGGGGGGGGCAGGGAGCAGGGGTATAAAATCTTAACCTACATGTCACAAGGGTAAATGTGGCAGATTCTAGAAAAATATTTTATAAATGCAGCTTCTCTGGTACAGATTTCTCATTTCACTAAATGAAAAGTATCTGAGGGTTACTATAGGAAGCATTAAGAAAAAAGAAGAAGAAAGAAAGAAAGAAAATGCCACTTCTGATTTTAATGATCAAATTCCAGAGGGGGAAAGGAGAAATAATACGACATTTAATCCCCTCTGGACCACTGACCTACTACAGTTCAACTCTGTGGTCAAACTAGGTCGGAAAGACAAGTTCCAGTGAATCAATTGATTATATGCACTATCTTTCCTAAAACTGAAATGTTCTGTCTTTTAGGGGAGGGGGCAGGGGGAACAGAAGAAAGGGATCCACCAATAGGCTTGGCATTTTTGTCACCACAGGCTCTGCATTCACTCTGTCTTGAGTGTTAAATTACTGTTGTTTCACAAAAACACGTTTTTAAGGGTCACTATATAGGGTTGCTGTTTATCACTTAGAGTAGGGATTTAAGTCCCTCTGTTAGCCGCTAATTCCTTTTCCCTGTGAGCTGCTCAGAAACCCACACACCTAGCTACCTCTCTGCTAAAATTAAGCGAAGGGAGGAGAGCTGTTGAATATGTGTATGTCTTTTTCCAAGAGAATTTTTACATTGTGTTATAGCAGAAACAGGGGAAGTCTGGACTGGACATTTGTAAGGGTGACATGTGGTTGTGTAAACCACAAACAAAATCAAGATACATCTGTCAAAACCACATCAGAGACAAGAGAGAGCACAGAGAAGCATTTATCATTTAGCTGAGGAGGCAGGCTGCAGGGAGCAGCCGTTCCTGTCAAACCAACCTTTTGAAATTTCCAACATGCCCTTAAACTTTTCGAGTAAGCATGTCTGTGCGCTTCAGCAACTGCCCTCTCTACTCTGGCCTGGCCAGTCGAAAATGGCATCTTAAAGTCAAGGTCACAGTGTCATCCCACCACGGGGCTGTGTTTAATTACAGCCCCATACGGGCTGACAGCCAATATGGATCCAAGGCTAGCCCTGAAGCTCAGTTAACTCTTTCTACCCACTCCAAAACGCCCTGCCAGCCCACCCCACTTCGTGGAAGCCTTGAGAACTAACTGTAGCCCAAGGGAGGTCTGACCAGGTATTCTGATTCCAAGAGGTCATCAGCCAAACTACCAAATGCATATATGGCCACTTTCACCTCCGACTGGTCACCATGGCTGGAAATGGACAGTGGAAGCTGGGCCGGGTATAGTAAGGTTCAACACTTAAAAATGAGAAGGGGAGAAAAAAAAAGAAAAGAAATTCAGCATCAGTAAACCCAGAGAGAGGGTATCAGGTGTGTGTACCACCTACATCTGACTCAGTGAAGTGGAAAATATTTATTTTTTTGTGTTCTGGACGGAAGCAATAGGAATGATTCTTTTAACATTACAGGGCTGTCATGGACAGTTCACATGGAGAAATACAGAAAGCACTTCACCACTCCTTAGTGCTTTGGCTACAGCACCTCTGAAAATGAAAAGAAAACATGCAAACAGCTTTTCTCCTTGCTTCTCATTTACCTGCTATGTGTTCCTGTTTGGGGCAAATTCCTCTAGATGACGTTGATAAACAATCGTCATCCTCTGGCGTGACCTGGATGCCAACCTCCACGGGATTGGATGCTTTTTTCATCTCGATTGGTGAAGGGGAAGGTGGCTTATCCACAGCTTTTTCTAAGCAGAGGCTGCCATTGCATTGTTTCCGTTTGTGCTCGATAAAAATAAGAATGTCCCCCAATGGGAAGTTCATCTGGCACTGCCCACACGTGAGGAGGTCATGGTCCCCTTCTGGAGCTCCCAAAGGGCCGTGGTCTGGTTCATCATCTGTAAGAATGGCTTCAAGAGGTTCGGCTGTGGTTGGAGAAACAAAAGCACAATTATTAGAGCGCCAGAGAAGAGAGAAAAGGGGGAAATACATTCTCAATCCCGTCCCATCCCACCACATTTTATAAAGTGTTTCTAGGTTCCTTCATATAATACCCAGAAAACACGAGCACCTAAAACATATAAGGATATGAAGGTCATCAACAAGAAAACAAATTTATCAATGAGGCAAATCATCATATATTTAAAGAAAACTCTCTGACTGGCCTAACTCCTGAGAAAACACACACACACACACACACACACACACACGCACGCACGCACGCACTATAAACTGTGTCTGGTTTGCGAGTTTAGAAACAATGTTGACTGTTAAATAAATCCTTAAGGCAGGGAATATAAAGAAAGCTTAAATAATAACTACCCCCCAAAATTGGTAAAGACATGGACTAAAACCAAATTTGTTTCTTTTTTCCTATAGACTAAGTTGTCCACTGTGCCAAAGAATAAAAGGAGAGGTGAATAAATACACACACCCTTTGTGTGTGAATGTATATAGTCCTAAGTATACAGAGACATAACTTCATAAATTAGAAAGCTACTATATCACACAGAAAATGTGCCACATTTACACTACCATAATAAGAAAACGACTGCATTCACCTGTGAAACGGATCTAAATAATAATCATAACAGAGCATAATTCATACTGCCAAAAACCTTTCTGATCTCACTCTCAGCAGTGCCACAAAATCAAAGAAATACCAAATTCACTGGCAATTCTTCTCAGACACATTAGCTAAATGGGATACTTTTGAGTACTTAAGAAAATAAGCCAATTAGTCATTTTTTCATTCTGAAGAAAGGAATGCCTAAAATATTCTAAACATGTTTGCACTTGGTGGCCTCCATCACATAAAAATCAGAATGGTCAAGCAAACGCCACATTTCAGAACAAGGCTGAGAAGTCCTTTCTTTAGACTTGAAATACTTCGCCTAATGTTGTCAAAGTTGACTAATTTTCTGAATGAGCTCCAAAACGCTTCATTATGGGACTATTTCTACACACATAATCACCAGCGGATGGTATAACAAGGTAGATATGTCTTTCGTTCCTGTTTCCTTTTTTTTTTTAACTTTGCACCAAAATACTCCAGCATCTCATTTGAACAGCTTCTATCATTTTTTAACCTTCGAAAGGGAAAAAGAGAGTTGGTAAGTCTCTGCTCCTGAAACCGTATGCTTACTCTATCCAAAAAAAAAAAAAAAAATCACAAAATAAAAAACATATCCAGAATGCTGCCAGTTAATAAAACTGAAGCAGAAAATGTACAAGTCTTAAACAGTTAATCAGTCTGACCTTCTTTAGCAAGCTGCCAATTTCACATTTAATGAACTTAAAGCCACAGAGAATCAAAAAATAGATTTTAATTTGAGTGTAGAATATTGGAACCGATTTTGATAAAGTGCAAAAATCCAGTGAACTCAGGTTAAATTTATTTCAACCCTACCCAGGCTGAATATTGAGGGGGAAGATCTGGAGTAACTCCCAGATGTGCTGGGTGAAATAATATTGAGAGAGCCCTGCCTAGCTGCACCTGTGCTCAAGTAGGACATGTCATAATTTCTAGCCTCTGGTACTCCTCCTAATTTAACATAAGGTCACCACAGGAATATGAAGGTTATATTCCCACTAATAAAGACAGCAAGGTAAGCACTTATGTTTCTTTGCCCAACATACTGACTAAAAGATAAATACAGAATACACATGCACGCTTTTCAAATAAAAGGAGGTAAACGGAAGTGCTTTTGCATTATGCCTCTATGTCATTTTTCTCCTACATTTGCTTTCATTTTGACCAAGTGAGGAACCGAATAGGGAAGTCGTCTCCAAGATCCCTGCTATTTGAATTAAAGATTTTTAAGTACACATCGACAAATGTGGCTTTTTGTTGTTGTTGTTCAGCATTAATTACAAGTTCTGAGGTTCGCAGATTAAAGAAAGACTCAGAGATAATATTTTGCTTTCGTAAAGTTAGTACTACGTAGAACCTTTGCAAAAAAAAACAAAAACAAAAACATTTTTTAAACTCCACCATTTAGATTCATTTTTTTTTATCCCCAAGGCCTGACATATTTCTGAAAATGGAAATATTATTTAGGAGCAAAAGGAAATATTCTCCTAAGTATCAAATAGTTAAAGGTAATGCGGTGCAAACAGACTTGGTTAAAGTCTTCTAAATGTAGTGACTGAACTGATTTACAATCAAAACCAGGAAATGAAGTGGTAATTCAGAGGTTGCTGATTACACCTCCACATTTCACCTAATTAATTTTATAGGAGGCAAAGTTCTTGAAAATAACAAGATGATCAAATGTACAGATATAAAACCTGTAACCTCAACATTTTCTATGCTCTTAACGTAAATCATTGCTAATTAACAAGAATCATACCCTAATGTATGAAATACGTGTAACATCGGGCTTCTTGCAGAACATTTGGCTGGTAATGTTCAGAGAAACACCAAAAGGTGTCCTTATTACTGCTGCTATATTATTGAAAACGAGACGAAGTGGGGCACAAAGAAAATATGAAAATACAAATCTCTTGGTGTAGTCTACTGATTTGCATTGACATCTTTTCTCAGTGGTAATCAACATTTCCTTTCCAGGCATCTGATAATTTCTCTGTATTTTAATGCAAATTCCTCTTTCCCTAAAAACATTCCTAACCTCAGCCATTTTACCCCCTCCCTCAATTCAACTCCATCCTCCTTCGCCCCCACAATACCATCGTTTCTAAGCTCCCGTCTAAACCTCCCGCTACAAAGCGGGGAGTCCAGGATTGAAGTGGAAGGGAGTGGGCAAATAATCATAATAATTAGCTGCGAATTCTCTACAAGAGGAGAAAGAAATAGAAAATAAAATGCTTCTGCGTTGAAACAGCAAAACAGACTGCAACGTCTCAATGCCCCAGCGGCTGACTGAGATCTCCTTCCTCTCTGCAGTTGCAAAGGAATAAATTTAAAGATGGAAAAAAAAAAAAAGCTTTAGAAGAAATGTAGGGAAGGAGCGAGGGAAACGAGGGCTGCTGGGGGAGGGGGAGGGGGGAAAGGAGCTCTGCCTTCAAGTTTGCTTTCCAAGTCCTTCCTTTTGATTGTCTTAACAGGGTAAGGAAGCAAACCAAGTCTGAAATGCGGAGAGGAAAAGCAAAGAAACAAAAGCGAAGACTAGGGCGACAGACCCGGGGCAGGGGGCCCGGCGGGGGCGGGCTTTGCAGAAAGTGAAGTTGGGCGCCGGGACTCTGAGGCACAAAGCAAGCAGCTTGCTGGCTGCAGTCTCCGGCCGCGCTCGCTGCAAACACGTGCAGCGGCGGCTGCCGGGCCCTGGGGCCCGGGCCAGGCCGAGAGCCGACCGGCAGCCAGGGGCCCCTACTGCCGCCTCTACCGTTCCCTGGCCCCGCCAGTTGGAGAAATGGGAAGTGAGGCTTGGGAAACTCGGCTGGTTAACCTGGTGCAGGTTCGGTATCACCACACACACACCTCAAGCAGGGGCCCTGAAATTCATTCCGTGTCCCCGGGCTCACACTTTTTACTTTGGGGGAATCTCTGCAAACGCGTTTCTCCCGCAATTCCGGGCACGAGTGTACGCGGCGCGGCAGCGGTTGCGGTTATTCATTATTAATGATGCTGCTAGCCCGCATCGTTATGATGATAACTATTACTATTGTTGTGATTTCGGGCTCCGAGGCGAGAGCTGCAGGAGGCGGGGGAGCCAGGGGTCGGGCTGCAGAACCGCCGTGCAAGCCCACCGTAGCCGCCGTTGTCCGTGCTTTGCGCAGGGGTGTGGGGGTAGAAGTGAACCGGGAGACTAAGTGCAAACTTGCTGGAGCCCGCCTTTTGGCCTTGCCTCGAAGGCTGAGAGTGCGTACTCCCGTTTTCCCCCTACCAAAAATGCCTGCCCCGAAAGAAAGCGAAAACTGCACCCCACTCAGCGCCCGGCGCACCGGGTTGTCAGCTGCGCTCCTGAGCGCTTCTCCGCAGCCCTGGCCAGAAGCATTTTTAAAGTCAAAATGAAGAACAAAGACATAAGGGGTGATGGGGGGGAGAAAGGGAATTCTGCCTAACCGTCCGTTTCCCCCACCCCCACCCTCGCAAAGCTCGTCCCTCCCAGGCGGAGAAACGCCGAGCAGGGAGTGGGGGAGGCACTGGTACAGGTTCAAGTTCGCTGAGCTTTCTTGATCTTGTTCTGCCTCCTAGCGACCGAATGGCTCAGTCAGCCCAAGAAGCGGAGGATTGGGGGGAGGGGGGGTCTTAAAGACCGGAATGGCTCCCGCCCCCTCTGCGCACCCAGAAAATGAGAAAGAAGCGGCCCCCGCACCCCCTCCATACTAGTCATTTAACCCAAAGACCGCACTGAGACAAGGCTAGAGGCCAGCTACACCCACCCAGCCTAGAGTGTCCCGAGATGGACCCGGGGTGGGTGGGGGACAGGGGAGCAGCCAGGACTGCACGCCTTAGTCCGTCCTTTGCGCCCCCAGTGCATCCTTCCGAAGAAGGGCCCGGCTTTCCCGAGTCCTGCGAACACTGCCCTTCCTTCCCGCCGGTACCTGGCCGGGTTGTAACTTCACACCGCCGTGCGCCGCGTCTGCTCCGCATCCGGCGCGGCCGGGGGAGTGGGGGGCGGGGGAGAGCGACGAGGGAGGGATGCGCGGGGGTGGGGAGAGGGAGGGCCCCGCAACGTGCCGGGGCGGGGGAGCTTCCGAAGTGTGTGACAAGTTCCAGGGCCTAGTGAAAAATTCAACTCCCTATGCGCACCCCCAACCCTTTAATAAATACAAACTGGGTATAGGTGGTGTTTTTAAATTGCATCAAAAATTAAAATAAGGGTCACGAATGAGGAGGGGAAAGAATGGGGGCCCTCTCACGCCTTTCTTTCCCCGGCTGCCAAACTTTCCTAAGTGCCCACCGCCGGCCTTTCCAGACGCACTCTGTTAGTCAGGACCCAGTAACCCACTCACCACCCCATAAAGGCTCAAAAGGACCACCGCCACCACCACCCCCACCCCTGACCAAGACAGGCCCGGGTTAGAGGGCAGGAACTCAAGGGTGGGGTGTACGGAAAACGGGGATCCAGCACTCC
>LNAC01000119.1:2544434-2571600 GCA_002007465.1 Ailurus styani
AAAAAAAAAAAAAAAAAAAAAAAGCAAGAGTGTATGGCGAGGCTGCAGCCCGGGTCCCGGGAAGCGCGGGCGGAGGGAAGCCAGGTAGAGTTGCTCCCGGACACCCTCCTCCGAGCGCACACCCACTTCCCCTCACCGCCGCGCGGCTGCCGCGCTCGCTCCCCGCGTGCAGACGCCCGGGGCCGTAGTGAAAGCCCCGAGCCCGGGGCTGCGCTCGGGAAACTTTGCCGGAGGAGAGGACACAGCAAGGAAAAATCACCCGAAGTTGAGAGCTGAGCCTCCAAGTTACAGCTCCGCAGCGGGCGAGGGGAGGCGGGAGGAAGCGCGCGGCAAAACCGAGTCCAGCCCAAGTTTGGAGGGTTGAGGGCCCGGAAAGGCAGCTCCGGGGCCTCTAGGTGCCGGGGCAGCCTGGGGAGAGGGGACAAGGGCGAGGGAGGAGTCGCAGGCCCGGGCTGGAGGGCACCCCTAAGGCCGAACCGGGGGCGAGGCGGGGTGGCGGGTAAGCTGGGATCTGAGCGCCCTGACGAGCGATTGGGTCTGAGTGAAACTGGGAGAGCGGACTCGAGGCTCCCAAGGGTCGCAAAGAGAAAGACCAAGGAAGAAAGAACGAGGAGCCAGACTCGGGGACACGTTCCAGCCCCCCGAGGGGAGCGCCGCGGCCCGGGGCGAGGAAGGCGCCGAGGCGTCCACCTCACGGAGCGGCCGCGGGCCAGAGGACAAAGCACCAGCAGTCCCGAGAGTTCCAGTCCCTGGGAACGTGCTCCCGGCGCCGCGGGAGGTCCTCGAGCCGGGTCCCAGGGATGGACACACCCCCTCCCATTCCAAAGCAATGGAGAGAAAAATGTTTCTTACAGGCAGGGCACAACTATTCCTGTGCTGCTACCCGGGCAAAGAAAATGGGGAATGGAGAGAGAGCGACTGGCTCTCAGGAGCAGCGGGGAGACCACGGTAGTGGGGTGACCGCCCTGGGTCAACGTCGCGCTGCTCAGGCGCCCAGAGCCAAGGCGCACACCCCGGAGCCTGCAGGCCCCTCCGGCCTTTCTACAGACGTTCCCGGGAAATTAAAGAAAACCTGTTGGAAATAAACTCCTGTCTCTTTAATGCACACACGCGCTCGCGCGCGCACACACACACGCGCACACACACACACACACACACACACACAGACGCGCGCGCGCGCGCGTGCTGCCGCTGTCAAAAAGCGGGCTTCACTCTGGCGTGGGATACTTTCAGTTTTACGTAAAATGTACAGCAACAGCACCCCCTGCGATTGGAAAGTTTATTCGGAAACGTGTCTGCAAAGTCCCCCGGCGTCTCCCGCCTCCCAGCCTCCCCGCCTGCCTGCGCCACCCTGTAGCCTCAGCTGCCGCCGCCGCCACCGAGACCGCGCTGCGATTCCAAATCAGGAAGGGCAGGGGAGGGGGAGAGGCAAATGCACTCAAGTCTAAAGGAGGCGCGGAGGGTGCAGGATGGAGGCGGATGGCTGCGGTCCGCGAGACTCCGAGCTGCAGGTGGACGTGTGTGAGTGTGTGTCTGCAGAGCGAGGAGCCTTCGTTCCCTCTCCTCCAAGCGGCTCCACAACCCCTCGCGTCTTCTCTCCCCCACCTCAGTCTTAGGGACCTCGTTTCTGTAAATTCACCCGCCCGGCTGGGGGCTTTATTGCCTTTGGCTAAAGCCCCCCGGCTTGCAAGCGCGCACCCACCTTCCTGCCGCGCCGGCGAGCGGCTGTTTATTCTCCTGTAGTCTTAGTAAAGTTTCAAACCTATTAGAAAATGACTGGCTTTCCTGGCTCCGCGAAGCTTCGGGCCCCACTAGGAAGAAAGAGGTTTTGATGCTGCTCATCATTAGGAGAGAAGTGTGCTAAACTGGGTTTGCGTAAATGTGTTTTGTTGTTATTGTTTCTCTCCAGTTGGGGGGGGCACTAAAATCCTGTTTAAGAAGCAAGAAGATTCACTTGCAGTAAAGCTCTGTAGTGTGTGCATTACACCATTTCCCCTTTTACATGAGTTCTTCAGGGCAGGTCCGCATCTCCCACTGCTGTCTTTTTTCTTCTTCTTCCTCTTCTTCTTGTCCTGCCTCCTCCTCCTCTTCCTTCTCTCCTCCTCCTCCTTCCTCCTCCTCCTTCATCTTCATCTTCTTTGTCTTTTTAAACTAGCTTTAGAGCAACCAAAAGAGTGTCATTGCATGAGAGGGGGGCTGCCTGGAGAAGAATGGTTGGAGGGAAGGTGAGGAGAGGGAAGAATAAAGTGCAACTGGGAGGTCTTTGATAAATAAATAAATAAATAAATAAATAAATAAATAAATAAATAAATTAAATAAAAGCCTCTTCAGGTAACAATAGTGATTCAGATTCTTTTGGAACCGAGTTTTTCAAATTTAAGTATTTCCCCCATCCATCCATAAAAGTCCATATATAGAGAAGGTATATAAATGGGCGAATGTGTGTTGTGGAAATATATATGTATGATTTATATATAATGGTGTGTATAAAGCTTTTCAGGGTTGGCTGTAGTGTAAAAAGTAATGACTTTATTACCTCTGAAAGGTTCTGTGGTTCACATTTAACAGTCTTCTGAATTACAATTCATTACACAATTGTGTACTCTCTAAAACCGGCACCCTATCAAGGCCGCTATCTGTGGTTATTTCCAATAAATAACTGGCAACATTTTATTGATTTTCTTTTTTAAAAAAAATCATAGGAAATTAAGCACTTAGTTACAAGTAGGTCTGCTATGTTATTGCACTTGTTTCAGATTCCAGGGGGTTCCTTTCGAAACCACATCTTAAAACATACATTAAAAACCCAGTTTTGCAGCTGCTTTCCCTGGGTGCCAATGGAGAGGTAAGCAGCGACTTTTCCACCATTAACATATATTTAATTTCACCACCATAAAATGTCCAGAGTGAAATAGGAACTGCCCTCCGCTCCCGCCCCTCCCCCAGCCTGATTTCACCCAGTCCAGAAAACCTAGGGCTGTGTATTGGCATTTGATCCCTCTTCGTCGCGGACCCCCACTGCCGGTCTCTCGTGCTCGCCCCTAAGAGTGACGCCCCTTCCCTCATTGCTGCTGGATGCTCACTAAAGCGCTCAAAAGTGGGGGGAGGGGACGGGTTTGTAGTGTTTAAAGAAAGAAAAATGTGTCGTTTTAAAAGGTTTAAAAATATTACATAAGTATTGATTAATGATGCAGGTGCTTTTGTAGAGGGGTGAAAGGTCACTTTAAACGCGCACACTTGGATACACAATAAGTATATTTACCTTCCCAAAGTGGCTTTTAGAAAGTAATAAATTATGACAACGTTAAAATTATTTTCTGGCCGTTCAGTCAACTTAATTTGGAGCTGTGGAACCTTTGCTAATTACGCTCCGTGGGCTCTTTCCCAAACCTTTGGTGACGACACTGAATGTAAACTCCAGGCCAACAGACGACCCTTCCTCTCCCCTCCTCCCCCTTTTTATCTTGCCAGCGGAGGAGACTCCCCAGGACTTCCTGCAGTATATATTCTGCCTCTGATCTCCGTACTTAATAGCCAAGTCCTGGTTTATGCTTTATAATGTGTTGACAAGTTTTCTAACAGACTTTCTGAAATAATGCACATATATTCACGTCGGTTAGAAACCCACCGTATTTTTAGAGTGGAGTAGATCTATACCCTAATGCAGTGAGAGAGTGTAAATCATAGAGGATTTCATAGTCCTTTCAGTAGTTTTCGGTATGAAGTATGAGCCGCGTGGCCTCCAGACGTAACCTTTTAGAAAAAAAGACAGTGCTTTTATTTTATGGTGTAAAGTGCTTTTAGCTCCAGGGCTCTGAACGTGAATGTGGTCAACAAACAGCTCCAAGAGGGAGACTTAATACAGTCCCAGCCCTCGTGCGGAGGATCGCCTGGCGCGGGCGACTCAGCGGGGAGCTGGAGAATGAAGGGTTAAAGGTCTGTCTCGATGGAAACTACAAGATTAAAATAAAATATTCACTGTCTGCCTTTAGGGGGAAACACCTTTATAGGCTTAAAGATAAATAAATGGATGACTGAATGGTTAAAAATTGTTACAATCAGTCTCACCTTGCTTTTGACTTCATTCTTTTTCCTTTTCTCTTTTTTCTTCTTTTTCTTTATCTTTCCTACTTTTTCTTTCTTTCCTCTTTCCTCCTCTTTCTCTCCCTCTTCCTCTTCCTCCTCCCCCTCCTCTTCCCCCTCCTCCTCCTCCTCCCCTTCCTCTTCCCCCTCCTCTTCCCTCTCCTTCTTCTCCTGGTCCTCCTCCTCCTCCTCCTCCTTTTTTTTTCCTTCTTTTTTGGCCTAATAGTTCAGAAAATAGGGCAGTCATCTTCATAAAAAATAAAACTTAGGTTTAGATTCTATACTTGACATAGGCTTTGCATTTGGGGTTCTTGAGGGTGGGAGTGCTAGGGTGTCCTCAAGACAAAGGAAAAAAAAGGAGGGAGTTGTGTCTGAAAAAGGAGGTGGGCTTTATGTGGGTACCCTAAAGGGAAAGGTGAAAAGATGGGCCATGGACCCCTCCTCTCCCCAGCCTCTCTCAACCCCCATCTCTCTATAACATCTCTTCCCCCTTTCCTGCCACTGTGATCCAGAGCTGAGGACCTAAGGAGGCCCCTGGAGGACAGTGTCTACACCATATGCAAGGGCAGACATCCCCCAGAAATGTTCCTGGGGGAACAGTTAGTCTGGCATTTCTCCAGAGGCTCCCTGGGCCTTTAGCTGGCTGGCAGGCTACTTCACCTACCTGGATGATCCTGTCCAAAAAAAGGAAAGAAAAGAAAGGAGATAGGGAGGGAAAGAAGGAGGGAAGAAGGGAGGGAGGCAGTGAGGAAGGGAGAAAGGGAGGAAAAGAAAGAAGGAGAAAGCTGAATCTGCTCTAAATAAGTCCATACTTGCCTCTAGACTGGGCTGATGTGTGCTGAGTCAATAATGTATGGGTAGGGGGAAGCGGTCTCACCATTTAAGTAAGAGGCCCCTTTGAAGACAAGAGGGAGTTCTGGTTAGAACACTGCTAGGTAAAATACTCAATTTAGTTCCCTAACTTTGACATCAAAGACACATAGGTGTTGGGCAATAAAGTCAGTCCAATATACTGCTTTAAAAACATACAAAATTCATACACAGTAGACGCTCAATAAATGGTTTTGGAGTGAATACGTGAATAAATCCTACTACCATGTGAATGAAACCAACATGACCATTCAAATTCTACTAGTTTGCCCCAGAGACCAATGAGGCTTTGATCAGGCAACCCTATTATAAGAGCTAATTTTAGACTAAAAGTGATTCCCACCAAGGATGGTGAGTTCAAAAAGATCACCCCAAATATTAGAGCAACTGAACAATTAAGAATACAATGCAAGATATTTCCATGATCTCCAGTAGCCTATATTATCAAATATCTTCCAAATAAACCAGTATCAAGAACCCAGTATCAAAAGATTCATTTTTTAACACTGTTTTTTGGATCTGTACAAATCTGGTTTCCCAAAGGAGAGCACTTCTAAAGGAACAAATACAGTCAGAACAACCAAAAATAAAAAGTATCTCAAACTTAATTCTCTGCTCCCCTCTGATTCCTCTTCTTTTAACAAGGGAATAATTTTTTCAGGACAGCTTTTCACACCCAATCACACCCAATCACAAAACAAGCTTCACCTATTTGCCTCTTTTGGCAGGGGGAGAGGTAAATAAAAGGAAAAGCACCATGATACACACACACACACACACACACACACACACACACATGCACGCACACATGCGCACAAACACACACACACACACACACACACACATCTGGTCTGACATTTTGTACAGCAAGTTTCAGCCCAATGTGATTTAAAACAATGTGAGTTAAAAACCTCTTAAAATTTGGGTTTATAATGGAAACGCTGACAGACTCTTAATTATAGCAGCCCTGCCAGACACTGCTATAATGAAATAGTTGTGCTTTCATTACTATAGAGGCACTATAGTTAAGGGTCTGTCAGTGTTTCTATTATAAACCTCAAGTTTAAGAGGTTTATAACTTGGGCTATTTAAATGGCACTGGGTGGAATTTAAGTTATCAGTCCAGATGTGAAGTTGTTTTATAAAAGACAGAATAACTCAGCTGAGAAAGCTTTTGGAGAACTAACTCTCTCTCTCTCTCTCTCTCTCTCTCTCTCTCTCTCTCTCTCCCCGTCTCCCTCTTCCCCACCCAACTCTTTCCCTCTTATCCTCCTTCTCTTCCTCATAGAACATCACAGAAATGATTTTTAGTGGTTTCAGATGGTTTTATTGCCAACTTCTAGCTATGACTTCACTGTCTAAAAGGAAATTTTATAAGGAGTTTGTCCTTTATTTGGACAAGTACTCTTTGCTGTTATTATAAGTTTTTATTATTTTATTATCCTAGAATATACATACATACATACACACAGACAGAGAGGGAGGGAGGGAGAGAGAGAGGAGGAAGAGAGAGACAGAGAGAAACAACTAAAATTCAGACTTTATATCAAGGAATGTTGCAACCTCAGATACATACACAGATGCATATATTCTGTGTTAATTCTGATAAAAAGTATAAATTTACTAAAAATAAATAAAGCACTTCAGATCTTTATCTAATCTATCAACAACGTGATAAAAATAAAAGAAGTATTAACATCTTATTTCAGAAAGTTGTGTATTCCTGGTATCAATTGATTGGCTCAGAAAGTAGCAGTCAGCATCGAGCTACCCAAGGACTATGTATACACAAACATGAGACATTTCTCTGCTCGACTTTGTTCACAGATAAATGAAGGATGTACCTTGGATTATCTAATGGGTCACAGTTTTGCAGTATGTTCTATTAACCTGGTATGCCACCCATATAATATGTAATTAATGTTTGTTAGTGAGGATGGGGCTGATTCAATCATAAGGAAAACAAGGATGGTGGGTGGTAATGGACTTGATGGTGGTGGAGATGATAGTGATGATCACGGGAGGGAGAGATAGCGGCGGTGGTGCTTTCTCTAGGTAATATGTCCATGAGAGGGCAGTAAAAATGAGACAAAAGATGAAGGTAAAAAGCTCAAGCCCTCGCTTCTCCAATTCTTGTTGTTTTAGCTGTTCCATGAGGAGTAGGTGATAGATGAGTTCAAATGAAGTTTTCAAACGCACGCTGCCCTGTGCCTCTCCCCAACACACAAGATGAGGCTGCTACTGGGTGTTGTGGGCCGGCCCTAAGGTCACTGACTTCACACAGAAGGACCCACCAAGAACTGTGCGGCCACCATGTCTGCATTCGGAAATCTTTTCACTTCCAGAAGAAGAGCAGTTCACTTTCCTCTGTTCCCTCTTCGGGAAATCAGGCCACCAAACCATGCCATAAGCTATCCTTAGAGCCTTGATAATTCTCACTTCACAATAGCTTTAGTTGGTCTCTTCTGGCATTAGTTAGGTGACAGAAGAGAAGTGGTCATCAAACATGTCACCAAGATCAAGTTCCTTCTCTGCCAATTTCTCATAAACCCTGCAAATGCCTAGCCTCACGACCACTCCTGATGTGTACCAACCCTTCCCATAGATCTCTGAATAGCTGGGACTGTCTGGTCCCTTTTTCAAAAATTAAGTCGCCTTTTATCCCCCTAACAGTTAATCATCGGTATTTGTTTTTCCTGCCAAATTCAGCAAAAGGAACTTTTCTGGTAGAAAATGCCTATTCTTATTTCGTCTTTCTTTGGCAGCCTGGTAGAGGATAAACAAATCTCTCTAGTCTCCCATTTCTGCTTGTATACAATTTGCCTGTTTTCTCTTTCTCTTAAAAAAAAAAAATTTCTTTGCCCAAGATCAGTTATCTAAGCCTCCAGGTTCCTATAAAATGAAGAATCTCATCCTAAGAAAAGTTATTCTTTCTTTCTTTATGGGGCACCGCACCGAGACATGAGACATGGTCCCTGCTGTTGGACAGCTTTTATTTTTAAGGCACTAGGGTGCACACACACAGGCACAAGTGTATCACATAAAGTTCATGAGTCACACATGCCAAAGCTATACTGATGCACACTATTATCCTTGCTTTATACAGCCTTTGGCTTCACATTGCTGATTTGAATAGTTCTAAACCTTTTGCAAGGATCCATTTGAAGGAACACCGCTCTGGTCATTTCTGACACAAGATTTTTGTTTTCTAGAGAAAGAACTTGTTTTCCCAGAAATGAGAATGGTAAATAATGAGGTCTGATCATGAATATCTGTGATTATCTATTGTTTTCAATTTTTACGATGTTATAAATTACTAGTTACTTTTGAGAAATGAGTTTTCTGTACTACATTTGTTCTGTAGGCAATATTATAGGCTATTTCTAGCATGCATTTGTGAATGTATCCTTTTTAAAATGACGCTATTTCACTTCCCTAACACAGAGTAGGCATTTAATACATTTCTCGAATCAAGGAATGAATTCCACAAATGCATTTTCAGATGCTGCTACAGGTGAGAAAGATACAAGTATTTGTGTCTGCTCATTAATAAATTAAATATGCATACAGTGGAAAATTTTATTATTTCACTTTTTAAATAGTTAAGAAGTATAGGCCATTTGCACTATCTAACTGGCACATTATAAACTGCAAGCCCATTTGTGTCAGGTGGAAACAATTGCATGTCTCTCTGTGTATATTTCACATAATAACTTATGTCATAAAAACCACCGCCACTGCCTCATGCCTCACTCGGGTCCTGGGTTGTCAGGGCTTATAGGGCAGAGCCTCTGTCATTTTCATCATTTCTCCCCCTCAGCACTGAGTAGGACCTTAGGAAAAGGTCTGGTATGTGAATAAAGACTTACAAAGTAGACCACTCAGAGTTTTAGAAACTTCAAAATCCTATCTACCCTGGATTACAATGTCTTCTTTATGGTTTTCAGTTCTCAGATTCTGAAATGCAATAAAATATTCAAATAGCCCAAATCCAAGAGTATTATAATACAGAGTAACTCTGAGAGATTAATTCTGGAGCCCAATTCTTCACACACTATATTCTTCAATATCAAGGTCTGTTCTAGCTGGCTGTTATTTGAAGGAAGCAGGGCTCATAGAGCCTTATACTGGCATCCACTCACCTACCTATTCCAAACAATGACTTCTGTGGCCTTCCTTAAGGATCAAGGGAAGTGTCAGCATGTGCTCTTCACGTAAGATGGAAAAAGAACCATGACCTTCTCCTCAAAAGAGTGAATCTTGAACTCCCAGCTTAATTAGTAGATAAAAACACAAGATTGGTGGATTTTCAAAAAAAACTCCATTTGGGGCTGTAAACATGATGGGGGGAAGCATACATATTAATTATTTGGATATTAAGCTCTTAAAGGAGTTTTGCTAAAGGTTATAGATCTTTTGCATGTGTTGATTTAACAATTCTAGAAAATTTAGATATGCTCATTTTAAAACATGTTTTACAGGAAGTCACCTCTTCATGGGAACCTGCAACTTTCACTTTTTTCTTTTATTTTGGCATAAATAAGCCACACTGAAAAGCAGCTGCAAACCAAAAACAAACTGCTCCTTAAAAAAATTTTTGATATAATTTTAGTTCCACAAACATCTTTAGAATTCCAAGCTAGATTGTTTTATTTCAACTGGTCTTCACATTTAAGGGTTTCAATCTCTTTAAAGTTGATGTGACAAAGAGACAAATTTTAAGCTAAGTCCAGGCTTGTGTTTTTAGCTAATTTGCCCTCAGTAAGACTAACGTGATATCTTGTTTGTAGAAACATTCAGTTAATATACTTTTAACAATGCTAAGAAGTTGTGATTCATTACTTCCAATTTTTAAATATTCTAGAAGAAAGACACTTTTCACTATGGGAACAGAAAGGGAGAAAAAAGCCCTGATTTCAGGTGGTATCTTTTCTTCCTTTTTTAGGGACAAGGCATTGATCAGCAGCAAGTAAATCAATCTGAATCCAGAGGTATATATATATATATATTTTTCCAACATAATACCAAATGCTTAAACATTGTGGATACACTGGCACTGAAATAATAAGATGATGGCAATAATTATTTTAATGAGAATTTCCCTACCCAGAATAACAAACAGATTTATCACCTAGTGTTGCCCTGAAAGATAGTACTAAGCACGTATATGACTGTGGTGACTAATCTGTACTAAGAGAATCCATCCGCTAGCATTTTGGACATTTATGTTGCCACATGTTATTGATAGCACATATTACTTTTACTACATGGTGTCTTTATTTTGTAGAGTCTAGTTGCAGGAAGAATTCTTTTCATCCCCTAGATTTCGATAGATGGACTACAGAGAAGGCTGTGTGTTGTGGAGTCCCGCCATCACTAAGGAGGTTTGATGATGATTAGGATAACAGTTCTTGGAGCCCCGTTCACTGGCCTTTTAAGAGGGAAGGCAATTAAGTACAATAGACTTGTGATAAAATCAGGATGAGGTCCTGATGAAGATACATGGAAACCAAATGACTTGGAATTCAAGTCTCCGCCCCCATATTCCTGTGTTCAGGTATTGCCAACTGAAGATTGCACAAAGCCTCTCACTGAACTAAAACCCCTAATCAAAGATCACACAGACTGCATCTTGGTCCTGAGGCGGAGATAACATTAGATCTTTCTGGGTGTAATTTCAATTGTGATGCTTAGTTTGGCGGAATGCTTTGCAGAGGTGAGCAGAGTAACAGAAATCTAGCATCCAGAACCAAACATGCCTGAGTGGCCCATGTACAGTTTCCACAAAGAAGGTCAAAAAGGGCTGTGAGAAAAGGTGCATCAAAGGTATCCTTGGAACTCAGAGCCAATAAAAATGAAACTATTCTCTTCTGAGACCTAATTAACTTTTATATCCAAAGCTACACTGCACATTTGTTCATTGCTTATGACTGGGACGAAAAAAATATATGTGCCATGGAACCAGGCTTTGAAATGATCTATTGGGTGGCTTTTCTGGGTCTGTAAGGAATTTTCTGTTATTTAGAGGTATTCATTCAATGAATAAGTAAGGCTATGCTAATTTTTTTCTCAAGATGTTAAGTATTTTCCTATATCTATTTTCAAGGAATCAGGGACTTAGTCCAATAACTTCCAAAATATTCCCTTCAAATCCTAAAACAAAACCACAACAAAAATGTTCCAGAAACAAATTTCATGCTACAGGCTTTGCAAGGATTAGTCTCCTATTAGAGTCACTGTTCCTATATGATCCTTTTTCATGTTTTAAAGGAGGATATATATTTTTCTGTTACCTTTCCTGACTGTAAAGCAATCACAGGAACCTGCAGGAGGCACCATAAATATGCAAATTTCTGAGAGATAACTGTTTTCAGTGGCTATGCCTCCAAGTAGTCTCGGAAACAGGAGAGCTAGAGCTGCCTACTTCCAAGTAATTCGTATGTTGGTAGTGCCCCCTGCTGCAATCACAGGTTGTCCAAGAAAGGGAGAATAAAATGGAGAAGCATTTAGATCTGGTTAATATATGAAATAAATGCCCACCACCCCTTCTCCAGAAACAGCCATAGCCACATTCAGAGTTCCTTCTGCCAGTCACAGATACACTTCAAACACTTTCCTCCGCCTAAGATTGGGAAGATTTGCTTTTATCTCAAAGCCTTTAAATATGTAGGTTACATAGGAATAGGTATTATTTCTCAACAAAACAAAACAAAACACACCAAGATCTGCCACCGCATTTTTTAAAGACCAAAATATCTTAAGAATTTTCTAGAGGTTACCGAACAATAAGAAATCCTGAGTGAGAAGAATATCATACTACCCACTAGGAGATGGGAGTAGGAAGGGAAAAGTTAATGTGTTAATAGTGTGTAGAGCTATTACTCAGTTTTAAATGGCTTTATTTATTGAAGGAAAATTTTTGTGGGCCATTAGCTCATAGTGTGGACTAGACATTTTGATATTCAAAAATAAAATGAAATAAAATAAATAAATGAAACATTGGAAAACTGATTGCCATAGCTCTATAGTCACCCTGTTACAAATTTTCATATTAAGACTTTGGGGGGGTGGTGATAGAACAGAATAACACGATACAATTCAGACCTGTGCCGGTCTATTGAATACATAATATGCATTTTTAAATTGCCTGAATATATATTCACATGACAGAATCTAATGGGTTTAGGAGGAGCCCTCGCTCTTGATCAAATCATAAAAACTGTTATAAACTTGTCTATCACATCAGGTCACACACACTTCTTTTAAAACTGTTTTTGTCTTGTTTAAATACTAGAGTAGGAATACATAAAGGAAATTAAACCTAAAAAACCCCCAGAACCCTCAGTTAGGTATTAGAATCTCTAGAAAGAGCCACCAAGGCAAGCCTTGATGACACAGATCCTTTTACTGTTGGACACTCCCCAATCTTCCCCAATGCCCCAAAGTCCCCCACCCCCAAGCTTTGCTATTTTTTACCATCAGTTTCAGACCTGTAGGCTCTCACCTAGTGTAAACATCTTACAGTGGCTGTACTGGAGTTTGAATTTCACCTTAGCTTCGCACTTCATTTCCATATTCAGATCTTCGCAGCTAGAGCACAGTAGAGGACTGAGGAAATTACCTATATAATTTTAGCAATGAGTCTGCCTTTATCTGCATCGTCCAGGAATCTTGTCTCCTGTCTGTAGAGCCCTGGCCTGAGAGCCTGTGTGGAGAGAGAGGGAAAGGAACTGGTGGATATTAGTTACCAGGCAGAACTAATTAGAAATAGATCTTGATATTAAAGGTATCCATCTTTTCCTTACTCAAAACTTAAACAAGCTCCCATTATTCTATATGATGAGGGGAATTTTTAAGCCCCTGCACTGGGCTTTATTGCTACAGAAGGTGAACTGTGAAAAAAAGAAAACCAGTGCACAAAACAGCAGTTGGGAATCGAAGCTCCTCTTTACCAGAACCCCTGCCATATATGTTCTGTCACTCACCTTCTAGACACTCAGTACAACCATTCAATCTATTGAATCAAGAGACTGTTTGATCTTATCTGCATCTGTGAGCTGACTGTCAACCTACTTAGGCTGCATATTAAATCATCTATAGTAGCTGTATCAAGCTGGGATGATCTGTTAATTCTAAATTTATTAACCCTTGGAGTGCAGTCATCATGTTTAATCTAGTGTAGCCCGCATTTATTTTACAAGACTAAATCCTTCTTTAAGATATGGCTGTGCTGTAGGTTAAAAACAGCTAATGTGGGTTTCATTATGATAATTGGGGGGAGAGACTGTCTGAAAAATGTTAGTGCAGCTACCCTCACAGGCTATGTATGTCTGGTCCCAAGCACTCTCCTAGGCTGGGTTTGCCTGTAAGATGAAATTTTCTCCAGAACCTGTTCTGTCTCTAAAAAGAATGCAAAAGGAAAAAGAGGGTGGGGAAGAAGTAGAAGAGGAGGAAGGCCTCTGACAGATTTCCAGTGGTCCAATGCCAGAAAGACTGATTTCCATGGCAGTGTCAACCCCTAATGTAATGCCTGAGGAATAAATTTCCGAAGGCACACAGCTGGCGGAAGAGGCTAACAAAATTCCTCAAGTGAGTCAAACTCCTTGATCAGTAAGCACCACCTATTTCTGGATCGAACAGCTTTTTTTCACACACATCCCTCCCAAAGAAGAATTACAAGCAATTCAAAATACAAGGTAGTTCTGCTGAAAAGAAAAAAAATGTTCATTTAATATGTTAATCTGGTCTTCAGACCAAAAAAAAAAAAAAAAAGATAGCCATCTCTTCTACTTGCCCATTACTGATGTTATCAACATATTCATAGCTTTTCTTTCAGACACAAACTGCTAGGCATGCTCCCTTTTTTGGTAACCACGTGCCTGATATCTCTCTAATGTAGCCTAATAACAATTTTAGCATTCAGATGAAGCGATTTCATTCTGTGACTGCCTTTTCTATTAGATTTGATTTTGAGAAGCCCCAGTGGGTGCCTTCGAGGCAGAGATCTATCTGTGAGGCTGCTACCGACTCAATAGCAGCCTGGGCTAACCTTGACCTTTCCCGAGACCCCGCTCCATCTGGTGCCAGCCTGCTTTCCATCCACCCCCCCTCCCTTTCTTGCTTCATAGTCAACATTGATCAAGGCAGAACGGAGCGCCTCGTCTCCTGGAAGGGCTGGGCAGGCTCAGGAGGACAGCACATTTCAGTATATGGAAATGATCAAGCTTCTTATGCAATCATAAATCTACATAGGAGTCTTGTGATTTGATATTTCATTCACCTCTAAAGATTTTTTTTCTCCTTCCCAACAGGGATTTATAAGCTCTGTAAGAGCTCCCGGACAACGGCTTTCCCCAACACCTGGAAATTATCAAGCTTGCTGCTTGCTGAATGATGCTAACAGCTCTAATGCTGCAAATTCATTTTTAACAACTCACTGGCTTTTATCTAGGATTTGTGTGTGTGCGTGAGTGTGTGTGTGTGTGTGTGTGTGTGTGTGTGTGTGTGTACGCGCGCGTGCGTGCCTTTCCTTAAGAAAAATCTACCAAAGCAACGGACAGTATCAAAGAACCAAAATCAAATCCGACTGGAATATCCTACATCTCCACACCCATCTCCATTATGTATTTGTAGATAGATAGGTTTTTTTTTCTATCCGTGTATTCTATCCCCTTTAACTGCTTAAGAGGGGAGTGATGAAGAGGAAAAGAAGAGACTGAGGAAAAAAGAGAGAGAGTAAAGAGAGAGATGGAAAGATGCCAAACAGAGAGGTAACTGGATGTAACATTTGAATGGAGCTTGAAACCTACCTCTCCCCTCCCCAGGCCACATTCCTCCTTTCCCCCAAACCCACCCAAATGGCTCCTTCTCAAATCACCCACTACAGTACACAGATGCCTCCTCTGCCTCACACTCTCTTTCTTTCCTCTTCCTCTGTTTCAGGCGCTGGGTGGTAAAGAGGCTGACTGAGGGGGAGTCACGTGGGCAGCCCGTGGGCAGCGGCGGCAGCAGCTCAAAAGAAATTGACTGACTGGCCGCTTGGGCGCATTTCAATATATGGAAATGACCAGAGGCTTCTGCAATAAATCAGCACTCAACACTTTGTCATTTTTCTAGTTCTGCTTCATTTTCCTATTTTCCTCTTCTTCTCACAGAAGCCCCATTTCTTGTATTTTACCCTCCTGCGTCTCTTCTCACCTCCAACCCTCCCCCACACTCTCCAAATATTGGCGCATCCTCGCCAAACGCCTCCCCCCCTTTCTGTTCTCTGGCTCCCCTGTAATTGGAAACATCCGGTCGACGACGATTGTTTTCTTTCCCTTTATTTTTTTTTCTTTTTTCCCTAACAACATCGGGCAGTGTTTGCTGTCGTGCCTCAGATTTTCTTCGACCGCAGGCGCCCGGGATGCGCTCACTCAATCCTCAGGACCAGGACCTCGAGCCCCTTGTGATGAAGAAAAAAGAAAGACACGGTCCTCGGTTCACCTTTCCCCATCCCAGCGCCCGCTCCCACCCTCGAGGAGTTCCCTTAGCAAACTTAAAAGACTATCAGAAGCAACTTGTGCCACGAAATGCCCGGGATAGCGCTAGGGGGTAGCCAGAAGAAAAGGGAAGGTTGCAGTGGGAATCTAAGTGGGTTTGCAGGTTACTGCTTTTCTTTTGCAGATCCTGTGGTGCCCTCCACCTAACCCTGCCCCTTGTGCCTCGGGTCTTTTTTGAACTAAAGCCGCGCATCCCAGCAATCTGCAATTACTCTGGATGTTTCTCAAGAGCTCAACACAGCCTGAATTTCGTGGCGCTCACAAAAGCGAAATTAGCAAAACCCCATCAGCGCGCGGGTTTTTGTGTTGTGTTGTTTTGTTTTGTTTTTTTTAAGTTCGGTGCAGAAGCAACCATTACCTAGCTTCCTCCATCCCCTCTCCCGGCTTCTACTTGAAATTTCTGATCTTTCAACTTGGGACTCTCTCTTGTCGACTGGGCAGCCTCTCTTTTTTCTTTCGCTTGGATCTGGGAACAATAGGCATGTAAAGGGTCAGTGGGCATCACCCTATAAAGCTCAGAACCTAATTAATTTTATTAAAGGAGGATCTGTTTATGCAATATGACAGCCTGGGGGAATTAACCATTTGAGGACACAGACGCTGTTCAGACACCAGAGATTGCCTCTTCACATCATAAGCTTATACTTCCTGCCCCATTTGATGCTGGGCGGCACGATGATCCGGGTCTGGTTTTTTGTTTGACCTTGTGAAGAGCTTGTCTACACCCGGGGTTCTGCACAATTCCAGGGACGCCCAGAAAATCCATATATTCCCATTGCCAGATGATAGTTGAAGTGCCCACCCATTCACAGTTAGCTGCAGTGACAGCTCAAAAGGTCTCACTATTGGGAATGTGGAGGGTGAAACTCTCACCGCGACCTAAAGTGGATATTTGGAAATATTCTACTTGAAAATCAAATCGCATGAAATCCAATATGCCTTCTTAACAGCAAAGGAAAATGTAACCATTTTAAGTTGTTATATTTTATTTTTTCCTGCCACTCTGGCAACTTGAAATACATTTTTAATAACCTCCTGGAAAAAAAAAACAACTTAATAGTTCAGACATATTGTTCTTTGACTTAATATCCCTGTGTATTCCTTAATTGCCCAAACAAAGTTTATTTCATTTACAAAGGCTAACTTTATGTCTCCCGGGAATTCTAATGTCATAGTTGTTGTTTTTTTTTAATCATCACCTTGGATTTTGTTCAACAGGGATCTAGAAATGTATAGCATATGTATAGAAATAGATATGATAAAATATTCAAGAGCTCTCTGAAGGAAAATGTGCTTGAAAATAACCCCCTCTTTTATGGAATTTGTTTTGATTTAGATCTATAGATAGTAAAAAGAATGAAAGAAACTGTGAATTACACTGAATATAAGATGTTTATCACTTTAATATTACACTTCCTAGCTTCCATATTACAGAGCTTTAGAATACTCCCAAACTTTCAGATTGAAGCTCTGCCTTATACGGTTTGCGGTTTGTCTGGAAAGACCTGCCAGTACATGCCAGCTAAAAATGAGTGTCAATTAATAATAATAAAAAAGATCCCTTATTCCTACACTCATGTAATTTAACAGGTTTGCAGAGGAACATAGGATGACAACAGTTGTGAGAACATTCCAATATATGCAGTTCTAACAGCTTTCATTCTAAGACGGCAAAGCTTCCTAAAATAGAATGGCTTAACATTTCTTTTTTATATTAAAAGTCCAATCTACACTTCACATAAAATGTTTTTTTATCACAAAAATATTTGTCTCTAACAAAATGCACTTTTTGTTCTACCAAAAAAGCAAACATCTTGAAACAGATTCTCCCAGCTTTTTACAGTTCCCCATTGCAATTTTCTGTACTATTTTCAACTGCCCCCTCCCCCATATGAGATACTCTGAACACTGGAATAAAAATAATTACAATTGAAATACTGAACTAGAATGTCCTGTTTCCCGATATTGCTAACAAACTCTCTAATTCTTAAACTTCTCTCTGTTGGAACTAGGCAAATTGGGGAACTTACACTGATATTTCTAAGTGCAGTTTGTTGTTTTAAAAACATATTGTACTGATTAATAAAAATGTGAAATAATTTGAGTTACAAATTTTGAACTACAAATCGCCATCTGCTCAAATGGGGGAAAACCAAAAATTGCCGAATATATTTTCTCACCTCTTTTTTTCATGATAACATAAACAACATTCCTGAATAATTAAAAAAAGAAACTGACTACACTTAAAGCATTTTTATAGTTCAACAACTGCTTGGTGAGTCCACCTTCTCAAACGTGCAATTATTTTTTTTCTTAATTACTTACATATGTTCTATCAGAAGATGCAGGTTCTAGTGCTTTTCCTGCATATTGTACAAATCTGTTTAGCTCTGTTAGATTACAAGCAAGCCCCTGGGTTGATGTGGTAAAGTAGACTGCAATGTGCAGGAACCCCAATTTGGGCATAGACTGTCAAGTACGTTAGAGACCTGTGAGAACACTCACAGTATCCTTTGAGGGTAAGGAGAAAATAAAACAAATTTCCATGAACCCAGACCTGGTGGAAAAAGGGATAACCCATCAAACAGAGACATAGATCCAAAAATATGATAAACAATTTAGCTTATTACTTGTGGGAAAGAAAGCAGGTGGGTAGATCTGCCACCAATGGCTATTGAAAGCAGTTGTTGACGCCGGGCAAACAGGATCCCATGGAATTTACTAGTCCACCAGCAGAAACTGTGAAAAATCATCTAGGATGGACCAAGTTGTTGGCTTCGAAGCAAGGAAGAGGATAAGCAGGAACCATCAGGGCAAGGAGTAGAACAGGAGTTCCAACACAGTTGAACGTACTGCTTTTTAAACCGTATCCCAGGCTCAGACATGACAGATAAGCAGGTTGATTTTTAATCATCCTAAGAATAAAGAATTCCAATTCTGTTCAGTTAATCACAGAAAAATATGATCACTTTTTTTTTTCTTTCCTTTTCTAAAACCCTGACTGTTCTGGGACAGGGGCGGGAGCGGACGTGCCCCTTTTTATTCCAGAGAGACATGTGCACCATGATCGGAAAGCCAAAACTTCCTAAGTTGTGTCTGCATTTATCGGGCTGTGTCAGGCAGAGGGAAGAGTGGGCCACATCTGTCCAGTTTCAGTGCAAGTAAAAGTCAGGCTGTGAATCCCCAGGCCCTGGGAAGGATGTAGAAGTTGCTTTCATCACGTTAGAATGAGGTAGAAGGGAATGAAGAACTGTCTCCAGATAACCCTCAATGTCAGCTGCTTTCTCTCTCTTTCTACTCAAAGTGTGATTCCTGGAACATGGCAGCTGTTGCTTTTGTTTCGTTTTGCTTTTAATTCATAACCAATTTCTCTAATTTATAGAATATTGAATACTGTGCATGATATGAAGTAGGCAGGCCTCTTATATATTGTGTAATACCAGGTCTTTTGTCTACCACACCCAGGTTCCCGCACCGAGTGTGGAGGGGAATGAAGACAAATTGAAAAAAAAAATTTTTTTTTCATGTCCCCATGTCCTCAAGGGCTTCACGGTCCAGGGGAGAAACTGACACACATCTGGCCACAAAACAAGTCAGACTGAGGGTAGGAAATAAAGGAGAGATCAAGGAGGGGATCCCAAAGCAGGGGGTTTCTCAGCTCTGGGGGAAGGGTGAGTAGGGCTCTGGTTGATGGGAGGATGTGGGAAGAGCACTCAGGGAGGAAGGACTGTCCTGAGCCAAGACCAGGCACACAAACAGGAGTGGTGACTTTGGGGCTGCAGTTCCCTTGGTGTAGCTAGAGCGTAGAGCGGAGTGGCAGGAAGATGTCTGGAGAGAGAGAGGTTGGGGTAAGTTTGGGAGGGGCCTCGAATGTCAGGCTTCACAGTCTTGACCAAATTCCATAAGCAGTGGAAAGCCACTTGAGGCTTTTGAGAAGGGTGGGGGTGATGCGCTCTTTGGAGAAATAAAACCTGGAGGCAATTTGGAGGATGGCTTGAAGCAAGTTGTTCTCTGCCATTGAACCTATTTTCCTGTTCGCCAATCTACAGAAGAAGAGGTCCATATGCAAATGACGCAACTTGGATGGAACATTATCGTGGCTTTCTCCTTCATAATTGAAGATGATGCTCTCGACAGTGATTTCTATTTACATGCACAGGATGACTGACTTTCGAAATCTTCACATATAAAAATCTGTTCTTTGAATGCTTCTATATTTGAAATCTTAATGTCAAGTATCTAATTTGCCTTTCCCCGTGTGAGTCCCAAAAGTTTTTACCTCCAACCCTTACTCCTTCCCCTGACCCAATCTGCCAAAAAGGAAGACCCAGATGCATGAAGGAAGTCTCTCTTTTCTACCAGGAAAGAATAAAAAGCAGAAGATATCGAAGCCTTCAAACCACCCAATCATATTTATTCAGCATCCACTATATGCCCAACCCTTTGTTAAATCCTCTTTGAAAAAATGAACCCAAACACAGATTTTAAAGAAACAAGGACGAATAAATAATACAGGCCATTAACCTTTTTTTTAAAACCTAAAATCAAATAACTGGAGAGTAGCCTTTGTGATCTGATCCCTGGTCGGGTGGTGCTGTGGTTTTTAAGACAACATTCCTAGTGCAGCCAAGTTGAGTTCTGTAAATTAAAAACCCTTTTAAAATTAGATTCTATCTTTACAGGGCTGAAGAGACCAATTTACAGAACCTTGACCATGAGGTGTCGTGGCTTTTGTTTTATTTCTCTGGTTCCACCCAGTAGAAAATACCAGTATGAAAAATGGGACACCACATTGCATTTCAAATAGCCTTCTGCTAATTAGCAAATTACCCTGTCTCATCATAAGGGCTGCCAGCATTGTTTTAATACGGGTCTGCTAATATTCCATTCTGAAGGCCCTAATTTAAAAATCTTGTATCTTGGCTGCTAAAGTCACTGCAGGCCTAATCTTGTCAAACAGGAGGAGACTTTGTTTTCCAGTCCTGGACATGGAGCATAATGGTGTCATTTTAAAATGCCTGGAATGTGTGTGTGTGTGGAGGTGGGGGAGAGACAAGAAAATTGTCTTTAAATGCTTTCCTTTCAGCACACCTTCGCTGTGATCCCAGATCAGAACCTAGCTCTCTTGAGAATGAAGACTTGCTTTGACATTTTCAGTGAGGAAAATCTCAAGTAACCCATATGGATTTCTCATGCAGGATTTAGCCAAAATATATATTTATCTGAGATTTAAACAAAGTCGTTTCTATTGTAACATTTACAATCATCGGTTTCTCTGTTAAATTATGTGTTTTGGTTTAAATTAAATCTACTGTCAATAAGGATGAGCAAAAAGTGTGGATTCCAGTTATGTAAACACATATTCATGTGTGTATTAGCAGATTTAACATAATACATTAAAATATACAGTATGTCCACTTTAACTAACATCAAAAGTGAATAATTATGGTCTGACTTTTGAAAAATGCTAAGAGGAAATCAGACTTACATCCATAATTCCATTTTCAACTATTCCATAGTGAGTTGGTATTATTTTTATATGGTTCTCTACTTCAAATATCAGAAAGTAGAAGATTTCATTCATCTGACATATCATATATACCACAGTGTCAAGGCCAAATGCAAAAGAGGGTAGCCCGAGAAAACATTGAGCCTGAACCCCACATCATCAGGTTTCTCTGTTCAAGGTATTATTTTAATGTAGCTTGGTGTATGGATATGATATTATTCAAAAGAACTGATACTTATAAAAGGCTATACCCCTTGGTAACAATTTAACTCAGAAAATTAGTCTTGGTCTTTTATTTTTCTCTTTTTGCTAGCTGTACTTTTGGAAGTGGTATATGTTGTAGGCAACTTTTGTTTAAATGTAAAAGCTGATTAATCCCTTGAGTTATTCTTCTTTAAATTTCAGACCCGTAAGTGTATCTTTTCATCCTTGGCAAAAATTAAAAAGTATCAACTCAAAATTTAAACCCATCTCTATCTAAGAAACAAGTTTAATAGTTTACAGTATATGGCAATTTAAGTGTGATGACTACTTCTGGGCTCTGTAAGCATTCATTAGCTTACTTTCCTCCTGTTAGCTTGCAATAAAAATAATAATATTTGCCATTTAGTAGGGGCTTTTCACCCTCAAAGTGCTTCACAGGCATCAAGTGGTTTATTTATTAATAATCTACGTTTCTGCTTAATAAACTAGATTTCTATTTACAATCAAAGGGAAAATTAGAAAATGTTCTGATGTGGTAGGTAAAAGGAGTTGCTTACAGACTATCAAATTCCATATTTATTTTGCCCTGCCCATTATAATTAGATAAGTTTCTGCCTGCCAATTAAAAATGTCAAGGTCCTAGGCAATGAAGTATAGAAGTCTGTTTCATGTCTGTTTCTTTTTCTGATTTGGGAGGAAGTAGGTTTTTATCAAAGTTTTTACCCCTCAATTTACTCATGTAAAAGAAAACTTGGTTTCAGATACTATAGGTTAGACATCAAAGAGATTTCTTTTCATTTGGATTTATAAGAACATACCAGCAGCTCCATTCTGAAGCAGGAGTGGGGAACTCTCTGGAACTCCTAGGGGGTCAGCTCAGAGGCCCTGGCTTGGGTTCTGTTCCAACCAGAGTAGGAACAGCAAACAAATATTTTAAAGACCCAAGGCCTCCAGGACATTTGAATTTTGCAGTCTTCAGTTCTGGCTTCAGGACAGTGGGTGTGTGTGGGTAGGGGTTAGCACTGTCCCTCAGTAGGTGACCTCTACAGGGGAAATCAAAAAAACTGGGGGGGGGGGTTGAGGGGACGTGGTGTTCAATGACATCCACAGACACAGACATAATGCACCTGGAATACATCTTCACACTGTTTGTCAAATTGACCTTCTCATCTCAAGAAATGCTCTCCCCTAAAAAGGAATGTTTAGTTAGAACCACTTATGCTTCTCTTTGGACTTGGCCATCCAGAATTCTCATGAGGAGCATCAGAAATGTTTGCAGGTTTCAGGAAATTCCTTTGAGAAGGCACAGCATAAAACGAAGGTACAGACTGGTTTACCAAGAGGTTTAAGATGGCTAAGTGTCCGGCAACTGAAATATATAAATACACAAAACAGCAGACAGCCCCCGCACATTAGGAACACGTTGTATTGGCACTGTGTGTTCTCTCTTAAGGCTTAGAGATGATTATGATAATAGGATATTACCTTATGTGCGGTGATACTTTACAATTTTTACAGCATTTTCGCATGCACTCTCTTTTTTCAATTAAGTATACTTTCATCTCTTTTCACATTGATTTTGGCTTGTTTGCTCTTTAATATTTTTGTTGTGTTTCTTCTAAATGATAAGAATGGAGTAGTGTAAACATCATCCTCGTATGTTTGCACAATGCTGCTTTGTTATAATTAAGTGTATTTTTCAAAGGTCTCTAAGCCAGCCGTAAAAATTTGCTCAAAGCTAAACTTGAAATGTTAGGGTCTGCTCCTGCGGATGAACTCTTTCAAACACCGTAAGAACCTGAATTTTGATCATTTGAAAACATATACGCTGGAAACAAACCCTCAGAGAGGATTTCTATTTCACAAAGCGATTTGGTCCACCTCCCACTACTATTTGTGCAAAGAATGGATGTGTTCAGAAGTTAATTTGGGTCCTTTTAAATGGCTGAACCGAAGCGTGTGAGGCAGAAATAGGCCTTCTGATTCACCTTCAGTTTTAAAAGCGCTAATTTCTGCCTTCTGAGTGCCTTTAGAACAACTTGTCCCCATCTTTGGCACCAGAAAGCCACTTTCCAGTGAGAGGGGAGGAGACAGAGAGAGAGAGCCATCCCCCTCATGTGTGCCTCCCATCTCGGCTGTCCCTGAAGGAGGCAGAGAACACTTTTTAAAATCGCCACAGGCAGAACAGAAGTGGAGGGACACCACTATTTCATGATGCCTTCTGATGAACAGCCAGCGACTGTGTCTCCTCACGGCTGGACCCTAACTCCCCTTTACCAGTCCCGTGGAAACAGAAGACTTGGTGGCCAAGAGGACTCACCTTTCTCTAAGAAAGCCATTTGCTCTCTCGTCCCTCATCTCTTTCCAAAATCAGCATTCATACAAAACAGAATTGCGAAGTTGGCCAGGAATGGGAACAAAATTGCAATTCAATTGCTTTTTTTACATTTTGTAAAATAATGGCAATAAATTAAATAATCAAAATATTTAGCTGTGTAAACTGGCTTCTGCCACTTGCACAGTTACTTCTTTTCATGAGGAAGGTTGCTTTACATACCAATAGGTGTTTTTAAAATTATCTCAATGTCTATTTAGACATGCTGCTCCAGGAAGGTCTTCTGGTTTTTTTCAGTTGAAATTAATATTTGCTAATAAAAGAACTGTCAGGGCTTTGAAGTAAACATTCATTTATGTACCCAAAAGAACAGAACATCACCAGTTTTCATCTATGCACTGTCCCTCGGTCCCAGTCAGTCAATGATCAGCATGGCTGCCATGCTGGCCAGAGGTGGGCATCAAGTTCAAGATGATGGGGAGCTACCTCCTTGAACAAGGGACACAGGATATCGAATTAATTCCTTTTACCTGCCCTGTATGCTCCTGGCAAAAACAAAGGCAGTATGTGGGCTGGATTCTACATTTACTCATAAAGTTTAAGGTGTTGGCTATAAGAACAACTGTCAAAAGGCGTTTGTACCATAACCCATGAGAATTCAAGGGAGGGGGAGACTCCAGAGGAAAAACTCAATCTCACACCTACTAAATTTTCATATCTATTTCAGGCATAAATGGATTCTAAAATTTTGTGGCTTGAAAAAAAAAAAAGTTCAGTGAACACAGCAGAAACTGCAATGCCAAGACATTTCAACCTGGAGATCTGGAAGCTGCAATCGGATCATGCTGCCTCCCTGGGCATGTTTATGGTCATAGTCCAAATCACATGCACCACTGGTGGGATTATCAGCCAGGAGCGGCACCCCAAAGGCACCTGGACCCTAAATTCTCTTCTCAGGCCTTCTCTCCTGCCCCTGCCTTCCTTCCTCAGGAAGGCCCAGGCAATAATTGAAAAAAAAAAAAAAACCGAGATTTTTGTAATACTTTTCAAGGATTACCAAGTCAATTACTGAAAGGTAGAAAAATAAAGGGGAACTAGTTGAGCATCGCATGCTAGGGCACATTCAATTCAAACAGCACCCAGGGAGTTAAAATTCTCTCTATATGGCGAACAGTGGGTGCCTACATGTCGCCGGCAAGCCCACAGCAGTTTAAGGTAATATTTTGGTCAGCAGGTGTAGACCCCAAATGAACAGTGGTTTAAGACCTGGATTGTGAGAGGCAGACATGTGCCAAAATTAGAAAAGAATTCTCTGGCTATTATTTAACATTCTACATATGTGAGATACAGAATGAAAGAATGAGAATTATCTTAAAATCCCTGCTAAAGCAGGGCCTGCTTTCTCAAGGCAATCTCAAGCTTTAGTAGTTCAGACAGATTCTCTAGCTGACAATTAATATTAATGGGTAGATTTCACAATGTGGCATTATCACACGGGAGATGGGTGGGCACACCATCTGGGTTTTGGCAGGTATTAGATATAATCAAAGGGATTACGTGGCTCAGGGAGAAATAGAAAACCTTGGGTTTGTTTAGTCTCTTGCCTCTTTTGTTTGGACGCAGCTCTAGGTGTGCTTAACTATTTTCCCCCTTGTCCTTTATTTGTGGTCGGGAACATCTCCAGGGGAAAAACAAAACAAAACAAAAAGGGTTGGACAACCCACAGAGATAGTTTGGATATGGGATCACAGCCCATTTTCCCCTCTCATAAATATTCACCAAATATTTATTGAATGCCTACTATGGGCAAGGAAACCCATCAGGACACCTCTGCCAGCTTTCCCTCTACCAGGATGTCAGTGTGCACAGGTCGATTTCTGGATACTTTAGAATAGGTTAAAGGGCACGCTGAATCTGCAAAAATAATACAAGATTTCTTGGTCCATCTTTGCCCCTTCCTCCCATTTACCTCCACTACACACACACACACACACACCCCAACGTTATTTAAAAGATCAAAAGGGAGCATTTACCTCAGATTATAGAATCCACATCATTGGATTGCTATTGGACATGTTCAATAAACTAGACCAGGAAACCTATTGAGGTGTATATGTTTATGCTCAATAAAAATAAATGGAAGTTGTTGATTGGTGTACACTCTCGCAGGAGACAGGTGATTAGGCAGTCCTGGGCTGCAGGTAACTTGTGAATTTTACATTTCACTAACCCCTTGAACATAAAAAAGACGATGAGGAGTGAGAAGTCCACCTGCAACCTCAGACATTCTGCCCATGAAGAAACACTTCTAATCCTCCAGTTGCCCTATCAGGGAATGTCTTCCATCCCTCAGATATACACTCTCTGAACCTACAGTGATACTGTCTTATTGTCTTTTTTCAATATTTCTCACATATCCAGGGAGAAGGGCAGCAACACAATCCTACCCTCCAACAGCCAGTGATGCAGGCATAGGCCCTCTTCCGGGCCTGGTCACAAGCACACAGGACTGAAAATGAGCCCAAATTCTGTCGAAGTTCTTTCTGGGTTTGATTAACTTGTCCCAGGAAACCCAGCATGTGAGAGATGTACACTCAGTCACATGACAGTGATTATGTCCCCCAATTTTCTCTAGATACAGATCGAAGTGGGGCCAGTCCCACTTGAAATAGTAGCAAGGTCTTTTAAAGATTCATTTCCTCTTCACCTTTTTCCCCAGGCCACCTTACCCAGCACAGAACTCTCCCCCTACTCATCTCCCCAAACAGTCAGAATAAACTCAAACAACACCACTTTTTCTTTCTCTCAGGCCAGCCACATCCAGGCATCTTTTCAGGTGCAACAGGCACGTGCTCTATCCTTTATGTGAATCTTTATAAAATTTTGCTGTTAACAGCATAACTCCATATTCAACTGCCCAGACGAACTTGAGCTCTTAAAGCTGCAGGGTCTAAAGGAGGCACCATGTACCTACATGTTTGGAAGCACATGTGGCTACTCTAAGTTCATTAAGATTAAATACAAATAAATATTCAGTTCTTCAGCCACACTTCAAGCACTCAATAGTTACATGTGGCTCATGGTCCAAATACTGGACGTGAGGATACAGTACATTTCCACCATCGCAGAAAGTTCTATGGGATCGTGGGACTAAAGGACAAGAGAGCAGAGAAGTTTTCCTGAACCCTGCAGAGGAGAGCTTGGGAGCCAGACCCAGGAGCTCACGAGTTTTCACTTAAATCTAAACGCTATCGCCTTCTCTGCCCGCGTGACACCCCGGTCCTACAGCGTTTCAAGTGGGGAGTCAGGGCCGTGGTGAAAAACCTCCAGAGGGAGGAATTCTGGGGCAAATTCTTTGCTAAGGGGAGGGAAGAGGAGCGAAGCTTCCTGGAAGGCGTTTGGGTCCCCCCTCCGGCGCTCCCAGCTTCTCGCCCTTAACCCAAGCTCCAGCCCAGCCGAGCTTCCGAGCGTGGGAGCCGGGTCGGGACTCGGGGGGATGCCCGTCCGCGCCGCCTGCGCCCGGCGTCCTCTCGCCTGTCCTTTAGCACAAGGGCGGGCAGCGCAGGACAAAGGCTCAGGCGGCAGCTGCCCGGATCCGCGCGCAGGGGCGGCCGCGGCCACCCG
>LNAC01000119.1:2571724-2674286 GCA_002007465.1 Ailurus styani
GCCTCCGCCGCCCGGCGGGGGAGGCCCGGCGCCCGCCTTTGTCTGCGCCTCCGCTGAGGGCCGGGTCCGCAGGAAGCGCGCGCCATCGTGCGGCCGGAGCCGGGCACTGCAGCCCCGGAGGCGCGGCGCGACCTTCGCGCGCCAGCATCGCCAAGCCGGGCCGGAACCCTCGCGGGGCCGGCGGTGTCATCGCGATGGCGACTGCTGCGGCGGCTCGGCTGCGTTCCACTGGGTGCGCTGTGCGTCAGGGAACAGATCGCGCTTCTCATAAAGGCGTCTGAGGTAATGCCAAAGAAAAAGTAGAAGGAAGCGGACATGCTTGTCTCCGTAGAATCAGTAAAAATAATCCAGTCAGATCAAGAACGCTCGTTAGGGTAGTTGCTTGCCTACGTGTTGTGCAATATCTCGGAGACATCACGCGAGGGACTCGGTAGGGTGCTCGCCTGGTGACCTGAGACGGCCGTGGGTCTAGGGAACAAAGGTGAACGGGTGGCCCCTGGTTCTTCCGACGCTTGGGCCAAAAGCACGTATTTCCTGTTCGAAACGGAAGTGTCTAGGCAATATAAAGATGCGTTTAATAAAATGTGTCTTTGGTGTGTACCGCGTGCCAGGGTGGCTGGAGCCAAAGACAAAATGGTTCAACAGGCCAGCTTCCTGCGCTCTGGGGACCCAGAGACGACCCGGGCAACCCCGCAAGTCCCCGGAAGGGGGTTAGCCCACATGCCCCATCGCCCTGGGTCACGCGGAGGTTTTCCGGCTTGAATGACCCTGCTCAGCGGGGGAGGCTCTTGCGGTCTTACTTGGTGAGGCTGCGAAATGCATCCGTCGTCTTCACTTTGTTGACCAAATGCCTCTCGCATGGTTTTTGCCTCAGAAATTGGCTCCCTGGGGGAGATGAGCAAAAAAGGAGCATTTACCCCCTGGCTTGCTTTAGAAGGCAGAAATAGAGTTGACGCTCTTAGAAATGATGCTCTAGGGACGCCTGGATGGCTCACTTGGTTAAGCAGCTGCCTTTGGTTCAGGTCATGATCTCAGGGTCCGGGGATCGAGGCCCGCATTGGGCTCCTTGCTCAGCGGGGAGCCTGCTTTTCCCTCTTCCTCTGCCTGCCTCTCTGCCTGCTTGTGCTCTCTCTCTCTCTCTCTGACAGAAAAGAAAGAAAGAAAGAAATGATGCTCTATCTCTTTCCAACTCAGTCTTCTCTCCTAAACCTCCAACTCCATCTTCCAGCATGGCTTCCAACAAGTTTAACCTACAAGATCATTTAGCAAGTTAGAATTGGTTACTGTTAAACTTCCAATCCCCATAGCCTTGATTCTGTCACATATTTGCTGAATTGGGCCTTGTGACATGGATGCACACAAGCCTGGCCCCCAAGAGCATTAAATCTGGCCAAGGAGTCAAGGTATATGCCCCAGACCAGTAGAGCTCTTCCAGTCGGGGACCACACCATCAACCTCTTGGTGATCCCAGGGCCCAGTCTAATTTTATTGAACTAAACTCTAAACTTGTTCTTTATTTACCCTGGAAGTGCTCCATGAGGTCAAGAAATGATAGGACAGGAAGATCAGCTTCTCTGCAGTTGGGCTGGAGGGAGTATGTTGGGCAGCAGGACTGGCCTTACAGTCTGAAAGAGTCTTTCCTGGTTGTAAAGAAGACTTAATCTCCAAGCAAAGTGGAAACAGCTAGAGTCCTGAGAGCAGGAACTGCAGAGAGAAGGCCTCACCCAAGAGAGAAGCCAGCCAGGCTTCGAAAGCATGACCTTGGGCTAAGCAGAGGGGTCTGTGTGTTATGTGCGTGTGTGCGTGCGTGCGTGAGCGTGCACACACGTGAACATGCCAGTGTGGCTGTGTCTGGGCAGTGAGCACTCAGGAACCCTGCTTCACTGAAACAAACCTGTTGGGAGCAAATGGCCTGATTTGAGGAGCAGGTAAGTGAGACCTTCTTGAGTTACAGTCTCTAACTCTTTATTTCCATCCCCCAGGTACAAGTTCCAAAAATGCAAATCCTAACCCCCATCCTTCTCCTGGAGCTCTGACAAATCCGAAACACAAGCAGGAGGGGCTTGGCAGGACAGTGTGAACCTGATCAGCGAGGGGAAGCACTAAGGGTGTACCTGAGCACTGCATGAGGCACGAGGTATGTGAGTTGGTTTTCCTGTTTTCTTCTTAGAACTCAAGGCGGGTGCATCCTTGCACTTTCTCTGCTCCTGCCACAAGATCAGTCGTGGACCTGCCTTGGTCCTGCTTCCTGTGGGTAGACAAAAGGAATTAGTAACGGTAAGGAGCCCATCACCTGGAAAATCTGCCTAGCCAACTGGAATGTATTGATAATCTAAACCATCCATATGGGGTAGGGGACCGAGTCAACATGAAGCAGATTCAGATTCAGTGTCCATTTCTTGAGTACACGTTCAGTGTCCTGCACTGTCCTGAGCAATTGCAGGCAGGGAATCATCTTCCATTTTGTTTATTGGGATTCCTGTGACCTAACAGGGTGGCAGTGGACCCCACTCTCTCCATAGCTCTGGAGAAGACACCATTGCCACAGCACAGTCAGGGTTTGGTTGGACAGCATCCTTGGAAATCTCTTAGTGATCAGGTCTTCTGCCTTGTAAGTAGTTAAGATGCCTCTTGCCTCAACTATTGGAGGCTGATTGGACACACCAGGAGCCAGAGACACCCTCAGGCTCCTTATCCATCCCCCATATGGCCTTGCCTTCTCTCCCCTCAAAAAAAGATTGCTGTCATTGGCTCCTTGAGGAAGACTTGGGCCTCGGTGCCTGTCTTCCCAGTGGGAAAGCCCTTTGCCCTCTCAATGGGGGAGCCATGAAGCTTCCAAGCCTTGCCTTGGGCTCCCCTTGGGCTCCTGGCTCGTGGGAGGCAGAGGTTGGTGAGAATTAATTGTAAAGTGCATTGAGAGGCACAAATGAAAACCAGTCCCGCGGCGGAGAGATTATTACTGTTGGCAATTTGGGTTTTCTGAAATAGCTCTTAGGATTATGACTGTGGCAGCCCAAACCCCAGAGGTGAGCTCAAGGCTGATAGATTTTCGGAGTGGCCCCGTTTTGCTGCAGCCTTCCAGCTTCCCTTCCCTTCAGGGCAGGGTTGAGCGACAGCGAGGGGCCTGGGCTGGGGACTTCTGTCCCCTCTGAAGGCTGCAGATGCCAGAGCAGCTGAAGGCTGACCCCCCACGTTCTTGAGAGAGGGTCCCCGGACTTCCCGGCATAATTTCCTTCTCACTTCACGGTTGCGTCCCTGTCTGAAATGGCAGGTGACCTAAGTGGGAGCGGTGTGCAAATTGATTTGGAGGCGATCGATGGCTCGGGGCGCGGCCCGGGCTCGCTGCCGTGTCCCTGACCCTCTCCGAATCGATTCACACACCGTTCCTTCTCAGCGCACCTGCCACGTCGGATGGAGAAGGACGCGTGAAGTGAGAAGAAAATTACGTGTTGTTAGGCCTCCGCGGCCACCGCCGCTGCCACCGCGCCCTCTCTTCCCGGTCCACCACCGAATTGCAGGCCGCCGCCACTGGCCTTGGGGAGCCCAAGAGCCCTCTCCACGAGGAGACACAGCCCAGAAGGCCATGCCGCAGAGGGGCCTTGCACTGGCGCCACCACTTGGAAGCCTCCGATCCAGGTGACCAAGAAGCTCGCCCTCTCCTGCAATGCATGGGCTCTAAGACATTTGCACAGAGCTTTCCTCTCTCTCAAGATTATTGTGGACCAACTCGGAAACAGACCACTTCCTTGGTGGGCCCAGAGTCACTGGATACTCCAATTCCATTCATTTGAATCTATTCACTCACCCATTTCCACAAGCTTCAGTGGAACCCCCAGCAAGTGCCCAGCACCAACCAGAGGTCAGGCCTGCTTGGCAACATTCCAAATTATCACCAGTGCGGTCTGCTGGGGAGAAAAGAGAGTGTGCCCACAGGTGCACCCGAGGAGAGCCCAAAGCACCATAGAGAAAGAGAACGCGTAAAATAATGGGAAGATTCCTGTAGCTATTTAACACAAACCTCATCCACCCACGTCAGTCTGTCAGCCCCCTAATCGTTGGTTCCTGGCCTGCTAGGAGATGAGGAGCTCGCACCAGACTGTAAATAGACTGTGTCACTAAGCGGTTTTTCCATAGCAAGACTTTCTCAGTGAAGAAAGCAGTGCATTTTACATTCGGCTGCAAACAGTTCCTGGATTGGCACTTTGGGTGAGGACCAACCTATCCCTTAGTCACAGCAGGCACGCTGCCTCGGCCCCACAATAACGTTAGGGGCTGGGGTAGCCTGAATAATGCCCCCTGTCCCAGATGTCCACATCCTAATTTCCAGGGCCTGTGGAGATTACACAGCAAAAGAAACTTTGTGGGTGTGATGACATTAAGGATTTTGAGATGGGGAAATTATCTCAGGTTATCTGGGTGGGCCCCAAATAATCGCAAAGCCCCTTAGAAGCAGGAGGCTGGAGGGGAAGCGTCCGAGAAGAAGATGTGCTGATGGAAACAGAGTTCAGAGTCTGAGAGAGGTTTCAAGATGTTAATCTGCTGGCTTTGAAGATGGAAGAAGAGACCACAAGCAAAGGAATGTGGACAGCTCCGAGAAGCCGGACAAAGCTAGCACAGCATTTCCCCGATCTTCTCCAGGAGCCCCCAGAACTGCTAACACCTTCATTGCAGCCCAGTGAGATGGATTTTAGACTTCTGACAACCAGAACTGTAAGATAAATAAACTTGTATGGTTTTAACCTGCTCAATTTGTGGTAATTTGTTACAGTAGCAGGAAGAAACTAACATGGGGCCCACAAAAAATGTTTTAATTTCTTTTCAGAACAAGAAAAAAAATGAGTTTCTTTAGGTTAAAGAAAATATTTTAACATATAATCTTAACACAGTCGTCTTTGTACCAATGCAGTTATAAGATAGCTTTTTTTTTCCAATGGAGGAAGGGGTCCCCAAAGGCAAAAGTGCCAGGGGCCCGCTAAAGTCACAAACAACGTTGATTCAAGTAGCACTGATCACTAGGACCCCCTCCCCCTTAGCAATTCTAGACCAGTAAGACAGATAAGAAAGTATAATCTGAAGCAGAACTAAACAATCCATCTGACCAGTGATCTTGAAACAGCCATTCTGGCTGCTTATTATAAATCCGTCAAAAACCAATATTTCTAAATAGAATTTTAAAATGTGCTAAATTTATTCACCAAAACACGTCCAAGTAATTTACTTATAATAAGGGAGGCTGGGTCTGCCTCTGTCTTTCTCATTCAGTCTTCCATTGTGTGGAAGCGGGCTTCTCAAAAAATTAGTAGTGTTGGGCGCCTGGGTGGCTCAGTGGGTTAAAGCCGCTGCCTTCGGCTCAGGTCATGATCCCAGGGTCCTGGGATCGAGGCCCACATCGGGCTCTCTGCTCGGCAGGGAGCCTGCTTCCTCCTCTCTCCTCTCTCTCTGCCTGCCTCTTTGCCTACTTGTAATCTCTCTGTGTCAAATGAATAAATAAAATCTTTAAAAAAAAAAATTAGTAGTGTTTCCACATTTGTAAGTGAGGATCTTTTTGTTTGAAAGGTCCTGCTGGAGATTTCTGGATTACTTGGAAGCTAAATAACTAAGAGGTGGTGGTGGCTTTTTTTGTTTTTTTAATCTTTTAATCCTGTTTCTGCCTGTTCTTGAGCTACTGAAATCAAGATTCTCCCACAGGCAGAGAACCAAAGTGATTCCTTTCAGCAAACTCTTTGACTTACTGTCCAGGTTCTGACACATTCCTTTGCCAACAACAAATAAGTGAGAACACTTCCAATGAGCAATGGCACCTCTTCTCATTTGTAGACGGGAGCGTCAGCCTGAAAATAGTGGCCAAGTGTTTTGACGCAAAAAGCAAGAATTTCAGGCCAACTGCAGCCAAGTAGGCTATTCTTAGATGTGCATAGGAGGCTGAGAGGTCTCTGTGTGGGTTGTTGGGAAATGGTTAGGGATTTGTGACTTTTAAGTGGCTCTTGAAAATGTTTGGAGATGAACAAGCCCCTGCAGATCCTATTCGTCACAGATGCTCCAATTCCACCTGAACTTCTGAGCCCTTCTTAAACGTGCACTGGTTTCTGAGGTGTTCCCACCTCAGAGGGTGTAACTCAGAGGTCAATGCAGATTGATCCTTCCCACTGTTGACCACCTGTAATCCCTTTATTCAGTACTGTATTTATATTTGGATCATGTCTTGGTCCATTGGGCTGCTAAAACAAAATACCACTGAATGGATAGCAGATAAACAACAGAAATCTACTCCTACCAGTTCTGGGGACTGAGGAGTCCAAGATCAAGGTGCCAGCATGGTCCCATGCTGCTGAAGGCCCTCTTCCTTGTTCATGGCTTGTGCCTCCTTGCTGTGCCCTCATGTGGAAGGGAGCTAAGGACCTTTCTGGAGCCTCACTTATAAGGCATCAATTCCATTCATGAGGGCTCCACTCATGACTTAAGCACCTCCTACAAGTCCTAATATCATCATCTTTGGGGGTTAGGATTTCACCATATATGTTTGGGGTGGGGGGACACAAACATACACACTGTAGCAGACGACATCCTAAATAACTCTTGGATGTTACCTTTGCAGAGTCGTATTGACACGGTCTTCATCTGACTTCCTTTTTTGGAGGTGTGTGATGTGCCCCCTCTTCTCTTCCCTGGACCTCTGTGCTACCTTACTTGCCTAGTTTTCCTCATACCTCACTGGCTTCTTTTCATTCTCCTTTGATGTTTCCTCCTTTTCTAACAAACCTCTGAATGTTGAAGTGCCTCAAGGCTCTGTCTTTTGTTCTTCTTATTCTCTGTCCTCCTTCTCTCCCTAGAGAACCTTCTCCAGCTCCATGGCTTCCTGAACCCTGGCTTCACGATGACTGCCAAATGTCTCCCTCCTGCCTGGACCTCTTCCCTGAGTTCCAGACTCGTATTTCCAACTGCTCACTCAACCACCCAACGTGGCTGTGGTGGCTGCTTTGTAATGCGTCCTATTGACGAGACTGAGCTACATTTCCCAGGCTCCCCTCTCTTGTATATTTCCAGGTAGGCTGGGCTACAGAGGAGATTCTTGGAAGATTTTAGAGAGTGGAAGGAAAGCAACAACCCTATTATAGTTCCCAGGGAATATTGCTGATCTCCTGGCTCAGTTTTTGGCATGAAACAGCAGTGAGGCCTGCAACTGTTCTACCTTCCTCTGGACTTTACTTTGGCTTCTCTGGATCCTAAGTTAGGTGTCTGTTTAGCTCTGTGAAAAAGGTCCCCAGCTTCTGTAGGATGGCTACTCTAGAAGATACTTATTCTAGTGGCTCTACTTCTCTGGTTAAACTCTGAGGGATACAGATGTCCAAAAGGTACCTCAGACATCATGTGGCCCCAACAGAATTGTTCCATGACCTCTCCCCATAGGTCTCTCCATCCCAGTCAACACAAAGGAAGCCACAACATAAATCCATCAGTTTGTCCTATTAGCTCTATCTCCAAATTATATTGCCCTCCTGATTGCTTCTCACCACACTCACTGCTACAACCCTCGTTCTAACCACTTCTATCTCTCACATGGACAACTGCAACTGTCTCTCAACTATAATTCCAGCTCCCCTCTGCCTCCATTCCTTGTAGTCCATCCTCCACACAGGAACCAGAGAATCTTCTTAGAGCTTAAATCACAACACTTTCTCCCCTCCCCCTTTTAAAACCTCCCATAGCTTTCCATTGCAATCAAAATATAAATCCAAAATTCTAGAGTGTTCTACATACTTTGGCTCCTGATGCTCCCTGTCCTTATAATCACCCACTTATTGTCTATCTTTAGATATGTACCATTCTCAGATGTGCCTGTACACGCCCCAGGGCCTTGGCACCTGCTCTTCTTCCTGCTTTGATTGATCTTTTCTCAGACCCTCACATGGTTCCCTCTTTCTTACTGTTCAGGTCTCAACTGGATGTCACCTTCACTGAGAGCTCCTTCCCAGTCCCACTCTCTCAGTTACGTCCTACCACATTACTCTAGTTTGTCTTCCTCAAAGGACTTCTCTGTATGTGAAGTTATCTTGTTGGTGTATACTGTTTATGTGTTTCTGGAGTATCATCCCTCTCTGGGACATCAGATCTTTAAAGGCTGCACTCTATTTGGTTTGCTGCTGCACTCTGAGAGCTAGAAGTGATCTTTACATATAATAAGGATTGCCTGTGGATTGATCATCTTTTGTGTTATTCCCTAATTGGTTCGATCCTTTTACCTCCTCAATTATCGTGTATGCACCTTGGGGATCAAAACCTTCAGTGTCCTCTATTAGCACCTAGTGCAGAGCTGGGAACATGGGTCATGGGTTCTCAATAAAGTTTGTCATAGACAAATGAGAGTGGGAGGTAATAACAGAAATTATGGTCAGTGGCCCTCTCCACCCCATGCCTCCATGTAGTTGGTGTTTTGTTTGTTTGTTTGTTTGTTTTTCCTCCTGGCTTTGCCCTCCTTGCTTTTGAAGATGTGCCTAATAATACAGGGCCAGACAGGCAGGATTCTAGGCTGAGCTCTGTTGCTAACTAGCCATCTAACTCTGGGCTAGTGACCTTGTGTGGACCTCAGTCCCTATAACTCTAAAGTGGGTAGGGTCCTTTCGGGGCACATAGATGTGAGAGAGGCCTGGCATAAATCAACATGGAGTGGAGAGGACTGATGGGCTCTGAAGACTGTCAGGTGCCCGACTTCCTTTATGTTGTCTCATATGTCCTTCTCTTCTTCTGACCTAGAAAGAGCCCTTTTGACATTTCTGAGTTCAGTTATCTCCTCCAGCAAGATTCTGCACGCCCCACTTCTTTCCTCACATCCTCAGGAACTGCTGGCCCTCAGTCGATGTCTACTTTTATGAACAGTGCCAGCGCTCATATCCAGACCACCCTTTTGGACACCTGCTTCTCTACCCCCTTGTAACGCTTTTTGTGTTCTGGTTTATAAGACAGCAACAGAGGGAGGAGAGCCAAGGCCTGGGGCACTCTCCAGACACCTCAGGACAAAAGCACCATTATTGAGAGGGAAGACTTCTAACTTTACTCAAGTAATTGCTCAACTGCACAATTCAGAATGTAAAAGCAGAAATATTTTATCTTATGGCCTTCGAGACATGGCTATGAGATCATAATGGCTCAAAGTCCTTCAAAATACTTACTATTTGCCAAATAGGGGTAGCAAACGGAACAAATTAGGGGTGAGGGAAAGACCTACTACTCTTTGAGGAAATCCCGTGTTCACAAAGAGTGTCTGAGACATGACTGTGGATCCGATGTCCTTATGGCTTTGACATCTGAGTAGGAACCGCTGGAGCCCTCTCATGCTGAAGATCCATCCGAAAAGGCCTCCTGGTTTGTGGTGCTGTGCTTGCTCCCACAATAACTACTTGAAGTCTGTCTGAGGCTCATGATGCCTTAAGGGCTGTCACCACCCCCGAAGGTCCTGACCTCCTGGGGACAGCCCCTATCAGACGACACAGAGGGGAGTGATTAGTACATAAGCATAACCAGCCCCCAAATGTTGATGCTTCAACCAAGTTCTTCATCATTCTACTCTAGAAACAGTGTCTCTTTGGACAGACTGGACATATCTGTAGCTGTATCCTTTTTGTGATGAGAGAGAGGATGCAAGTGTTAGAGGGGTGAAGGGAGGTCATTGAGTAATTCCAAAATAACATAGTTGCTATAACTATGCAGACTAATTCATATTATAGTTCCGTGATGTGTGTTTATAGTAACATAAGGCTCAGAGATGAGCCTTGTAATGTAGTCCATCACATTCTTTGAGGTCCATGTCCATCTTACCTACCAGTCTGTGTAGACGAGCTGCAGTTGAAATTCCCGTTTCCTCATCACTTCCTTTGAAATTTATCTGAAGTCAGAAAGAATGGTTTGCCCAAAGAGAAGTGTCCAAAGATGTAGTTGGTGCAAGAAGAAACTCAGCAGAAAGAATCTGAATTTACACTGGGGTCTGCAAAGACCAATATTTCCTTTCTTTTTGTTAGATTATAGAACATTAGAGATCACAAGGATCATAAAAGATGATGTTATGGGCTGAATTGTGTGCCTCCAAAATTAATTTCAAGTAAGAACCCCCAGTATTTCAGATTGTGACTTTATTTGTAAATAGGGTCATTGCAAATATAATTTGTTAAATTGAGGTCACATGGAAATAGGGTGCGCCCCCTCCCTAATCCAATATGACTTGTGTTTTGATAAAAGGGGGAAATTTGGATAGAGGCAGGAACATAGGGAGAACACTACATGAACATGCAGTCAGAGATCAGCCAGGGAGTGTCAAAGATAGCCAGCAAACCACCAGACAGTAGAAGAAAAATATGCGTGGAATTTTTTCCTCAGAGCCCTCAAGAACCAGCTCTGCTCACACCTTGATCTTGGACTTCCAGCCACCCAAACTGTGAGACAATAAATTTCTGTCATTTAAGCCCCCCGATTTGTATCACTTTGCTATGGGATCTGTAGCAAACGAATTTAGACGGCCTGATTCAACTCTTCATTTTAGAGCAATAGTTCTCAATGGGGGAATTCTGCCCCCCACCAGGGAGCATTTGGCAATGTCTGAAGACATTTCTTCTGGTTGTCACAGCCAGAGGTGCTACTGGCATCCAGGGGATAGAGGCCAGGAATGCTGTTAAACATCGTGCAATACACAGAACAGTCTCCCCCAACAAGGAATTATCTGGCTCACCCTCTTTTAAAGATACAGAAACGGAGGCCCAGAGAGTCCAAGTGATTCACAAGATCACTAAGGACATTAGGGCAAAACTGGATGCAGTTTTGGCCCAGAGAGTGAGCAAGAAGAGACTAGTCCTGGCAAGAGCCCTGGGGGTACCATGTTCTAAAATATAGGCAAAGGAAAAGAAGCTGACAGGGTAGGCAAAGAGGGAGGGGGGCACTGCAGAGGAAAGAGGAGAAGTAAGAGGACCTGGAGCCATTGGGCTTGGGGGGCAGAGGTAGACTGCAGAGGACACTAGAGCAGAAGCTCTTACAAGACATCAGTTAGGAAAGGAAGAGAGAAACACATGGATAGCGGTAGGGAGGCTTTGGGTAGATGGGGGATTGGGGCGTTTAAGATAGAAGGGACTGAAACATTGAGAGGAGCCCACAGAGGGTTGAGATTGAAGGTGCAGGGTAGCATCAGGGGAGTGTTACTGAGAAGGGAGCAAGGGACAGAGTCCAGAGCCCAGGGTGGGGGGATTAGCTTAGTCACAAGGAGGAAGGCAGAAGAAATTAATGGAAAGTGACTTTCAGAGGGAATAGGTTTTTCCATTCTATTCTGCCTTAATCTTATCTTATTATACTTTGAGGATAATATTTGCTAATAATTCATTAATGTGGAGGAGAACTCTGGGCCTTCTGGATGTGTTCAGGGATATGATGGGAGCACCAGCTCAGGAAGGCTTCCGGTTTTCTCTGTTATTCCCTGAAAAGCTACAGCTACTTCCTCCCAAGCATGCAGATCTATCATGCTTTTTGTAGCCTGATCCTACAAAAGCTGGTGCATGCAGGAACAAAACAGTGTGAATGACCCAAATTCCATAGGAAGAATTTCAGTAGTATATGGATAACTGGCTGGGCTGGTTTCATGGGCATGCGACCCATATGGTCACACAACACCCTGTGCTCAGAAGGGGTCCTGTGCTTGGGGCTTAAAGCTCTGTGGTCACAGTCTTAAAACTGTCAATAATTTCATCTTTGGCTTTATGCTTTGTAAGTGAAGTTTGATGGGCCAATGGAGAAGGGCTTGGAGCCTTGGTGCAAATGCTGTCCTGCCTCCCCCTGCCTCCCCCTGCCTCCCCAGGATGGGCTCTTCTCCCAGAAAGTGCTGCAGAGGGAGTGAGTGAGAGGGCATGGGCACAAGTGGGGTTGGGGAGTGGGGTACAAACCTTCAGCTGCCTGTGAGGGTCTGCACTCTCCTTGAAACATCCCCATGCATGAGGGTGTGCAACGTTAACTAGCAAATAGAAAACACCTCAATGGATCAAGAGAGAGGGAAGAAGAAAGGAAATGGGTTTTTTCATGGTTTTTCAGCAAGGAACCCCTCATTTCATTTTGCAGCAGGCCCACAAATCATGCGGCTCTCCCTAATGACTGGAACAAAAGAAGCTGAGAGAACCAAGAAGCAGAGTTTCCAGAGTTTTCATCACTCTTTCACCAACTAACAGTTATTAAGTACCTAGAAGACTCTGGGGATAAACAACTAAAGAGACACAACAGTTGGGGAAGTCAGTGAACTTTGAGACTGGAGAGGGCTGAGCAGGCATGTATGAAGGCAGGTCGCTGCAGTGCAGGGTGCCAAATATCATGAGGAGTCAGCCTAGGGACCACGGGTGCCCTGGGAAGGGCCTCCACCTGTTTTAGGAAGACAGACGAGGCTTCTTAGAGAACACCTTCTCTGAGTAGTACCCTGAGTGAGAATTACTCAGAGGAAGAAAAAGGAGCTGCTATCCCAAGGACTCAGGGAATACACGGCCAGTTTGGAAGATGGCAGTTGTTCCAAGAAGCTGGATGACAAAGAGAGGAGAGCTCAGAGAAGTTAGCAGGACCAAATGACGGGCCTTGTTGTCCATGCTGAGGATTTCTGGCTTTATCTGGAGACTGTGGGAGCCACTGAGGGACTTTAAGCTAGACTGTCCTACCCAGATTTGTGCCTTAGAATGATGGTAGCAGCCGTGTATGCAGAATGGCTGTAGGAACCCAGACTGGAGCCAGGCAAAACACTGAGGTTTTGGTCTCCAATCTAGATCCAGACAAGAGGCAATGAGAGCCTGAACCAAGGTGGTGGCAAGAGGAATGGAGAGAATGAGCCTTCTGATTATATGACCTTGAGAGATATTTAGGAGGTGGAATAGAAATGGCAGGCATCGTGATGGATTCACTGGGGTGAGGGGTGAGGTGAAGGAGTAAAGGGCAAGTCTTGTATTTCTGGTTTGGGCCAATAGGAGGATGGTGTCGCAAACATTGTTCATAGAGAAAATAAGTTCAGAGGATAAGTATATAGGCAATTTTTTGAGATGGTCCCCAATGATCACCTCCTGGCACTGATGTCCTTGTGTAATACCCCTGTCTTGAGTGTGGGCTGGACTTAATGACATGTTTGTAATGAGTAGAATATGACAATAGGTATGGGATGTCTCCAAGATTAGGTTATAAAAGACCATGTGACTCCTCTCTTGTTATCATCCGCTGTCTCTCTCTTGCCTTCCCACTCACTCACTCACTCTGAGGGAAGTCACTACCATATTGTAAGCTGTCCTATGGAGAGCGCACATGGGGAGAGACCAAAGTAGCAACTGAATCCTGCCAACAACCATTTGAGTGGGCTTGCAAGTGGATATGCCCCAATTAATCCTTAGGATGACTATTGCCCCAGTCAATACCTTGCAGTCTTGTGAGAGACCAGAGCCAGAAGACCCAAGCCACGCCCAAGTTCTGGACCCCTGGAGACTATGAGATATGTTTTGTGGTGATTTGGTACACCAATGCAATAAACAAGATAGGGTAATATTCACAAGGAAAAAGAGAAGAAAAATTTCAAGCACACTTGAAGAACTTCTGGAACACTAATTTACAAATGTACCTTTGCTAATTACGAATTATATTTATGTGTTCATTTGACATTCTCTAAGGACCTCTACTAGGTTAAATTCTTATTTGTGTATATTCTCTTCTATTTTTTTATACCACTTTTAGACCACATGACTTATCTCTTTGTATTAAAGATCTGTATTAAACTACAAGAACTTTGAAGACAGAAATCTTCTTCCATTCCACTTAGTATCCTTAGTACTTAGTGTGATGTATAGAGTTATTGGTGACCAAGTGTGCTAGCTGAATGAGATTCCCGTTGTTGAACATTTTCAAAATTTCTGTAATTCACACTTTTGTTTGATTCAAACATTCCATCTTTGATCTAGTTCTACTCCCAGGACGAATCCTGATATAAATTGAATCCCAGTAAACTGAGACTACCAGAGCCAGAAAGATTAAGAAAATTTTTACTTCCTCCACTGCTATTATTTGAGATTTGTTAAAAGTAGGGGAGTATAATTTCTTTTTTATTTACCCATACATGGATTATTTAAAACCTAGGAAATGTAAAAATGGCTAGACATTTTGAGGGAACTTGGAATTGTGACGTGTACAAATAGCTTTCTTCTAGTTGTTAGAAATTCCACAGATTCATGAATTAATTTATTTAGCAACTGACTCTGCTCTGCCATTTCCTATGGGAGCTTAGACCAATCCCTTCACACTTTTATACCGAAAGTCTTCATTTATAAAATAGGAGGAAAGGTGGCCAGATTGTATGGTTTCTAATTTCTACTTCATGTCTCAAGTTCTCTAAGTTCTATGAAATGTACTGAGAAATTGTGCTCATTTAGACATGGGACAGACCTGGGTTTGAATCTCAGTTCTGCCTCCCAAGGACCATGAGTTCATTTGGCTTTGTTCCTTTTCCCTAAATATAAAAGGGGGTTGTTGGTAAGAATAAGAAATAATACCTGTAAAATATCTGCTTAAAAAAAAAAGAAAGGTAGCAATGACCGATGTGTCTTTCCCTATGGATGGGGAAATACAAAAGAAAAATATAGGACATTAGATCAGCTTTCTAGAAATTTCCAGTCTGGCGGGGGACACTGTTGTTTACAATGATCTTTTAAAATGATCTGACCTCCACTCAGGTAACTATCATCTAATCTTTATTAACCACAAACATTTTTCGTTAGCATGAAATTTTCCCAAAACTTTGGAGATTTAGCCTGTACGTCCTGTCCTAACACTGAATTTCCCAGACTCAATACCTGCAGAAAGCAGGGGTTTCTCTTTTCATTTAGCTTACATCCGCTGCCCTGTAATTTGATTCTTCCTTTTCATTCCTGGGTCCTGTCCTCTCTTCTCAAACAAGAGGGACTGCTTTGGTTTTGACCAAGCCCTTCATCTTCCTGAATTCCTCAGCTACCTCGTTCATAACGCTTCCCTTTTCCAACATAAATAGTCCTTGCTTGCTCATTGTCCCACCCTGCCTCACCTCTGGCTCCAATTAGAGCAATATTTATTTTTCCTTTTTAAGAATCTCTCTAGCCTCTACTCTTCAGAAATGAGGCAACCCAGCTCGTGTTAAAAGCCCTTTATTATGGTCACATAAAATCTGCTCTGACAAGATCTACCTCGACAAGATTGTGTTCCTGGAGATCCTTCTCTCGTTTTATCTGTCATCTCACTTTCTAGGTCACATCATTTCCTAGCATCTAAAGTGTTGTCTGTTTATATATATTTTAAAGAAATGGAGGGGTGGAATGTAGAGTGAGTGCTTTGTGTGCTGGAGTGTGGAAGAGCCTCTACTAATATCAACGCAGGGCACTCTGCCATCTTCTGGAGAAGGAAGAGGAACAAACACACACATAACCTCTTTCGGTTTGGATTTGATGGGGATTTTAGTTAAGACAACCAATGGCACCCCAAAGCCCAAATGTAGACTTGGGATGGTAAAACTAGGACTCAGTTCAAACCCTCAGGGAAGTAATATGAATACCTGCTAGAATCTGCCAAAAACACAGACACGTCAAGGGACTTGGAGCCATAAGAACTCTGGGATGATCCTACAGGTGCTCCCCCCTTAGAAAACAGTCACACAGTAAGTTGACTTGCATCTGGTTGGCCTGATATCATCATACTAATGTCTCGTTCTCCAGTCTGTCACCTCCCTTATACTAACTAATACTGATATCTATTTATTGAGTGTTTAGTAGCTTCCTGCCCTGCACTAAGCATGTGACAAGTACTATTACAGGTACTCTTCACAGCTACCATAAAAGGGAGGTTCCATTATTACCATGCCCATGTATAATGAGGAAACTGAGGACCAGTGGGCTTAAATAACTTGCCTAAACATTCAAAGTGAGTAAAGAGCGGTCAGGATGTGAACTTGGGTAGCGTACAGGCTCTTAGCTCAGCTCGGTTAATGTTAGAGACTGAATTTGCACCCCCTCACCATGAAGATATGTTGGATTCTACCCTCAGTCTCTCAGAATATGACCTTCTTTAGGGAAAAAGTCTTTACATAGGTAACCAAATTAAAGTGAGGTCACTGGAACAGGTCCTAATCCAATATGATTGGTGTCCTTATGAAAAGGGGAAATTTGGACACAGAGGCAGACATGCATAGAGAGAAGATAATATGAAGAGACACAGGAAAGAAGATGGCCATCTACAAGCCAAGGACAGAGGCCTGGGACAGATTCTTCCTCCCAGCCCTCAGGAGGAACCAACTCTATCAACACCTTAATTTCAGACTTCTGGCCTCCAGAACTGTGAGACAATACATTTCTGTTGTCAAAGCCTTCCAATTTGTTGTACTTTGTCTGGGAAACCCTAGCAAAATAACAGTCACTGATCCTCATTGTAAAGCAAAGATACTCTAAAATTCATTTAGCAAAAATTCTTGGTTTCTCTTTCAATGTGATCATTTATCTGCCTGGGGTTCATTCACATATTCTTAAATCCTAGGTCTGCAGGGTCTGAACTAATAGTGGCTAAAGTATTCTTAGGCAAGGGTGAGTAGTATGCACCCAGACTCTGTGCTGTAGCAGCCGGGCCTAGAGTAAGCTTGAGGCTCCACTGAGGTTGGGGGGAAGGCTGCCAATGTTTCCAGAACACACTCACCAGCAGGATCAAGTCCCCTTGGTTTGCATAAAGGAGAGAGCTCCATTTAATTTTAGAGTCAGCACCTTGAGGGACACTCAAGGAGGGCCTCCTCCTGGCCACCAGACATGTACCGGGGTCGTCAAGAGAGAGAGCTGTGGGTGAAGAGTGTGAGAGTGAATTTACATATAGCATCTAAGTAGCATGCTACTTACAGATAAATCCCCTACTAATCAAACATGTTGGCTATCGATGGCTGGGGTTTCCACCAGAGTGTGTGGATTTCCATCAGCTGTGGATTCAGGGCCAGATTCTTAGAGGAGTTAATTGAGCCTTAGCATCTTAACAAAGCAGTATCTGATATCCTCTGATTGAACAGTGTTGGCCAACTCGACACTTGTTCTTTCTCTACTTTTCCTTCCTTCTCTCCTTCTTTCCTCCCTTTCTTACTTTTCTATCTGACCAGGGTAAATATATCCTTTTCATATTTCCATTCCAGTATGCACGTACTCATAAGAAGGTATTTTAGGTTCCAAGGGCTGCCATAATGAATGACCAAAAATTTGGTGGGTGAAAACAATGGAAATGTATTCTCTTGCCATTCTGGAGACCAGGTGTCCTAAATCAAGGTGTCAGCATGGAAGGTTCCTTCTTGGGGGCTCAGAGGGAGATTGTGTTCAATGTCACTCTCCTAGCTACAGTTCGTTACCAGCAGTCCCTTGCCAGCTCTCCTTGGTTTGAGGCAGCATAACTGCTATCTCTGCCTCCATTGTCACATGGCACTCCCGTGTCTCTGTGTCCAGATTTCCTGCTTCTTATAAAGACCCTGGTCATGTTGGATTTAGGGCCCAAACTAATCTGACATCACCTCAGCTTAACTTGATTAACATCTATAAAGATTCTATTTCCAAATAAGTTCACATTTACACGTTCCAGGTGGACATGAACTAACTTTTGGGGGACACGATTCAACCCCGGGCAGAGGGCAACTACCATCAAGCATATAGTGAGTCCCCTAGCTCCCTGTCATGGGCTCCTTCTAGAAGCCTCTCAGATCAAAACCAGTGTCAAGGACAGGACAAGCAGCAAAGCTAGGTGGCTTCCATATTATCTTGCTTCTACCACTCAGAATCAGCTTATATCTGGGGATGGGACCTGAGTTGAAAGTTCAAGTCCCCAAACAATAATGAAATGTGAATTCTGCTGAAGAAGGAGTCCCACCATGTTGTCACCCTAGGCTATCACAAAATTTTCAGGGGGTGCTTGTGCCTGCCACAATGTAGATGAGACACTTAGATGCTCCTACAGACCACCTGCATTCTGTTTGCTTGGGGTCTGGTTGCCAAGTCAGCTCACAGAGCCTGGATGTTATTTATTTTATTCTCTTTGGCAACACTGAATCATATGATAGGAATCTAGAGGAGAATGACCAGGTGAATTTGTGGCACTCATTTTTAAGACTGGTGGAGTCCAACAAATATCTAGTGTTGTCTGCTTTCTTTTTTGTTCTTTCTCTCTTTTAAAGAAAATATAAATTTACAGTTGTTAACATAGAACACTGTCTAAAAGCTATTATGATAAAAAAAAGTAGGTGGCAAAAGAGTACATATAACTTGATCCCCATTGTGTGCAAAATAAATATGGGAATACATTTAGAAGTAATAAAAATAACAATAATAATAATAAATATTGAACACTTTACCCTGTGCTACCCTATTACAAGCATTTTACATATTTTAATCCTCACAACAGCCCCATGGAGGTCCTATTTTTATCCTACTTTACCACTTTCAATAGAGTTGACTAATCTACATATTAAGTATGACAATATTGATATTCACAAATCAGAGGAAAGGAAAGAGTTTCATTTAAATATTTAAAATAGAAATTAAATCCTGTGACTCTATAGAAAATCAGAAATATAAATTTCACATACGCTCTTACGTGTTTTTAGTTTTACTGTACTTTGGGGTCTCAGAGCGGGGGGGCATATTTGATTCTTCCCCACATATAAACTACTTTCTTCGGGAAAGTACATGTTTTTCTGTTTGTTTGTTTTTGTTTTTTTAAAGATTTTATTTATTTATTTCACAGAGGGAGAGAGATCACAAGGAGGCAGAGAGGCAGGCAGACAGAGAGAGGGGGAAGCAGGCTCCCCGCTGAGCAGGGAGCCCGATGCGGGCCTTGATCCCAGGACCCTGAGATCATGACCTGAGCCGAAAGCAGAGGCATTAACCCACTGAGCCACCCAGGCGCCCAGTACATGGTTTTTAAACTCATATTCCCATCCTTTGATCCATTCAATTGTTGGCCATTCTCTCATCAGGTTTAAAAAAAAAAAACCTCGTGGGGGGAAAGGGGTTAAGAGCGGCTCAGAGTTTCATGGGGAACAGCCAACTCCTTCATTTCCAAGATCTGCTGTGTACTTCCTGCTTCTCTCACTGGGGGCAAATAAAAAACAGGAGATTTAAGAGACAAATTATCCCTGAGAAAGCCCCCTAGAACAGAGTAAAAATAATTGAAAAATGATAACAAGTGGCTGAAATGTTTAGAGAGATAAATGTGATTTATCATATAGCACATAAGCACAGACGTGAAATTGTAACTGCAGACTTCCCTTAACATCTGGGTGACCTTCGGAGCATCCATAAAACTTCCACCACACGCAAACCCATGCTTTTCTGGTGGGAGATGAACCCTGATTTGTGTTCTACTTCCTCAGACGCACCTTTTAATTTTTCCTGTTTTGTATTGAAATCCATCTGGAGAGGCATTTCTTAAGAACTTGAGCAAACGCTGAAAACAAAAGTGGTTCTGAATTCATACACTGTGAAGTCAAGGTTATCAACGTTTTTGAGTCTTCATGTATGGAGATGTGAAAGATTGCTTTATGTAAGACATGTTTTCTTCTCAATATATTTGCTGAAGAAAGAGGGGAGGAAAGAACATATGCTTATTGCTTCATTGTTATCAGCGAGTTAGTTTTAAGTTTCTGTCGCACTATTTTCTCTTCTTATAGCTGATTTTCTCACCATTCTGTGACAGAATATGAGACAAGCACCGCCATGAAAGAGATAAAGGTTTCCAAGAACAGCCTAGTGCTCTTTGGTATGGAAATGGGGGGTTTATGCTGCTTTGAGTTTTTTTGTTTTTTTTTTTTAAGTTTAGCAGCCAAGAATTCAAGAGTTAAGGCTGATAAAACTGCATTAAGATTATCTCACCTGCCCAAGTGTGGGAGAAAACATGAGTCCAGAATAAAATTGCTTTTCTCAAAATAGAAAGACTTTTCTGGTTTTATTTGGTCTGGGAAAAAAGCTGAAAGGTAGGTGGGGCTTCCCTTCTAACATCTGCTTCTTGGATTGCTGGGAGCTCAGAAACTGGGAATCCCCCAAGCACCTTTATGGATGAAGGAAGGATTTAAGCTCCCCTCAAAGAGCAGGGGGCAGGAGATGGGACACAGGCAGCCCCAGGGCAGCTCCCGCATCCCACCTGAAGCTCAGACTCACGTAATATCAAAATCCTGATTCAAGACCTGGTACCACTCTTGAACAGAATAGGGCCCCAATCAATATCACCGAATCACAGTCTAACAGATATACCTATCGGTGTTTTAAAGACATCATACTTTCCACAGACAAAAATGTTTTCCAGTTAAACCAACACCAATCCCAACAAGTGTGCTAAGGGTACAGATTATATATGGTATTTGGCAACCGTGTCACTGTTGCTGTCCCCATTGTGGGCTGTTGTGCAGGCCTGTCCTGTGACATACATGTCACCAACACACAGTGTCTATCACCTGTGAAGTACGTCACCAACACACTGTCTATCGTGCTGGTGTGTGGGCCCACCAAACCCACCTGCAGTTAGAACTCCAAATCAACATCTCTAAATTCCCTCACTGTGCAGGTCAACCAATTTCTCAATTCCTTTTAGCGTACATCTTCCAAACCCACCATCTTTCCAAACCAGTCCTGTTAACCAGAAATCAATTCTGAAACATTGTTTGTTTAAAATTTTAAATACCATTTAACTGCACATACCACGGGATCATAGACCAAAAGCCCAAATGGAAAATAATATTTTAATAATGTTTTAAAACAGCTCTGGGTAAGAATGACCTTGTGAAAATGTATTTTGCACATGTTCCATTGGTGAATTTTTGCTGTTCTTTTTTTTTTTTAATGGGAAGCCATCATTTTAGGGGATAATACAGTAACCTCAGTTAATTCATATGCTGCTGTTCAATTGGAGTCTGAAAGCTGAAAGCCACAAGGTTGTGTTGTAATGGAAAACAGCTTTTTAACTAAAAGCCAGGAGACATGAGTTCTAATATCAGCTGTACCACTGCCTCGCTGTGAGACAGTGGGCAAGTTGCTTAACCTGTCTGTGTCTCAGTTCCTTCATCTCTAAAATGGGGATAATGGCCCTTTCTTCACACTCCTGGTGTTCTTGTAAAGACGAAAAGCAACAATGGAAGTAGAAGCGCATCATGAATTAGGAGCACTGTACATTTGCCATGTGCTTGCCATTGTATGGTTTTATCCACGCCGTCATCAGACACCAGGCAGCCTGGCTTTGCTTCAGGGCATACCTGGAAGCTGCTCAGGACAGCGCTGATGAGCCTGGGCATTGAGTCCAACCAGCCTGAAGCTTGAATCCTGGCTTCCCTATTTCTAAGCTGAGTGACCTTGGGCAAACTACAGAACCCCTCTAACTCACAGCAGCTACATCTGAGAAATGGGCATAATGATATCTCTTTGAGCTGTTGGGAGGCTTACATGAGTCATGGAGACGAAGTATACCCAGTGAGGGCTTAGGAATATCATCATCATACTTTTGGGGGCAAGGCATTTAAGATTTTTTTTTTTAAAGTAGGCTCCATGTCCAGTGTGGACCCAAGTGCAGGGCTTGAACTCACAACCCTGAGATCAAGACCTGAGCTGAGATCAAGAGTCAGACATTTAACTGACTGAGCCACCAGGAGTCCCAGGACAACAGGCAAAGGTGATTTTCATGCAGTTCACTGGAATGGACGCCTTAAGACTTAGCACTGAACAAGTCTGTTCTGAACATGGACTATGTGGAGCTGCCCAAATAGTTATTAATGACTCTGGGCTTAAAACATGAATATAGAAATTTTGAAAACAGAGTCTTGAAAATTCTTTGCAATTGCCTTAAAAATCTGACTACAGTAAAGTTTATAAAGTATATATTAATAACAATGTATATATTTATTTTATACATACATACCTATCTGTAGTTATACTTCATATACTAGTAGTATGTACTAATAGTATATTGACATACTTATTTTAGTAAGATATATATATTCATAGTCAATAAACATTGAATATAATTCAATGCTTCAACTGTCTCCTGCATGCAGTTAGTTCTGATTCCCATTTACATCTTCAACCTAGTCTTCTCCATCAAGTTCCAGAGCAATAGTTCCAACTCTGTGCCAGAAAACAGTCATCAAAAATTCATGCAGCAAATATATATTGAGGACCTTCTGTGTGCCATCCAAGCACACAGGGAGCTTGCATTGTGGTAGGAGATGCAGAAGAGTAAGTAGGTAACTAGGGTATGAGCATGGTAGGACAAAGCCTCCCAGAGAAAGTGAGGTATAAGCCGACATAGGTGGTGAAGTCAATCATGTGTGTGTGTGGGGGGGTGTTTAGAAGAGCATTCAAACAGAAGGAACAGCCTGTGTAGTGACCTTAAGGCAAGAAAAAATTCATCGAAGTGACTGGAAAAGCAGCTGTTTTGTGTGGAACATGGTGATCAGATTCACACTGTAGAAAATTTCTCTGGGAACTATATATATTTGAAAAAGAAAACTACATATATCTGGGAAGTAGGGAGACCAGTTAGGAGGTAGTGAAGTAATAAAGACAAGAGATGATGGATGATGGTGGTTGAGAACCAGAGAATGCAATGGAGATGGAGAGAAGCCAGTGGATTTAGAATAAAAGAGTGAGAGCCAGCAAGGAAGTATAAACAAATTAGATGTGGTCTTAAGCAGTTGGGACTGGAAGTAGAGATTTGAAAATCACCATAGGAATCATGAAAATAAGTAAGACCACCCAGAGAGTGTAGAATGAGAGGAAAAAAGGGTCAAGGACAGAATTCTGAAAAATTTCAAAGTTTAACTGATGACAGAGGAAACGGAGCAAAGGTACAACTAGAGAAGTAGAAAGAAACCAGAAAAGGGTAATTTTCTAGAAGTCAATGCAAGAGAGTTCTTCAAGGAAGGAATAACATTAGTGTCAAAAACCCAAGAATAAAAGGGCACCTGGGTGGCTCAGTCAGTTAAGCATCTGACTCTTGATTTCGGCTCAGGTCATGATCTCAGGGTCATGAGATTGAACCCCTCGTCAGGCTCCATGCTCAGTGCAGAGCCTACTTGAGACTCTCTATCTCCCTCTACCCCTCCCCCTGATCATGCTCTCTAAATTAATCAATTAATTAATTAATTAAGTCTTAAAAAAAATGAACAAGAATAGGCAATAGGGAATTTACTTGTACACCAATGTTCACAGCAGCATAGTCAGAATAACCCAAAAGTGGGAAAAAAGTCCAAGATCCCATCAATGGATGGATGGACAAACAAAATATGATCTCTAGATGGAATGGAATATTATTCAGCTTTATTTTTTTTTAAAAGATGGTATTATTTTTATTTTTTTATTTCACAGAGGGAGAGAGATCACAAGGAGGCAAAGAGGCAGACAGAGAGAGTGGGGGGGGGAAGCAGGCTCCCCACTGAGTTGGGAGCCCGATGCGGGCCTCGATCCCAGGACCCTGAGATCATGACCTGAGCCGAAAGTAGAGGCTTTAATCCACTGAGCCACCCAGGCGCCCTATTATTCAGCTTTAAAAAGGAAGGAGAAACCCTGACACATGCTAACTATGGATGATGTTTAAGGACATTATGCTAAGTAAAATAAGCTAATTACAAAAGGACAAAAATTGTATGATTCCACTTACATGAGATACCTAGAATAGCCAAATTCATAAAGACAGAAAATAGAATTGTAGTTGTCAGGCAGGGGCTAGGAAGAAAAAGGTGTGGAGAGTTATTGTCGAGTGGGTACAGAGTTTCAGTTTTACAAAATGAAAAGAGTTCTGGAGAAGGATGGTGATGCACAACAATGTGACATGTTGAAATATACATTTAAAAATGGCTGCAATGATGGGGTAGCTGGCCGGTTCAGTTGATGGAGCATCAGACTCTTGATCTTGGGGTTGTGAGTTCAAGCCCCACATTGGGCATAGAGATTACTTAAAAAAATATATATATATATATATTTTTTTTTTAAAAATGGTTAAGATGGTTAACTTTATGTTTTGTGTATTTCACAATGAAAAAGATACAAAAGCAATAACTGAAAAAAAATTGTGGAGATAGTTACACAACTCTGTGAATATACTAATTGGACATCTTAAATGAATACATTGTATGGTATGTAAATAATATCTCAATAAATCTGTTAAAAAAAAAACCCAAGGATAGTCAAGTAAGAAGACAAGTGATCAATGTTCATATGACAAGGGAGTTAATTGATCATTCCAGGTTCCAGAGGAGGTGGGCAGGGTTCAGTTGCATGGGGCAGGAGGAGGGAAGGGAGACAGAGCAGGGTCAGATGGAGGTCAATTTGTCGCCAGGATGGCAAGAAGTGAAGGAATTCTGATTTGATGATTTCAAGGATTCTTGGCAAAGTCGGAGGCTGAGAGTGAGGAGGAAAATGGCGGAATGGGAAGAAATCTGAGGAAGGTGGAGAAGGCCTGAAATCGTACCTCAGAGAATGAGAGAGAGAACCGAAGGGGGAAGGCCTTGTTAAGGTTAAAAGTATGTATTTGTAGTGCTTCCAATATAGGAAGCCCTCACAATCCATCTGCTGGGGAATCAGACTCTCTGATTTCTCTCCTCAAATGCCTTCTTCTTGAGACTTTCTTACTTCCTTTTCTCCACCCTCCACCCAAAGACATGTTCCTCTGAGGAACATCCATCATCTGGCTGTGGGCTCTTCTGTGTCTGCTGCCATCACCCTGTTGAGGCCCTTGCCTGAACTACCACATTAAACACAGCAAACTCCACTGACAAGCCTTGCAGAAGTGCAACTCCAATCATTTCATCTCTTCACAACTGGCTACCAAATGCTGTATGATGCCCTTAACTCAGTAACCAGGCTTTCTATGATAGGCCACCAACCACACTTGACAGGCTCAGCTCCTTGCTCTCCCTCAGCACACCATACTCCAGAGTCACATTGACTATTTGCTGTTCCCCAGGTCTCCGCTCCTGGTGTTCTTTCTCTCTAGACTAAATGCTCTCTCCACTCACCTCTGCACAGTAAAATTTTATCCACCATTCAATACCAACTTCTTTTCAAAACTTTTATGATTTTCTGAACTGGTTCTACCCAGGACTGGAGATAGCCTCTCTTTTCCATGGTTCTTTGCAAATATTTCTCTTATTCCATCCATCCCCATCCTTTAGTGAATTGATTAGGAACAGAGACAGTGCCTTGTGTGGAGTAGGTGCTGAATAAGTATTTGTTATATTGAGTTACAATAAATTAATGAAGTGAAGAGAAGCCATGTCTAAATAGGACTTCAAGGGGCGCCTGGGTGGCTCAGTGGGTTAAAGCCTCTGCCTTCGGCTCAGGTCATGATCTCAGGGTCCTGGGATGGAGCCCTGCATCGGGCTCCCTGCTCAGCAGGGAGCCTGCTTCCTCTTCTCTCTCTGCCTGCCTCTCTGCCTACTTGTGATCTCTCTCTCTGTCAAATAAATAAATAAAATCTTTAAAAATAAATAAATAAATAAATAAATAAATAAATAAATAAATAAATAAATAAATAAAAGGACTTCAAGGAGTCCTTTTAACCAATCTGGCAGAAACAGATGAGCCTATAAGCTTTGTTTTCCCCAAAACAGATCTTTTTAATGCTTTTGCTACATTTTTTTATTGTGATAAAACATATATATAACATAAAATGTATCATTTTAACCATTTGCTAGTGTACAATTCAAAGCCATTAAATATATTCACAATATCACGTACCCATCACCACTGTCTACACCGAAACCTTTTTCATCATCTCCCCGCATAAACTCTGGATACATTGAACAACAACTTTCCCTTCTCCCAACCTCCACCCTCTGTAACTTTTATGGTACTTTCTGTCTCTATGAACTTGCCTGTTCTCATTATCTCATGTAAGTAGAATCATACACTATTTGTCCTTCTGTATCTGGCTTATTTCACTAAGCATAATATTTTCAAGGTCCATCTATGTTGTAGCATCTGTCAAAATTTCATTCCTTTATCTGACTGAAGAGTATTCCATCATGTATATATACCACATTTTGTATATCTGTTTATATTTGCCATCTCCTGGCTTTTGTGAATAATGTTGCTATTAACAGTGGTGTGCAAGTATCTCTCTGAGTCCCTGATTTCAGCCCTTTTGAATATATATCTAGAAATGGAATTTCTGGGTTATATGTAGTTCTATGTTTAACTTTTTGAGGATCTGCCAAACTGCTTTCCATAGCGGCTGCACCATTTTACATTCTCAACAGCAGTGCACAAGAGTTTCAATTTTCTACATCCTCACCAACACTTGTTGTTTTCCTTTAAAAAAAAAAATTATAGCCACCCTAGAAGGTGTGAAATAGGATCTCGCTGTGGTTTTGATTTGCATTCCTCTAATAATGTTGAACATCTTTTCATGTGCTTATTGGACATTTGTATATCTTCTTTGGAGAAATGTCTATTCAAGTCCTATTTTTGAATTGGGTTGTTTGTTTTTTGTTGTTGTTTGGTTGTTGTTGCAAGTGTCTTCTTAGGGCACCTGGCTGGCTCAGGCAGAAGAGCATGTGACTCTTGATCTCAGGGTTATGAGTTTGAGTCCCATGTTGGGTATAGAGATTACTAAAAAAAGAAAAAGAAAAGAAAAAAAATAAGTAAACTTTAAAAAAAAAAGTGCCTTCTTTTTAAAAAAGGTGTCTCAGAAACATACAACATAGAAATGACCTCAGGTTACCTTATGCTTGGTGACAACCAGCAATCTAGTATGGAAAGTTTCCATTTAATATTGAGCTCCCAAATAAACATTTCATTTTCTCTATATTGTTTTTTATTTATTCAAGTGTTGGAATTTTCTTAGATCCTGAGAATTCCTTCATTGGGAGACTTGGATCAGGCTTTCCAGGCAGCAGCCTAGAATACCAATCTGTATAGGGCATTTCAACATCACAGAATAATCTGCAAATATGATGTCAGCTAACTCAGATTTTACCCAGGACTCAACGTAGCTTGCAGAAATATAAATTAGTCCCTGTTAGAGGGTAAATTGTATGCCTCCAAAATTTATATGAAGTCCTAATTTATTTGGAGAAAGGGTTTTTAAAGAGGTGATCAAGTTAAAACAAAGTCTCTAGGGTGAACAATCCATTATGGCTGGTGTTCTTATAAAAAAGGAAAATTTTAATACAGATATGCCCAAAGGAAGAACACCATATGAAGATGAAAGCAGAGATTGGGAAATGCATCCACAAGCTAAGGAAAGCCGAAGATTGCTGGCAAACCACCAGTAGTTAGGAAGCTAGGAGAGAAACATGGAACAGAGCCTCAGGAAGAGCCAACACTGCTAACACCTTGACCTTTACTTCAGTCTCCACAACTGTGAGACAATACATTTCTGTTGTTTAAACTGCCCAGTGTGTGGCGCTTTGTCAAGGCCACCTAGCAAACTAATCCCTGCAGCAATAGACAATTGTCTGGAAAGGAAATTTTAGAAGAAACCACTGGTAGTATGTGGGAGTTGTTTGGGAGGGATGAATGGGACAGATACGGATCTTGATTATAGAAGTGGTTACACAAATCTACATGTGGAATAAAATTTCATAGAACACACACACACACACACACACTCAAATGAGTGTAGGTTTTTTAAAATGGTGAAAACTGAATAAGGTCTGTAGTCTAGTTAACAGAAATATACCAATATTAATTTCCTGGTTTTGATATTCTACCATAGCTTCATAAGATATCCCCTTTGGGGGAAGCTAGGTGAAGAGTAATAGGACACTTAGTGTTTTTACAAATGCCTGTGCATTTGTCATTATTTCAAAATAAAAGATTTTGAAAAAAATATTTAAGACGACTTTTCTTACCAATGTTGTTTTCTTAAGTATCTTTGCGCTGCTTCTATGTAAGCTGCACACCAACAGAGACACCCCCCAAGGTCAGTCAGCTGATGGTTACATTCAGGGAAATTCTGAAACTACATAATAGCACACAGTAGCACAGTGCTACTATCAGGAACAAGTGATATATTTTATCTAAATTTTAAACACTTTAAGACTCCTCCAGAAAGTGGTCAAGTTCAGAGAATCGCTAAAAACAAAAAACAAAAACAGAAAAGATGACAAGAACAGAAAGGTTAGAAAACATTATTTGTTTTGTTGGATTTCTTTCAGAGCATTGCTCCTGCTTCAGCCAGTAGAAGTGAATTAGTAAGAAAATTGGTCTGTGACTATAGTTTTTATTTCTGGAAAATCAGTGTCTTCCACATCCTATTAAATTCAAGGTAAGCAATTTTTTAAAAATATTATTTTAAAGGGAAGTCAAATTACTGGCATGCCTGGGGTGATTTCATGACCTTAAACTCCTCTGTAGGTACTTAGAGGCTTTTAAAAACAACATGTCTTTAATAAAACAAGCTGGATGTGGGTGCAGAGGCATGTGAGGGTCAGATTGTTGAGAGATCCTGATTCTTCTTGGCTCTGTCATCCCAGGGCTCTCTCTCACCTCCCCCTTTGCTTGCTTGCTTTCTCCTCTTTCCACCCCTCTATTTTCCTATTCATCGTGTCATGAAGGGATGCTTGCGAAGGGTCAATTCTACCCAGCATGGTTCTAGTGGAGATACAAATCACCATCAGCAGCAACTACATGAAGTAGAGAAAAATTATAGGATGCTTTTCTCAAAGGGAGTTACAGAAATAGAATATGTCACAACCATCCCAAAGATTGAGACTTGATCAACACTTGAAGGGAATGAAGCCACAACTCCTGGGGCTCTGTCTTTGGTCAAAGGTAGCCATTATCCTGGGACGATTAACTCCAGTGTCTTCACTGCAAACAGGTTCTTCTCCATTTGTCAGATGGAAAAATGAAATTCTTCCATTTCCAAAGAAGGCAGTTACTCAGAATACTTTTACTCAACGAAATGATTTTTTCTCACCTCCTGGGTCTGAAGGTTGCACTGTCTGCCTCCTGGGGTAGACAGTTCAGTGGGAAGAAATCTCTCATCTGCACTCTTGTTGCTTTTGCACTTGGCATTCTGTCTCTTGGGGGCCTTTAATGGAGACATGTTCATTGCAATCTCAATGTAGATGGATTTATTTTTTTCCCTTTACTGAATAAATTTATCATGAATGGTCTCTGCAAAAATATAATGCCGGATCTGCCTGCACTTTTTACAAAGTTATATACCTTCTTGTCTATGAGAAGTTTGAAAACAATAGTTAAATATGGTTATTCCATGAAGGCACAATTGTAATAATAACCAGAGCTTTGGCAAACATGCACCAAAGTATATCAACTTGATTCCTGCCTTTACTCCCTTTATCTCTGTCTTTAGCCTGATGACATATGCTACATCTCACCCACGTCCTTGTCAGTTTACTAACATAGACCTACTGCCTACGACAAAAACATTCTTTTTATTTTGGCACAGTATGCTTTCTGTAGCCAGTGGGCTTCCTGATTTTGCCTCACTTCTAGTCCTGACCTTGCTGTTAACCAGCTGTGTGACCTTCACTAAATCACTTAACATCTCTGGGCCTTTATTAAACAAACACTTATTGAGTCTACCTTGTATGAAGCATCATGATAGCAAGCTAAGAGGCAGCCCCTATCCTTAAAAAGCTTCAAATTTAGTAGGAGAAAAATAAAGAAGGGGAGGAGAAAATGGAGAGAGAGAAAAAAGAAAGACCAAAAAACAAACAAATAAACAAACAAACTAGTGTCAGTGAAGCTTTGAAAGGGAGACTGGATTTAGCTTATCTTTTTGCATCAATACCACCAAAAGGAAAGCACAAAGTAAACTGCTGTCCCATTTCCCAGGCCAGCTCCTGGTTCCCATTTCTAGGGATCTGCCTCATCTACTGGAAAAGATTTAAGCATCAGAGTCTGCTGACACAGGAAGAGGAGGCAGAAGGAACGGATGGCAGTGTTCAGAAACTTTAGGAGGTAAGGGAAGAAAAGTCACGCATATCAAATCAATGATGTATTGTTTTTCAATTTTTATGTGTATTATGAGTATTATTTATGAGTATTATTTTAAGTATTATTTTTTAAAATCCTGATTCATTTTTATTGCAAGCAATCCACGTTCATTATAAAAGAAAAAACAAGAAAAGAAGAAGAAATCAGAAAACACTCATGATCCCATGCACTGAGGCAACCACTCTTAGTACATTTCTTGGTGTAGATCATTCCTGTCATTTGAAACACACATGTAATTATTTCAGTTTACAAGAGGGGGATTATACCATCCTTGTTGTTCTAATGCCTTCCTCTTTTGAAAGGCAAAACCTATATTTTAGACACATTAATAAAAATAGTTCTTATGTGTTGAATTTTCTAAGTTATTATATTTTAATTACTCTCAATGAGCAATCTTGTAAAGCAAACAAGAGTCTGTGTCAATGGATGACACATTTTGCTCACATTTTCAAGGAAATGTATTTAGAAACCAAGAGGATATTTAACATGGAAAGGCTATAGTGTATGCATTTGTTTTTAGAGTCAAACTTCCAAGAATCATGGAACTTATTGCATTTATTTTCATTCAGCTTTGAGAGTCAGGAGGAAAAAAGATTTATGAACTAAGATGTTTAATGATTACAAAAACTGTATCTGCTCCTAAGAGTGATCTTTTTCACATGCCATAAAGGAGTTCCATCACACTGATAAATTATTCCTAACCATTTGAATTAAGGATATAAAGAAATTTGTTCTCATCAGGCCATGAGCTTTCACTCAGTAAAAATACATAGTTCAGATTTTCAATTAATGTAAATATCATCATTCTATGAATGGCAAGAACCACATCTAGTATAAAACTTCTCTCCAAACTGACATGTAAATTCACTGACTCACCTGCTCATCACTTGTGATGATCAAGAAATTGTCCATCTTTCAGAGAGATCTGATCACAGAGGATGGCAGCTTTCTGTTCTCTTGCATTCATACTCTAGGGGAGAAGAGATAAACCTTAGAGACTTTCTAGAAAGGTTCGAGTTCATCCCCACCATTATACCGTGGCTTCCCTTTTGAGAAGGGAGACTTAAAGCAGCCACAATTTGATGCCCTCTTAGGGGTGCCATGATTGTCTTTTGCTTATGTGCCTTTAGGTAAAGGAATTCATTTTCACCTCCCTTGACATTGCTGTCTCATTAGGTGGAAGACAAAAGTGACACTGTTTTTGTAGGCAGATCTCATCCAGCCTCAAACCCAGTGGTAGACTCTAACCTACAGGTTTAGAAAGGAAGCAATTCAAAAAAGGGGGGGGAGGGGATGCAATTCAGAATGTCATTCATACACATTGTGGTTGAAGACAGCTCCCAGTTGGCCTTGCCTGTTTTGGGTCAACTGTATTTTCTGTGTGTCTAATTTCACAGAAGTGGAACCCTCTGGGTTGGGCTCTCCTCCCTCTGGTCTTTAAGCTAACTTCAATTCCTGCTTCCATCTTCCTTTAACAACTGGTCTTTCCCTTGAGTATTCAGCATTATACTCCTCTTCACTGCATCTTTTGCCGTCATCTAAAGGAAAACAGGAACATGAGAGACTGTGTTCTGAAAGGACTCAGGAGGAACACAAAATATCTTTTAGTCTTCATGTTGAAAAGCCGTTGTCCCTGGGGACTCTCCCATGCCCCTCCCAATAGAACAAGTGTGGATGCGTCTGGTCGGGGTTCCATCTGTGATACACTGATTCTGATCTAAAAGTCAAAATAGCTCAGGAGGTTATAAAGAGAGCCCACCTTGACAAAAATAGCCCTTATTTTTGATAGACATATGTAGAAAGCTTGGATTTATGCCTTATTCCAGAAAGCTGGCACTCACCTGGCTAAGTGTTTCTTGTCTACCTCATCAAGTCTGGCTCTAAGGTTACACATCAACCAGTCTTTCTCTATCCCTCAATATTCTAGGAACATGTACCATGTTGTGTCCGTCAGTAAATATTTGTATTATAGGATCAAATGCTAAACAGAATCCATGTGCTACTCCCCAGAGTGTATTTGTTTAGTAGTTGTAGTATTTGTTCAGAAGAAATTTCAAAGCGTAATTAAAGCAGATAAAGAAGTGTGAACAGTGGCTAATGTGACCATCCAACAGTCAAGATTTCATTAAACATGCTTCATACAAATGCAGCTTGGTTGCTTGCTATAGCATACAGTAGTCTATAATTAGGACTACTGCCTAGCATTGGTTAAGTGTAGGATTGCAGAGGTAGTTAAGCAACAAATACTACCTTTACTCCCTTCTTTTTTTGCCAGGGCTTATGATATTCATTCATTCATTCAGCAAACATGTACTGAGCACCTGCTATGTGCTAGGCACTGGTTAGCACTAAGAATTAGCACTGAAAAGACAGACAAATCCCTTCTATCCTGGAGGGGGGTATATGCGTTTGACCATGAAAGCTAGTTATTACATGTGAGAAAAAAGGGGACGAGGTAAATTTTAGAAAGGAAATCCCTGTCTTTCAGTTTAAAAACTTGCCTTCTGAGACCATGCCCAGGCTTTGGGAGTCCAGTGGTCATTCATTCTATGCAAATGACTCAAACCTCACTCATCTTTTTGAAATACTCTTTTCTAGTCCAGTCATTTGAAGGCTAGGATTTAAGAGCTTTTGGTTTCTTATTTTTCTGGCTGTCTCATCCTGTCTTTTAAACCATGACAGAAAAGGATTAATAGCCAGGAGAACAGAGGGCCTGACAACTCAATTCTGTCACCCAGGAGTACTTATTAAGCTGCCACCTGTACATAGCCCTGTGCTAGATGCTCCTGCTGATAGCATGTGTGTGTCTCTTCTCCCTGCAGGACCTTCGCACACACCAAACCTAACGGGAAACTGGAGCTCGAAGGCCCATGGTGAGTGTGGGGTCAGGGCCTTGGATGAAGTTTCAAAGTGTGAAAAAGAGGCAGATACTGGTCTAAGGTTAATTATATCCTAGGGAGCTTCCACTCAGGGACATTGTGGGAGGGGCTGCCGGGTGACCCCATGAAGGTTAATGACACTATTATATATTGAAAAAAACACGTTGTATCAATAAAGAGATAGGCTTTTTTTTTTTTTAACAATGACATAACTGACCATTACCGCTCTTTGGGTGCACTGAGATACAGCCGTGGAAAGGGGAAGTTATTAGAAGCCATATACACACATATACCCGTGCGTCTGTGCACACCTCAAGCACTTTGCCAAGGAGACTCATTCCACTATCTTTGGGTTTTCAAATGATGGTGTTATCAGCTAAAATCAGGAGAACTTAACTTTGACTGTTGCGTGAAACCCATTTGAAGATACCAAAATGCAGCAGCCTAGCGTGGAGAGGGTTTAGGATTCTTTTATAGGGGATTTTAAAGCAAGGTCATAATTTCCGCACCAGAACTGGGGAAGGCTTGGCAAGAAGTCAACAAGGCAGGTTTGAAAACTGTGTCCACCTTGGTATGTCCCAGGAGTACAACGCGTGCTCCATGAATACTTGCTAAATGAAGACTCTTCAAATGTAAGAAAAATGGACAAGGCTGCCTTCCATCGCCCAAGGGCAGGAGGGGAGTGGACACGGGAAACCACCTACTGTTTTCAGTCTCAGCTTTCTCTTCTCTAAAATGGGACTGTTGCCTTAATTTTGAGGATTACATGGGACAATAACATGAAAATGTTTTTCAATTATTAACAGGAGCATGGATGTAAACAACAATTTTTATTACTAGGTTAGCTCTCTGCTACCTACTAAGGGTAAGAGTGGAAGGCTTTAAAAGGAGATGTTCTCCGTCCTTATACATAATATTTAAAAAGGAAGTGACTCAGCTCCCATAGGTTGTTTAAAATGGAGTTTAAGGAGGACAAAAACAGAAGAGTTTTGAGGGTCGCCCTTCCTGCTGGCTTGCCTAGGCCTGAGGGCAATCTCCAGATGCAGGACTTGACGGGCTAAACCCTGGATGCGTCGTTCACCCTCGACTTGTTCAACTTTCTTCATTCCGTGACCTCTAATTTGAGTTCTCTCACTTCTAACAAAATCAGGGCAAGATCCTTTAAGGGACTGGCAGAGAAGCTACCCCTGTGGTTCTGGGTGAGATTTCAGGGGTGCCACGAGAGCAGATGGAAAAATATTCTATTGCATTCCGTTTATTCTCCCAGCCTCCCGTTATCTGTCTTTGAAAAGAGCTGTGAGTTAAACAATGCACAGCCAACACTGCCCACCTGAAATCAGTCACCGTGTGACTCCCAGGCTTCTCCAACCACAAATATGCAAGAATAATGTTTCCAGAGTGTCAGTGGATAACATAAGCTCTACTGAGCTCAAACTTGGAAGGCAAGTAATCAAGGTGTTTACCTGATGAATGAAGAGGGGGGGGGAAGGCAGTATCATTTCAAATATATCTAGCATTTTCCCATTAAGCCACAAAACTTGCAGGTATTAATCATCAAAATAAATGTGCCCTGCCCTTAGGTGTGTGCAGCCTTGCATACAAGAAAGCACTAGTACAGAGCTTCGTTTCATCAAATTACTGAAGATGAAATGAATTTTGAAACAATATCCCAGGTGAATTAGACATTTAGCTACTTAACAAGAGGCTTTTCTAGGACCCTCGTTTATTATTTTGAGACATTAAGTCAACTCCTGCCAATAATTCAGTACTGTCCTGTTCACATCTCCATTACTCCACGGGCAGGAGATTTCAGGGCTAATGGCCAGACCCTATTGTATCTTGAGTTTGGCATTGGAAATGGTTCTGAGAACGTCCCACTGAGCCAAGAGTCAAGTTAGAGATCTCCTGTGCAGAAAAGGGATGGGCAATCCATTATTCTGCAATATAGCAGAGTAAAATAAGTAGGATTTCATTTAAGCTGTGTTTCTCTTTTAGATTAGGTTAAATGGCCAAGATGCTAAAAGCTTCCTATCATCCAGAAATCAAGTGCCTCTGTCTGCTGATTCTGACCATCCTGGCTCTTAGTCATATTCTGAAAAGCTTTTGATAAATGTCTTAAGTGTAGGGAAACATCTCATGTGTCTTGCTAAGAATGGCCACATTTTCATATAGAAAAGGTACTGCTGCTCCTTCTATAAGTGTCTTTCTTCCTTCTGGGGTATTTTCAAGGCAAGGCTGAGAGTTTTAAACCAAACTGTAATTTTGAGTTTCAAATGTTAGTCTTCAGTTTGGGGAGGGAAAAATGTTTGGAGGACAGGTCAGAATATCAATATTTCAAAGTGTACCCTCTAGAAAGATATCTGTTTCAGAAGGAAGTTCTTGAAACAGAGAAAGCTCATTTCCCAGTTTTAAAAAAAAAAGGCACAACATGGAAAGGAATAAAGCAGTATTCATCTATCTACCTACCACCAAACTTCCCTCCACCCATCTCTGGTCTGACCTTGCCCACCGCCGACCACCCTCCTCTCCCCTAGAGGCCAGAGGGAGGGTTCCTCCAGCAGCAGAAAATCCTCTTCCACCCACTGGTTGATGCTTAAAATTCTACTATTAGGACTTAATCCCTTTAGTTTCAGCTTTGATCCCAGTTAAAATGCAAATACCTCTGGGTGGGGTAACACTTTTAAACTGTTATCAGCTCTTTCCAGTCCACTGAGAAGGAAGGAGCCAGGCAAATTTCACTAGGGTTGTGAGGAGAGGTCTGGAGGCCAGAGAACTCTGGAGGAAATAAAGAGTGAACACAGAAGGAGGGCTCCCAGGGGGCAGAAAATAACCAGGCTCTCCCAGCAGCCAAATCAGGACAGGATCTGAAAACAGGACAGCATACATTTATGTAGAAATCCCTCCACCAAAGAATGTGAGAAAAGCATTTGCTGAACAATGGGACAAGCTACCATTCTACTAAGAGATCATTCAAATGTTGGGGCCCATTCTATGTAATGGCTAATCCTCAGGGTTCAGCCTTTCTGTTCTAACTTTAACTAAGAGAAGAAGTTTAGCCTCGTTAAAGCTATTATCTGTTCCTAAACTGCATGGTATATAAAATGTAAATGTGATCACACCACTCTTAAATTATTATAACAATACGCCATTCTGTTTTCTTCCCCTTGACATTTACAAAATTCATTTGGAAGAGTGGGATCTACCTCACAGAGATTAGTGATAAATCATGTATTTTTAATGAATATCAATAGGAGAAACCCCATGACATAGCCCACCATCTAATTTGATTAAACTGTGCTTAAGGCAACACTACCTCTCTGGCTAGGGAATAGCTCCATAATGACTTTGTGAGCATTATTGCAGGCTGTTTTAATGATTTAATGAACTGCCTCTATATTTAGTTCAATAGCCTTAAAATGATTAGTGTTTAAGAAAAATTAGCTCACTTTGATTTGATTCTATTTGATGGTAAGTTTAAATAACCTAACCCTTCAAAACACAGTGGAAAAAAAATCCTAGAATCACAGCCAGCTAACTGCTAGAAAACATTATGCCCATCATTAATAACCGTTCATTTATGTTTAGCTACACTATCCAGCCTGACATGCTCATCCGAGGAGCTGGGCTGTAGGAACAGGGCTAATGCTGCATTTCATCTTCCCTTTCTACCATGGGGAAGGGGAGGGGGAGGGGCGGCGATGGGCAAAGCATGAAAGAGTCTTCAATTTCATATGCTGGACTATAAGGAATTTTCTCTAGTTCAGATCCAAAGTGGGTATCTGTCAACACTTGGGAGAAGTCCCAGGTTTCTAAAGGAGGAGGAGGGGAAAATTGGTGTGAGGTTTTGAGCCGACCCCTCCTGCTGTGATGTGGGCAGCCAGCATGGTTAGGCCTGAGCAGTGTGGTCAGGAAGCTCCCTGGGACACCCTGATGGGAGTCAGGGAATCTTTCTGCAAAGATGATGGAGGCAGATGGCACTTTTTAACAAGGGTAAGTGATCTGAGAGTTGGTGTGACACAACAGGGACCAGAGCCAACTCCTTATTCTGAGATGAAGAGGGTCATGGCACACAAATAGAAGTCTATTCTGTCATATCCCCATGGGTCACCACAGCATGTCCACACCCCAAAACATGGAAAGTACACCACAGGATGTCCACACCCCAAAACATGGAAAGTAATTTCAATATTGGGGAACCAACTTCATCTGAAAACATCCAGGCCAATTGTCTTCTGTTGGTATAGGACATTGTGAAATCATCTTAGAGGAAAGTCAAAGATTGGAAAGTCCACTTAGCTTTGAACTTGAGAATAATCATAGGCAATATTTATTGAGCACTCACTAAATCCCAGGCACTGCTTCCTCTTCATAACCACTCTAAGAGGTAAATACTGTGATTCAGCACCACTTGCAGCAAAGAAGCCAAAGCAAAGCTAGCCAGCAGCTTGCCTATGGCCGCACAGCTAAGGAGAGGCAGGGAAGAGGAGGTGTGGGTCAGTCTTGAACCCAGGTCTGTTTGACTTCGGGTCCAATGCTCTTACCCACTCTGCCACATTGCCTTTCACTGCCCCCTCTGTGTCACGTGATGTGCTGAGAGTATTTGGAGTTAGAAACAGGGACAGAGTTAAAGAAAATGAATGTCAGAGGAGGGTTGGTGAATATCTAGTGATTCACCAAATGAGGCCACTCACCCCAGCCTTCATTACTCAGAGCTGTCGCTGTGCATTCCTGGGCCTTAGGGGCAAGAATGCAATCCACTAACCGTCACTGCTCCTCGTCCTTAGGAAGGGAGGAGAAATATTTCTCAATGAACCATTGTCATCTTGATGACAAAGCCCTGTATTTCTTGGCATGTATTATGTATTCCCAAGACACTTCTCCTCTTTTCCTCTCTGTCTCTGTTAACGTCCCCCCTTCATCCGCTCCTCCAACCTGCCCCTTCCCACATTCAGATATGTGCACACAAGCACAGGCATACGTTTCAGTCCCATTTGAAGGCCATTTACTGAGCCCCTAGTGTGGACATCATACACAGAGATGAATGGAACAGGGCCTCTGCCCATGACTCTGGACTTGAGGGGATACAGAGTCTCCTCAGAAGAGACTGTTTCAAATAATGAAGCACAATATCTCATGGTCATAACCACTTCCTTGGCATAATCCCAGACAACCGGAAGCTTTTTCAGAGTCCTCTTGGCAAAAGTGTCAGTTTCCCTTCTCCCTTCTGGTATGACCCTCCCCTGGTCTCAGAGGCACCCTTTTCTTTCTCACCCTAACTCCAGTCTTCAATCTTCCTTCTCCATTGCTTCACCAAAAAAAACGTATCCTGTAATTCTTGACTCATTTTTTCAAGGCCAACAGTTCGGACACACTCCTTCTGGATTTAACATGTAAATAACTGAGAATAAGGTGCATCTTCCAATCCAACAAGGGTCATGAGCATCTATCCTATGCTGTTGAAGAGTTATCAGGGCATTTGTGTATGACATTGCTTGATGGTGGAGTGGTGAATTCTTATATATAGCAGAAAATGTAAATGAATGAAGTAAGCCATATGGGAATTGGCAAGCTGGAGATACACATTTCATCCAAAGTAGGCAGCCCCACTCAGCAACAGCCTTTTGTTACCAAGCAGTGATGCCAGGGTGACCAGAACACCCAAATCTTCAAAAATCACCCCACAAATAATGATTTTTATAGGAACTGTTCTAATTTTTTCAAGTTAGCTTGTTTTCTAAGAAGAATGACTACCTTACAGGCCAAACAAGACATACCTGCGGTCTAAATACAGCCCACACCTGTTTGCAACCTCGGACCCAAAGTAACACAGCAGCATTGACAGACTAGCTATGTGAGGACCAACATATGTAGGAATTTTAGCACGGTGGCCACAGCTCAGCGTGGAAAGATGCTCTTCCTGGATGTTCACCAACCATGCTCCGGACACTAAAATAAGCATATAGCATCAGATGAGAATAACACGTGCCTCTTGGGGTGAACCAAAGACTCTAGATGTTGCTGCTAATAACTTTTCCTGTAAGCCACCCAAGTCTCTAACTCTTGATGGAAAAAGAAAAAAGCTCCCGGCTGTGCATTTGCAATATCCAATCGGAATTTAAAATTACTTGACCTACATTTAGATCTTCTGACTCTGGCTTTGAGTACTGTGTTCTTGAAACAGCTGCTGTGGAGTTGAGGATTCTAACCTTGCTTGTTATTTGCTTCTGCCCTGCCTCTGAGGGCTTCCTGTAATCATAAATCCAGTTGTTTTAATAGAATAGCAAGTTTCACGCAGAAGACATGTCTCGAAATTTGGGAAGCATTATAGGAAAGTAGGAAACCATGATTTTTTTAGGGTGAGGAATCCCATTAATTTCCCACTTGAAATTCCATCTCCTTTCTTGGCAAGTGGAACGCTTACCCCGAAAACTGGGATAAAGGAATAGATCAGTGGGTTTGGACTCAAAAGGGAAAATCTCAACAGGTTTCCTGTATGTGCAAAGCCACTTGAAATTGAGTATGTGTCAACACAGATTTAATTAACTCCCAGCCAGGACATATTGGAAATGATCCCAGAAAGTTGGGACAAAAGAGAAGGTGTTAATTTCTCAGCAGGAGAAAAAGTGCCTTTTAACTGCATTGGATTATGGCTCAGGACTGGGTAAATTTTCAGATGATCCATTTCAGGTGGGCTGAAAACAGGTGGCAATAAAAATCAACAAGTCAGTCCCTGCCAATAAGTCTGGAAGACAGTACAGAGTCCAGTGATCAACACCACAAACGTTATTCAGTTATCCCATGCACAAGTAGTCCCAGAGTCCCTGACTCCAGAAGGGATGGCAATGAGGTATTCTCAAGAACTTAAAATCAGGTTTCTCTGCAAGAGTTAAAACAATTTTTTTAAGTTGCATATATTGGTATGATTATCCATTTGTGGGAGAAAGCCAAGAGGTTGAGAAGTTTGGGACTTTCAAACCTTAACTGATAATTGATATGGACTGAATATTTGTGCCACCCCTACTCCCTGCCAAATTTCATATACTGAAGCCCTAACTCCCCAGTGTGATGGTGTTACGAGGTGGGATCTTTGGGAGGTAAATAGGTTTAGATGAGGTCCCGAGAGGGGAGCCCTCCTGGAAGGATTAGTGTCCTTCTAAGAAGAGAAAGAAACCCAGGGTTCTCTCCCTCTCTACCATGTTGAGCATACAGTAAGGAGACTGTCAGCACCCTGGGAGAGCTCTCACTGGGAACCAAACTGGCACCTTGATTTTGAACTCCCAAGCTCAAGAGTTATGAGAAATAAATTTCTGTTAAGCTACCCAGTCTATGATATTTTGTCATAGCAGCCTGAGTTGACTAAGACACTTGGGGAAGCAGAATTGAATATGATTGTGATTTAATAAGCAGGCACAAAAATCAATGATATTGTACCTAGTTAGGAGAAAGCCTGGAACATAGAAAGACAAGTCTTTGGAGTGGGAAATTGACCCTGTTTATTTATTGGTGTTCAGGTGGAGAGGCATTAAGTCCAGGGAATGTGAACCCTGGAGAAGTGGACTCTGTTTGCGGCAAAGTTGACTCATGAAGCCACACAGCGGGAAAGACTGAATGTTCCCCCCAAACAGTCCTCTTTTCTGCACCATCATTCCAAGCTCACGAAACAACCTTTTCAAGACAAATCTGGCCTCCCAAGCACAGACGCCAGGAAGGGGCTAGGCAGGGAGCTCAGGCATTTCAGTCATTAAAAAGCAGTTCTTTAGTTTAAACTATTGAGAAGATATCTGACTGCTATACATCAGTCTCCTGTAAGCTTTTTTGATATGAGTCTGCCTCCCCAAGTCCAATTAGCTCCTGATAATAATACAGTGAAGAGCCATACCCAAGACAACAGTACATTTACCAACAAACTATCTTTTGGTTGAATAGCAACTCTGACTCCCCCTATACCCCTTTTTGTACCTAAAATGTTTTCCACATGCCCAGCCCTACTCTAGGTGCCCAGAAGTTATAAAGCATTGTCCTTGACGTCTCGTACCTGCCAACCTCCTTGGATAAATGAAATTGGACCCACAAAACAATTAGAGAACAATATACAAGAGCAGGTGATCGAGTGTCTGTACGGCTCATCAGATACCATTAAAGCTAAAAGAAGAGCACAACCCTTGGGGATTAGTATTATGATACTAGTAATCATAATATGTTTGATTTTATCACACTTCATCATCAATCAAGCCATTACACATATTTTATCTAATTTAAACCTCTGGCTGACTAGTTGAAGCAAGTATTCTCACCCTCTCAGTAAAGATGAAAAACCTGAAGCCCAGTGAGCCCATTAGTTGGTTGAAGTCTTAGGTCTAGTTAGAAGCCAAGCCAGGCCTCAAGTCCAGGTCTTCTGATTCCAAGGTCAGTGCTCCTTCTTTTTTTTTTTTTTTTAAGATTTTTATTATTATTTATTTGACAGAGAGAGACACAGCAAGAGAGGGAAAACAAGCAGAGGGAGTGGGAGGAGAAGCAGGCTCCCCACTTAGCAGGGAGCCAGATGTGGGACTTGATCCCAGGACCCTGGGATCGTGACCTGAGCCAAAGGCAGACGCTTAACGACTGAGCTAACCATGTGTCCCAGTCAGTGCTCCTTCTGCCCAGCTGAAAACAGAAAAGGAAATGAGGTGACTCCTGAGGACCTTTAGTGGGAGTAGAAAGAGACACAAGCTGGTTCTGACATTCAGGGAAGGCTTCCTGAAGGAGACAAGATTTGGAGAAGAACCTACAGGATGGATGGGGGTCAGAGAAAGGGAAGAGGAGGTCTTAGGCACAAGGTCAGACCTTCCTCCCTAAAATGACCTGAGGTGTCCCCAGCTCCTGCCCTTGCAAGTCAAGACAAAAACAACAGTCTGTGCCATCACTAGATCCGGGTTTTGTGGAGTCTGAAATTTGTGATATTGAAGAAAAACAATACAAATTACAATATAAAAATACCTCAGGCCCTCTGGAATAGGCCCCTAAAAATCTTTAGCATCACACAAACCCATCTCTGGTCTGTCACTGACATTTATAAGACCCCAGACTCTTTTCAGGAAGCATCTGCTGATCTGTCTCCAAAGCTGAAAGTTTCCTGTCCTCCCTGGAATCTGACTTACAGAAAAGGCCTGTATTTAGGATTTGGTTCAGCTATGAGTAGTGACGATAATGACAACAACAACAACAACAACAACAACAACAACCATGCCACCAACCAGTGGCAAAAATGAAAGAAAAGGTTATTTCTTCCCATATAAATGTAGACAGTTTGGTTTACATGGCAGCTTAACGGTCATCCAGGACACAGGCTCCTTCTATCTTGCTGCTCCACCATATTTAACCCATGGCTTCTACCTCATTGCCCAAGATGGCTGCTTAGGTCCAACAATCATCTATAGCCAACATAAAGGATCAACTTCTGGAGGACATGCATATTTTCCTTTTAAGGATAGTGTCTAGGTGTTGCACATATCTCCTATGTGGCATCCCATTGGTTAGAATTTAATCACATAGCCATACCAAGAACTATGGTCTTTATTCTGGATAACCATGCAAACAACTAAATGTGAAGCATTCTATTACTAAGGAAAGAGGGGAAATATATATTAAGAATCAATTAGCCACAGAACTCTTCTCCTTTGAGGAAGACTGTAGAGCTCCCAGTAAGGTCATTAAAAACGAACATGAAAGCTATTACTCTACCACTTGGAAGCAAGATCACACCCAGGCAAGAAATGGTCCATTTCATGCAACCTGCTTCATGCCCTAATGAAAATTACTGGGGAGGAAAGCTGAACATGTGCAGCTTTCACAACCATTAGTATCCTCAGGCCCTCAGGCCCTCGAAGGACATAGCTCAGGTTTCTCCAGCAAACCTGGGTTCAATGCCTAGCTGCATCAGTTACCAGATGCGTGATGCTAAGGTTACTTATGTTTGCAATTGATGGAAACTCAACTCAAATTAGCTTAAATTACAAATGGAATTTACTGCTTTGCCCCAACCCAGAAGTATAAGTTGTTGACTAGCTTCAAGAATGACTGCATACAACCACATGGTTATGTCTCGGTCTTTGACTCTGCTTCCCCCCAGAGATGGCATCTGTCCTAGGTGGATTCTCTTATCAGGAGCAGCAAGTTCACCAGAAAGGCTTATAATCTCCCTATTTAGCAACTCCCCCAGAGAAGGAGAGTGTTTTTTCTGATTCTCTTAACCAAGGCCCAGAGTTAACTCTCTTTGGTCCAACATAGGTGATCTGCACATCTCTGAGTCCATCACGGTGTCTCTAACTGGCTGGGGAGCTGGGTGGGTTTAGCATCGCTTGAATCACAAGGGCTGAGAGTGAGGGAGGAGTGGTTTCCCAAAGGAAACTGGAAGTGCTATTAGCAGAAAATGGGGAAATCATGCTGGTCAGGCAGAAGCAACAGAAGCTCATTTTTTTTTTCATCTCTTAACATAATACTAACCACATCTGATAATTATAAGAATTAAATGAGATAACATGTATATATGCATTTAGTATAATGCCAGGCATAGCAGGAGGCTCATAGGTATATTTGAACTATTATAAGGAATTAGAGTCAGGAGCCAGGACAGAAACTTCAGAGCAGAAAGCCAGCAAAATGGGAGATGGCTGGGGACAGATGGAACTGTGTAGCAGGCCAGAGGAGAGAAGTCCCAGGATAAGAGTGTCGGTGTTCCCAGGAGTGCACCAGCAGCCAGAAGCAGGCCAAGCAGCTTCAGCAGATAAGGGATCAGACCTGGAGCTGAGACAGCTGTGGTAGAAGGGGCAAAAACCATATCAGGCAGGGCCCTAGAAGGAACCAGAAGCCACTTAAAAGGGTTTGACTGAAGCGTTGAATCAAGGGCCTCTTTAGGGAGGCGTAGTCAGAATTAAGTGAACCCTAATAAGTGTGAAGGCCCCAGCTTGCAGCCAGAGAGGGTGGCATTTTCCACCCTCCCCCCCTTCAAGGGACCAGGGGAAGGATTGCTGAAAGCCAATGAGAAGTGGAGGCCCCGAATAAGGAGGGGCCCCCTGGCTGGAGCTGACTTCGCAGAGGGATACAACGTTTACCCAGACGAGAGCTCTCTCCTCCAGCTTTCTGTCTGCCTGCCGATGACTCCTCTTGGCCAACCCAGGGCACAAAGGAACTAGGGTGATCAGTCTGTGAAGGTTGCCTTCCGAGGACACAGATGAAGACAGAGATCTGGAGGAAAGAATTAAATATCTAGTATAGGGTTGGGGGTGGAGGGGTGGAATAGATGAAGGGGATTAAGAGTACACTTATTTTGGTGAACACTGAGTAATACATGGAACTGTTGAATCACTATATTGTATACCTGAAATGAATGTAACACTATATGTAAACAACACTGAATATTTTTTAAAGTTTTTTTCATACGTAATATATAGAATTTCTAAGATCAGATCAGAAAATGTGTGTGTGTTTGTAGGCCATAATGAATAAATACATTTCAACCTACACTGAAACATATTTTGTCACCAAACTAGACAGTGTCTAGTATATCATATTTAATACATTTGTTTACAAAGCATGTTTCTTTCCCTTATCAATTTAAATCAAACTGATGTTAATTTGGTTAAAAAAAAAAAAAGAAAGAAAGAGGGCACTTGGGTGGCTCAGTCAGGTAAGCATCTGCCTTCAGCTCAGGTCATGATCCCAGGGTCCTGGGACTGAGGCCCCCATCGGGCTCTCTGCTCAGTGGGAAAACTGCTTCTTCTCCCTTTCCCTCTGCCTGCTGCTCTACCCGCTTGCTCTTTCCCTCTCATTCTCTCTCTCTGTGTGTCAAATAAATAAATAATAATCTTAAAAAAAAAAAAAAGAATATCTAGTTCAGCCACATCAATGGCTTCTAGAAGGGACCCTAATCCATGAAATCTTCTTCCCCTGACACAAAGTTGCAAGGAAAGGAGTGACGTTGACTTTTCCTCCTACTCGTGATCTCCCAGCACTGGAAGAATGACATGAACTCCAGAAGGTCAAGAAGGCAATGGAGCCCCAGGAACTCTGGGCAACCCAAATTTCTCATGGGCAGAAAACTGTCCCCACCTATCCCAGGATGGCAAGCTGATCTTACCAAGACCTTTACCTCACAGGCTCCTCTCCAAGGCCTGAGCCAATGAGATGGTGATTGGCAGCAGAGTTGGGGGCAGTCTCGGATCTGCAGGGAGCTGGGCTAGTCTATGCCTTACTCCTGGAGAGAGCCTCTGCATATCCGTGGAGCCATAACCTCTCACAACTATCTCCAATCTCCTATGCCTAGTCTGCACAACTGGGCTTCTGTTTCCACTCTTCATGTGTCTTCTAGCTCTTGACGTACTTGGGACACTGACCTAAACTCTTCCCTGTTTGGCCTGACACTCTGAAGGTAGTTTTCCCAGCATGGTCCTGGTCCACTGTACAGTGGTGCTTACTAAGTGTTTTTTTGAGAGGGTCTAGAGTATAGGGGTTCAGAGTACAAACCCTGAAGCCAGCATGCATTTGTGTAAATTACTTGACATTTCTTTTCCCTGTTTCCTTATCCATAAAATAAGGACAATAATAGTACCTACTTCATAAAGTTGTTGTGATAATTAATTAATTAATAGTTCTAAAGTACTTAGAACATGTTTGACACATAGTCAGGAACTAATGACTTTTACCCAGTATTACTGTATTTGGAATAAATGAAAGTTGAGCTGGTTGTGGCAGAAACAAGGGTTGAATTCAGAAAGCTGGCCTTGAATTATTAAGCTCCTCCTCTCTGGGTGGGAAAAAATGACTCATATATCTTCTCAATTATATTCTACTTGGGTTTGGGGGTATCTCCCTAGGAGGTTCCTTCCTTGATGATGTGACACCATGCTCCACGTGCTTTTGTGATTATGCTTATTAACAGGATGAGAAGTGAAATTATTTTTGGTGTGTGTGGAGACAAACCAGAAAGCCCATAAGAACTAAATTGATCTTTCAAAATTATCTATTGGTGATCAGTGTGTGTTTACACAGACGCTTTGAACATGATGAAGGTGTAGTATTTGCCACACGGTCTGCTGAAACCAGCTTCTGGAAGCTGAAGAATGTTTAGAGAACTTGTTGAAGTAGCTCTTTTGTGCCAGCATAATAAGCAGTGCCTTCCCTGTCCCTCTTTCTAGGCCCTACCTGGCTCTCTACCTTTCTAGGCTCTCTACTGTCACTGACTGTCCCATATGGATGGCTCAGCCCTACATGGCAGTCAGGGAAGCCAAGGATGGGAGAAATTGAGCCACCCACCCTTACCATGACTTAATATATAAAGCAAAGAATGAAGCCAATCCCCTCTCTTTCAGTTTACGGTGAAATTTGGTAATTAAACTTAATTTATATAAGGAATTCAACCTCTAGAGCCCCACCATCTCTTTTTTACTTTAAAAGATAAGCAACAAAGATTCATTTAAAGTTGTGAGTATGCTTTCCCAGTTCCTCTCTTGTCGCTTCCTGTTCCCACGTTCAGATCTCCTCACCATCAGCCAGTAGGGTGGAGTTTCTCCACATCACATTCTAAGGGTCTCTCCCACCACTTCCCTGTCTGGAGATCTCTGACATCAGAAGTGAAGCCCAGTGCCCCTCCTCATATTTGTCTATCCAATGAAGGGATGAAAGCTGAGCCCTAGAAGTGGTGGATCTGGAAGGAATCTTATATGTCAACTAGAACCATCACTTCAACTCACTTGATAAGGAAGCTGTGGTCCAGCGAGGAGACAGGACTTACACAAGGGCTGTTTTAGATCCAAGAATGCAATTTAGATCTCAAAACTTTCATGTATGTTTGCATACATTTATTCCTCTATTGGGATATTCGATGAATATTTTTGTGTATCTATGACCCGCTGAGCGGTATGTAAGTAAGATAGAGCCCTCCCCTCAGAGCTTTTATTTTCTCATGTCACATAGGCCATAAGGGGACCATTTCCAAAAAGATTTATAGCCCAGTGTTCTGCCCCTAAATCTCACAGCTGGTATTTGGACAACAAATTTGACTCTCTTCATCTGTAGAAAATGGTACATCTGCAGTTGTGATACACACCACTTACAGTCATTCTGACAAGAATGACAATAGCACCACCACTCACTTTAATCCATCTGATCTGTGATGACAAAAAAAAAAACAAAAATTCACATACCTAAACACCATCTGTCCCCAGAAAGGTTGTGTGAGTAAAGAAAGAGCATGGCCTTAGGAACCAGAAAGACCTGGATTTGAAACTCTGATCTGTTGTTAATACCTCATGGCTGTGGTGCCCCTTGTTGTCTCAGTCAGTTAAGCATCTGCCTTCAGCTCAGGTCATGATCCCAGGGTCCTGGGATCGAGTCCCACATCAGGCTCCCTGCTTGATTGGCAGCCTGCTTCTCCCTCTTCACCATTTGTGCTCCCTTGTGAGTGCTCTCTCTCTCTTTCAAATAAGATGTTTTGTTTTGTTTTTTAAACACCTCATGGCTGTGTAATGCTGTGTAAGAGACTTTGCCTCTTTAGCCTCAGTCATCCATAAAAATTTCCTCATCTATAAAAAGGAGGTGATAATGCTGCTTCACAGGGTTATATAGGATTAAATTAGATAAGGGATTCAATGGACTCAACATGTTGCCTGACACACCACAGAGCTCAAAAAACATCAGTAGCTTTTCTTTCTCTGCCAGTCCCTTTTCCATAGGAAGCACTGGAAGTTCCATGACTGTACCTTTGAAGAAATCATGGCATTTAGGAGACTTAGTAAAATGAGGCATTTAAGGGGAGGATCTGATCATGAAGAAAAACTCAGACCACTTTTCCTTTGTTTCCTGGAGGGTTTTTTTTTTTTTTTTTTTTCCCCCCGCCCCCCCAGAAAGCCACTTTCTTTGCACATTTATCAATAAGTGTTAGAGTCTGCCCTCTAGTGGTTGTGACACACAGTGCCAGTTTTGCTAATGACAATTCAGCCCCCCAGACTTGCCCCATCCAATTAACCTTCAGTGGTGCCTCTTGGCCTAGTCACAACAGATTTTTATCTCGACAGAAAAATTAAACAGGAACAGCTGTGACTAAAGTTAATAAGGTTGATTCTTTAACAACCAGGTTAATTCCGGCTGCACATTCAAATCACACACACACACACACACACACACACACACACACACACACACACACACACAAATACGAAATCAATACCTGGGCCCCATTCCAAACCAGTTGAATCTGAACCTTTGGGGAGAGGTTTTTAAAACTCCCCAGGTGATTCTGATGAGTGGCCAGGATGCAGAATCAGAACTTTCAAAACTATTAGAACTTGACAAATGACAGCAAAGACTATCTCCCTGACCTTGGCTCTCCTAGAAGCTCTCCACACCATCCTTGCTGAAACTGGTATTGGTCTCCTCTTGGGGAGTTGCTTTCAGATCACATGGCATATATTTTGGAATGATCTCAGTACTGGCAAATTTTTGTCTTTTGACAGTGGATTTGAGTTTGAATAAAAATCCTAAAGTGATTCTAAAATCAAGCCAGCTGAATATGCAGGGCCATTTTGCAAGATAAGCTGGGTAAGACCATTTTTGGTCAAAAACAACATATGGCCGAGGGGATGGATTTATCTCGTGCGCCTCAAAACTGACACAGTGGCAATTCTAAAAGAGGGCCCCAACATTTTTATTAGTAACAGCTGTATTGGAGCCTGTGCACTGCTCCCCAAAGTACCGTCTTTAAAAGACAATATTCACCTGGGCATGTGAGATCTGGAGGAAGTATTAAAATTTTGCCTCATTCCTTAAGGGCCAAACCTACATTCAGAACTGAAAGGGGAGAAAATTGGTGGAAGGGTCAGAACAGGAAAGCCCCTGGGCTTTATGGAACACCGGTCATCATCCAACACCATCAGAATCCAATTTGCCATGTCAGAGAGGGACCCCACTGTGGACTGGCAGAGCAGTGGTCTGTGTGGGAAGCTGCGGGGGGGGGGGTGTCTCTGTCCAGGAGCACCAGGATTTGGCTTCTCAGGAACCTCGGTAGCTACGTGAGATGACTAAATACTGCATTGTACTCATAATGAAATTCTCTAACGCTGTATCAGATAAATCCAAACTGGTGAGAACACAAGACACCGGTAAGCCCTTATCATCCATTGTAAATCAACTGGACTTTATTTCCAACTCCAATATTTTGCAGTAATTTTCTTTCCCAGGTGAGATTTTATTCCTATCTCCCACCTCCTCAATCTAATGTGATCAGTAACCATTGGGCCCTCCTGCCGTAGTCTCCTGTCTCTACCAAAGTGTTTCCCAATGTGTATTCCAAGGAACGCTGATTTTGAAGCACCAAGTTGTTTACTCCTTTATTCCATAAGGATTTATTGAGCACTTCATGTGTTCCAGGCAGGTGCAGATCTAGGTTTTGTGGGACCTGAAGCTGCTAACAATCACGGAGGTCCCTTCTAACAGAAAGAACACAGAACTGTGAATACAAAAGCCGGTCCTGGGCCTTGGAAGGGACATCCCAGAGCTTAAACTCTTTTACTTCATGGTGCCTTTATGAAGTATTCCAGGCTGTGGGATTATAATCATGAATAAAAGACCTGCCCGTGTGGAGCTGATATTCTGAAAAGGTAGAAATAGGAGCTAGAGATTAATTGAATTCAATTAATTAATTGAATATAGAAGAGAAAAAAATCCATGGTTATATGTTTGGGAACTAAGGAGGCAAACAAAATTAAATTGCTTTCTTCACTTAAGGGCTTCTCAGGGCCATTAGAAGGCTGATGTGCCCCGTGACCCTCCAAAAGGGGGATACTGTGTTTGCACAATTCCCCGGAATTTTATCAGAGAATCCTTCTTTAGTGAGGAATCCCTGGAGACTAAGTTCTATGAAACCCATGTTGGAGGAGTCCTGCTCCGTAATGTACTGAAAGCTCAGCACATGACATCAGTCATCTTTCATCAGCCATGAAACTGGGTCCCCTTCTTGTTTGGGGAAAGCATTTGGTTCTTGTGCTAATGAAATAATTTAAATCATTTCTCATTATTGTGGTTTTCTAACTCCCCCTCTACTGTTTTAGGCATTTGGAACACTCCCCTGTTTCCAACATTTCAGACTATAAATCTCAAAATGCACGTTTCAAAACTTTTCCAATCAGGCCTCGGATTTTTACATAGCATGGGTCCTGCTTAAGGTAACGTGAATTCACCTTATGAGGGATTCTCAAATTTAGAAATGCAAAATACCAGGACGCCTCGTGGCTTCAAAATCATCTGTTATCCTGAAGAATCACAGAAAAGTCAGCATTTGGGGTCATAAATCTGCCTTTGCACCTCCCTCCAACCCCTCCACCAGGGCAAGAAGGCTCTTGTGTGAGGCCTTGCTTTCCAGTGGTAAGAATTATATTTGTCTCGGGTGCTGGTTCCAGAGACATCTGTGATGGCAGCCCATCCAGCTCTGTTCTCAGGGAGCTAACTTTAGCAGCAGATTCTGCATCTGCTGGCGGAGTTTGACACAGCATATGTTTTCCAAAGCAGCCCTTCCCAATAGCTGACTCCCTTCTCATGTGAGGACATTTAATATATCCTGAGAACTAATCAGCTCCCCCCACTTTTCCCAAACGTTTAAGCTATTTTTAATTTCATCCAGTTTAACAAGCAGTCATGTCTGGAACCCATCTTTTGATTTCAAAATAAATAAAAAAGAAGTTCTCTGACTCACAATAGATTTCACCTCTGGGAAGGTCAGCAAATTTATCCACACCTTTCTCCAAATAAAGTCCTTCTCTCACATGCTTCCTGATATCCTTGTTAACCATTTAACCCCTCCAAGAGATTAAATACAAGTGAACCACCATTGTGGTGGTTTTAAAATATGTCTACAATTTCTTCAATTCTTCTCTCTTCAAAAGGTGGAGCTTAATACCCCTCTCCTTATATGTGGTCTGGACTTAGTAACACACTTCTTACAAAGGGAAGTGTGTGACTTCCAAGGCTGGGGAATCAAAGGCACTGTGGCCTTCTTCTTGGATCGCTCACTCTGAGGAAAACCAGCTGCCATGATGACACCATTCAGGCAGATCTATGGAGAGATTCTCATGTTGAAGAACTCAGACCTCCTACTAATAGCTAGCGAGGATGTTGCGCCCAACCTTGTGAGGGAGCCATCTTAGAAGTGGATCCTCCTGACCATCAAGGCTTCAGAAGTCTGCAGCCTCAGCCAATTTCTTGACTTGCGTCACATGAGAGAATCTCTGAGGCAGAATCACCCAATTGAGCCACTCCCAGGTTTGTGACCTACTACGTGAGATATGTATTATTGTTTTAAGCCATTAAGATTTGGGGTAATTTCTTATACAGCAATAGAAAACTAATACAACCATCTTATGGGTTCTTATATGATGTCCTGACTGCACTCCCAGAGGTTCTTGTCTGTTTGTCTGAAAACAGTTGGGCTGGATTGGCCGGGAACATAATTACCGAAGTAATGGGAAGGATGTCCATGGCCTTTACCCTGTGAGTAAAATTCAGTTCTACTAAATATAGTAGAGCTAGCTTCTGTTGGCCCCAAGCCCCACTTTCAAGATCCTCAGTGTCCTAGGGGGATGGGGGAGAGCCCACAACACTCTCAATTCAATCCTGTCTTCTTCCCATGTGCCACACAACTGCCACCGTGTATCTCTGAGGCCCATCTTCGCAGTCCTCCAGACCATTGTCCAAGCCGCCACCATCGTCCATCTCTCGGATACTGACTGAATCACACTCCCTGGGGTCCTGATATCGTCACTGTACGCTGGGCTATCTAACAGCCAGCCTCCCCTCCATTAGCATCTCTTAGAGGTATCCCAAAGCAGGGTCAGAGCTGTTTGAACTAAACACACAGCTGGGGCACCTGGGTGGCTCAGTGGGTTAAAGCCTCTGCTTTCGGCTCAGGTCATGATCTCAGGGTCCTGGGATCGAGGCCCGCATCGGGCTCTCTGCTCAGCGGGGAGCCTGCTTCCCCCCCCCCTCTGCCTGTCTCTCTGCCTCCTTGTGATCTCTCTCCCTCTGTGAAATAAATAAATAAAATCTTTAAAAAATAAATAAATAAAAATAAACACACAGCTGTCCCTCTGCAGGGAGACTGCCACCACTGGGGGGGTGCATGCAGGTAGCAGCTGAGCCACCAGAGAAGGAGCCCCACAGCCATGTTTTTGAATTTGGCTAATCACATGTAATACTTGTTCTTCAGAGTAAATTCTCTCCCAGACCCAGGAGGGCCCTCCTTGCATTTTTTGTTCTAAGACTTTATATTTTTTTAGAATAGTTTTAGGTCCACAGCAAAATTGAGGGGAAAGTACAGAGATTTCCCACATACCACTCCTCACACATGCATGGCCTTCCCCCAGTATCAACACCTCCCACCAGAATGGTACATTTGTTACAACTGATGAACCTACATTGACACATCATTATCACCCAAGCCCAGAGTTTACTTTAGGGTTCGTTCTTGGTGCCATATATTCTATGGGTTTGGACAGATGTATAATGACATGTATCTATCATAATGGTGTCATACAGAGTATTTTCACTGCCCTTAAAATCCTGCGTGCATCTCCTATCCGTCCCTTCCCCCACCCCAACCGACGGTAACCACTGATCTTTTTACTGTCTTCGTAGCTTTTCCGGAATGTTACATAATCAGAATCATACATAGGTAGCATTTTCACTGTGGCTTCTTTCACTTAGTAACATGCATTTAAGGTGCTTCCATGTCTTTTCAGGGCTTTGATAGTTCATTTCATTTTAGTGCTGAAAAATGTCTGGATGAACCACGGTTTGTTTATCCATTCATCTACTGACGGGCATCATAGTTGATTCTAGGTTTGGGTAATTATGAATAAAGCTGCTATCAACATACATGTGCAGGTTTTTGTGTGGAAATAAGTTTTCAACTCCTTTGGGTAAATACCAAGGAACATGATTGCTAGATCATATGGTAAGAGTATGTTTAGTTTGTAAGAAATGCCAAACTGTCTTCCAAAGTGGCTGTGCTGTTTTGTACTCCCACCAGCAGCGTACGAGGATTCCTGTTGCTCCCTATCCCCACCAGCAATTGGTGTTACCAGTGTTCCAGATTTGGGCCATTCTGATAGATGTGTGGCGATACCTCATTTGTTGTTTTAATTTGCACTTCCTTGATGACCTATGATGTGGAGCATCTTTTCATATGCTTATTTGCTCTCTGTATTATCTTGCTGGTGAGGTGTCTGTAAAGGTATTTGCCTCTATTTTTAGTTGAGTTATTTGTTTTCCTCCTATTGAATTTTAAGAGTTCTTTGTATGTTTTTAGATACCAGTCCTTTACACCCTCCTTGCATCTTTAGTAACCACCATCATCAGCAAACACCAATAAGTCCATCAAACATTCTTACACAAATATAAATCCTAGTCACTTATCTTAAAAAGCTCTTTGGTCCCCATAACAATGAAATAACATGTGAGGAAGCTCACAGTTTCTCATCTTCATAGCCCTATTTATTTATTATTCATTCATTTATTTTTTAAAGATTTTATTTATTTGACAGAGAGAGAGAGAGAGAGAGAGAGAGAGCACAAGCAAGGGGAATGGCAGGCAGAGGGAAAGGGAGAAGCAGACTCCCCACTGAGCAAGGAGCAGGATGTGGGGCTCAATCCCAGGACTCTGGGATCATGAGCCGAGCTGAGGGCAGATGCTTAACTAACTGAGCTAACCAGGTGCCCCTTCACAGCCCTATTTAAAACAACAACAACAACACTTCTAAGACAAGTATGTGTGTATATGTTGGTGGAGGAAGGGAGGTTGCTAAGCAGTGACTGGCCTCCCAATGGTTTCTTTCTGGAAAGAATGATGGCTCTATTTGTAAATCACCAAAACATCCGTTTATTTTAAATTCCCCCCAAATACATTGTGCAGTGCACTAGTTCTGCAGGGTGTTGGGGGTGGGGTGGGATTCTGTAGTAATCTTTGGGAAATACTGGAGTGAAGGTGCTTCTCTTCAATTGGACTCCCTCAAGCTTTTCATATGCTAATTTTCATCCTGAGGCACTAAAATAAGGGTTTAGGTTAGGTGTGCTATGTTTCCCAAAGTCACTTCACCACAGAGCATCTCATGCAACTAATTTTATATGTAACACACTCTGTAAAATGCTGGGTGGGACCCAGCCCCAGAGAAAATGGAATTTGGCAAAATCTTTATTTATTTTTTTAAAGATTTTATTTATTTGACAGAGACAGTGAGAGAGGGAATACAAGCATGGGGAACAGCAGAGGAGAGGGAGAAACAGGCTTCCTGCTGAGCAGGGAGCCCAATGTGGGGCTCGATCCCAGGACCCTGAGATCATGACCTGAGCCGAAGGCAGACACTTAACAACTGAGCCACCCAGATGCCCCATGGCAAAATCTTTAATGTGTCACCTGCACCAGCTCAGCCAGGTCACCCAGGCTTTGATTTGCTCCCAATAAGTCTTTTTTTTTTGCTCGTTTGTTTATTTATTTATTTATTTATTTGAAAGAGAAAGAGCATGAGTGGGGGTGGAAGGACAGAGGGAAAGGAAAAAGACAGAGCTCAATCCCAGGACCCTGAGATCATGACCTGAACCAAAGGCAGAGGCTTAACCCACTGAGCCTCCCAGTCGCCCCTGCTCCCAATACATCTTAAGAACGTGAGGGGAAGGGCACCTGGGTGGCTCAATGGGTTAAAGCCGCTGCCTTCGGCTCAGGTCATGATCCCAGGGTCCTGCGATCGAGGCCCACATCGGGCTCTCTGCTCAGCAGGGAGCCTGCTTCCTCTCTCCTCTCTCTCTGCCTGCCTCTCTGCCTACTTGTAATCTCTCTCTGTGTCAAATGAATAAATAAAATCTTTAAAAAAAAAAAAAAAAGAATGTGAGGGGAAGATTGTTCCTTAAAGACATAGACCTGAGGTCCAAAGACTCTTTAAACCAAAGTAAAGGACAAAAGGAATACAAAGACAGAAGGAATGCAAGGGTGCTCAATAGTTATTTGTTGGTAGGCGAAATCCGGATTTGCTCTCAGTCATTAAGCTAGAAGAACTAAGATCTCCACCTGAAACCCTAAATTGGAAGCTAAGGACACCAACCCAGAGAACTCTCCTAGCCAAGGCCTAGATCCCATCCTTCCCTTTCAAAACACCTCCATAAAGAAGGTAGGAGGTGGGGGAGGAAGGGAGAGAAAAAAACTTTATTCTTTCAACATTGACCCATTTTGTTCAGGTCTAACAACTCAAAAGCAGCAGAGTCATTGAAACATGGATTGTAAAACTATAACACTCCTCAATTACTTCTTGTTGGCCAGACAAGCAAACCTATTATTTGACAATGCATCATGCTCCAAGATAGTAAACTTTATCATACAGAGGTCATGAGAAAAAGACCACAGGTACAGTTTGCTAACCTTCACTAGATAATTTTTCACAGTTATCATCCGAGCACTGTAAAAGCACAAAAGATATGTTATCTTCGGGCTCAGTTTATTATAACGTGTGGGTGAAACTCCCTATAAAACCACTTACTAGGTAACTGTTGCACGTTCTCCTGCACAGAAAGTCAAATCAGTAAAACATCTTTTTGACAGTGTCTTTTTAAGTGTCAGGAATAAAAGGACGTGCTCTTAAAGGAGAGGCAGCACACTATTTATCATCACCCCTCACTTTCCCACACGTACACACAGATCCCCATCGTCTCTCTGCATGCCAGAGACACTCAAAGGAATCCTTCTCAGCAGTCTCGTTTCTTTTACAGCAGAGTATTTCACGGCAGAATTGTTCGTGGATAAAGCAAGTAACATTAATTCAAGATACTATAGGTGCCAGCATTTCAAGTACTAGTCATGGTATTTTTTTCTTCTGGAGTCATAATGTTGAGTAAGACCCAGGAAACACAAAATAAAAGGATGATGGATTCCCTCAGCAAATGTTCTCAAGAGTCTCAGATTTAATATCAGAGCCTAAGAGAGGACGTCTATCGCTTGAAACTTGGATTCTTTTGTTAAGAAGCTACCTTGCTCCACAGTAATGTCTTCATGGTCCCCAGGGTCCCTTTAGCAGGGTGGGGCATGTCTTGGATGATTAAACCCCAGGATGTAAAATGACATCTCAGGAAACTCTGGGTTCACAGTCTTATCCCCAAAAGGAAAGACAAGTTAAACATTGTGAGATGGAAGATTCCTCCCAGAATGCAGTTCTCTTTAGAATTCGCTTCTTCTAAGAGTCCAATGAGTCTAGGAGCCTCATTATCCATTCAAAGCAAGGAAGCAGCTTTGTAGATTGGTATACATAAGAGCAGTAATTTTCAAAGGAAACCATCAGTAATTTGGGGGGCTAGTTATATCTCCCCACAAAAATCTGCTGAATAAATATTGAGGAGCTTATGTGTTCCCAATATAAAATAGGGGCTGTGGGCGAACCAAAAAAAAAAAAAAAATAGAATATGCAGTTCTTATGCTGAAAATTTTATAATTTTGTCAAAGAGATAAGATTTTTACACAGAGGACAAAGAACAATTAGCAAAGTGCTAAATTGAATGTCTTCCAGTTAAAATGTTTCTTCACTATCAAAATATGCTTGGGCACCAATGAACGGGTGTGTATAGAGTTCCTTTACCTAGAACTGAGCTCAAAAATCAACTCAAGAAATCTGAAATACACCTATGAACACTTAATGGCTAAGCAAAGCCTCATTTCCAAATCTTTTCCTTATATCCAGCCATGTTGAAAGGTCTTTGAGACTTTTCTAGTGAGTTCCCCAAGTATTCAACATCCAGTAATTCAATAAATATTTATGGGGCACTCTCTGTGGGCTGGGCACATGGGTACAGTAGTAAAAGACCCAGTCCATGCCTTCCCAGGCCACAGAGATAGACATAGGATCCATTCCAGACCTAGGTGAATCCTATATTGGGATATCTAAGCCAGACCAAGTGGATTACAGAAAATTTTTCAAAAGAAAATGATATCTGAGTTGAGGTGTGAAGGTTAGCGAGGGTTAGCTAGGTGGAAAAGGGTGAAGGAAAAACATGCAGCATGCACAAGGGCCAAGAGGCTTGGGAAAGATTGAAATAGTCAGAGATCTGCAAGTCATTTGGTCTGTTTGGCAAAGAAGATGTAGGAAGAATTCAGAGGAAAGCAAAGATCATTTAAGCTGAGGGATCTGGGGAGGCTTCATGGAGGAGGTGAGGTTTGGGACTGAGCCTTGGAAAATGGATATAGAATTTCAGTTAGATGAAGTGGGAAGATGAGGAGGGGGGTGGTGTTCCAGTATTCCTGTTTCCTGCACTCTGCCTGGCATGAATAGGTCCTCAAAAAATATTCTATGTTGAAAAGTTATCGTGGCAGAAGAGTAAGCTCAAGGTGTATTTGGAAGAGTGAATAGTCCGGTTTGTTGGAAGCCTCAAAAGACAGAGAAGGTATGAGATAAGGCAGCAAAGGTAAACTGAGACCGGATTAATGAAGTCTTATCTCTCAGTTAAGGAATGTAGGAAAAGGCTCCAAGCAATGGAGAGGCATCATTGAAGTTTGAGTAGGATAGTGACAAGACCAAATGTGCAACCAAGATGTCTTAGTAGGATAGAGAAAGTGGGGACCAAAGTCCAGAGACCAGTTAAGATACTAAAGATGCAGTCCAGAGTGAAAAAATTCAGTGCCCAGCTATGTGAGGGCAGGAGGGAGGAAGAAACATGCAGGTTAACAGGTTAGAGAGAGAAAGGAAGATGCTGGGGAGAGGAGGGACAAGGCTCTGTATTCCGGATATGTAATGCCGCACAAAACCACCCCAAATTTAGTGTTTTAAAACAACAATCTTTATTCTACTTACAAATATACATTTTGGGAAAGGTTTGGTAGGGAAGGTTTGTCTTTGCTCCATGAAGGGTCAGCAGGGGCGGCTGCCTGAGGGCTGGAGGACCCTCTTCCCAGACGGCTCACTCGCATACCTGGCACGTTGGTGCTGGCAGTCGCTGGGAGCACAGCTGGGGACAGGGGGTGGTCTCTTCTGTGTGCGGGGGCTTCCTCACCGCATGGCAGTTCATTCTGAGAGAGAGGTAGGTGGGACTGTATCTCTTACGACCTGGCCTCAGAAGCCACACCACCTCACTTCTGCTCTTCTCTGTTAGTTGAAGCTGTCACAAAGGCCCACCCATTTCAAAGGGAGGGGACATAGACTTCACCTCACAGTGGGAGAATGACAAGGTTTTGGAAGCAGAAATGGAACAGGAAAGGTTGTTGTGGCCTGTATTCGGTTGAATGGTGTCACCCCACAATTCACATCCACCCAGGACCTCAGAATGTGACCTTACTTAGAAATCGGGTCTTTGCAAAGGTAATTAAGTTGAGGTCCGAGTGAATTAGGGTAGGCCCTAAGTTCAATGATGGCTGTCCTTATAAAAAGAGGAGATGATCCATAAACACAGAAGAGACAGGGACAGGGAAGAAGGCCGTGTGAAGACAGACACAGACACCAGGGTTATGCTGGCTCCAGCCAAGGAATTCCAGAAGTCCCCGGAAGCTGGAAGAGGTAAAGAAGGATCATGCTTTGGAGGGAACATGGCCCTGCCAATGCCTTGTTTTCAGACTGCTGGTCTCCAGAACTGTGAGAGACTACATTTCTGCAATGGGTGGTAATTTGTTAGGGCAGCGCTAGGAAACTAATACCAGGCCCTTTTTGGAGAATACCATCTGCCATACCCAATGGCTTGGGGACTGGACGTCTGGTCTTGAAATGTTACATCAGGAGGAGAAGCCAACCTTGAGGAGTAGGTTGCAATTTCAAGATTCACTCAGCGGAGTTTGTCAGGCGCAGCGAATGCCAGGATGGCACTTGTTCGATGCGGGGCTGTTGCTCAGAGAACTGGGCTGGGACTAGAGACACAGTTTTTAAATCCTGGCCATCAGCAGGAAGCTCGGCACAAAGTCAAACGTCCTCTGCATTACCACTTCCTCTTGGGACTAAATCAGGTGACCGCACATGTTTGTAGGCTTTAATTATTTATCGTGCACAGTCTAAAGTGGTGTTCAACCAGCCTAATGAGTCGGGGTGATTGAATCAAAGGGGAAGGGGATTTGAGCCCCACATGGAGAGTTTCTAATAGACTTCTCTCGAGTTTACAGCTGAAGGGAAGAACAGTTCCCTCTGCCTTCTAATAGACTAACAAACCTCTCTAAATCTTCTTCCAAGACCCCAGAGGTACTGCCAGTTGCTCTTTCATTCGAGAGCCAAAATGAGCACAATAAGTTTTGTGGCTGGCACAGATGAAATTAGGAATTTGTTAGTGAAATGTTCTATACGCTGATTTTCCTGACAACCCTCTCATGCTCGTAGATAGCAGTCCCTGCTCAACCAGATGCCAATTAAAAGAGAGCAGCCGTTTCCCTCATCCAAATATTTCCACTTTACTCAAAATGGATTCCAAACAGTCCAGGGGTTCTCAGGGATGCTTTAAATCCTTTTTCCTAGCTAGACAGCACTTTAGGTTTTCTGTTTAAGACTCTCAGCGTGGCAAAGCTCAAAAAGAAATCATATCTTGGTTTAGTTGGCCTCCCTGCCCACCCCACTCCACACCTCTTGGTAGGGCATTTATTAATTTAGATTTCCTGGGAACTCGGGTCCCTCCTGGCTGGGGCTGGTAACAAAATCTATTAAAGATAATGAATTTTTTTCCTAAACTTTTTGGGCTGATCATTTTCCTGAAAGGTGCAGAGGGACAGAATTTTCTTTGCAAGGCACTAAGCCAAGACCATTGCAGATGAGTCCTTGGAGGACTCCTTGGGGATGAGGAGAAGATGGAGAGAGGAACCAGAAGGCACTCCCTGGGGAGGAAAATGGTAGGGGGTGGGGAGAGCCAAGGAGGAGGGAGAGAAAATGGTGAGGGGGAAAAGAAAGACACAAAGATCCCTTGCTGCCTCAAGACCATTGAAGATGCTACAAGTGCTCCATAGGTTTTGAGAGTAGGTAAGCCAGAAAGCTATAGTTGGGGCACTTGTGGAACAGGGATGGGCATCTATGAACTCCAAAAAGGCAGGACTGGAGCAGACCACTGGCCAGCCTCAGAAAGGCTTGCTGCAGAACCCAAAATGTTCCTGTTTTCACCTTCATCCTCCCAAGTGAGGGCAACACTCTTTTAAGAACTTGGGGAATGGGGGAGGGGGAGAGGGGGTTCCACAATTTTCTATACCAGTCTCTAAATAAAGGCCAATTTTTTTTTGATAGGGCAAGTGGTTTGTTTGTTATACTCGTAATAGAAATTTAAGTCCATAGTTTTTCCAAATTATAGAGAATAGTGAAATTAACAATTCAGCTAACATGTAGTACTTCCCAAGAATTCTGTCAAGTAGCCTATTCTCATTTGCTTACTTAAATCTCACAAGTTCTCTGTGAGGTCAGTACTATTATTAGATGAGAGAACTAAGGCATAGACAGGTCACAAAACTTGCCCAGGTTTACTCAGAGCGAGGCCGTCCAACACCAGAGCCCACCCTTTTAACACTTATTTTCTACCCCTCCATTGTCTGGACAGTTGTCACACACATTAGAAGGCATACCATACTGAGTATGAACTAGGAGATTCTTCACTGAAGGGCTCTGCATATTGTGGAGCCAAGGTTGCAGGATCACATTTAAAGCTGCAAGGGCTTTAGCAAGCATTAGTCCCTTTGGGGGACCTGAGGCAATAGGGACGACTTGCTCAAGGTCACACAACTACTTTGTGGCAGAGCTGGGTTAGAATTAGAGCTTCCTAACTTCTGGCCTGAAGCAAGGATGACTCATGTGTCAACACTGCTTGACTCCCAGAATTGACCAGTGGTGCCATCAACCCAGAAGCGTGTGGAAGGATCCAGGTGTGCTGCCCCACAGGGAGGAGGAGCCCAAGAGAAAGACCTGGTCACAGCAGCCCACAGAACAGATACCAGGGAGAGAGAGGGCGCATCTTTGTCTTACCCTCACCTTCTGGGAATGTAGACCCTGGATCCCAGGTCTGCCGTTGGGAACACGGAAGGAATGAAGGTGTTGATGAACCAGCCCTCCAAGGGCTGGAAAGTTTATCTGAACAAATGGTAAAGGAATTGGAGCCACAAAGAGAGCTGAGCTGCAGAAGGGCTTCTTATTTGTGTTAACAAAACAATCAAACCTTTCCTTAGATCCCTTTATGGCAGAATAAGAAGGCTTTGGGGGATCCCAGCATACCTGTCACCGAGCATTTGCATTTCACACTGCAAAAACCCTTTAGATTAACGACCTCCCTATCTGCAAGATTTTCTTGTCTTAATAGTCGAGTTATGTGTAATACCAATCCCGCCAAGATTAAAGAGCAGAGAATTTCTGGTACGAAATTTTGCTAATGACTGACTAAGACATAAAATCTTGCTGCAATAAATTAACATGTGTCTCCTAATATGGACCTACTGATTTACTGGAGGCAAAATTGCTCCAGAACCACACACCTGGGCATCGTCGGGACCCCCCCCCACCTTAGAAATGGTGGGCTTTAGATTTATGCTCAGCTGCAATGAACCCTGAGGACAGCCATCTGGTGCTGCGAGTACCAATAGCCCTGAAGGGGAGAGTGGCATTTCTGGAATGCCGCAGTCATCCTGAAGGTAGTACGCACAGAAGAGAGAAAAGGACATCCCGTTAGGCTCAACATCACCACCCAGGCATCCCACATGCTCCTTTCCGGCCCTCTGTCCACTAGACATTTTTTACCCCATTTGGGTGTATTACCTGCTTTGGAAACAAATTCAAGTTCTGTGAGGGCTCTCTTCTGAGAATAAGGCAGCACAGCATGGCTGGAGGCCAGAAGAGCCTGGCACCTGAGCACGAGGACTCTGACCCCACACTGACCGGATGCAAATCTCAGCTCTGCCATTTATCATTCTTAATGGCCTCAAACAGTTGACTTGTGTATGCCTTACCTTCCCCATCCGTCACATAGGAATAAGCGTACCTACAAACGCCACTTAGAATAGCCCTCAGCAGACAGCAAGACATTTGAGGGCAGGCATGGAGTTGGGTCCCTTCTTCTGATTCTCAGCACAGGCCCATGCAGAGAAAGGAATCGACCTTCACTGTTCCCCGAAGCAAGGAGGGTGCTAAAACAACTGCAGCGAGTGAGCCCCACCACTTGCCCTGCATTAGGGTGCGCCCCCTGCAGGCATCCGCCCTGCTTCACCGTTCTCTAAGTCCCCAGCTGTGGGTGCTTTATGTTCTTCAGACTCCGGTGTTGCAGAGTTTTGCTGCTTTTTGGTTCCAACAAGACCTTTTTGTGACACTGACAGCGCCCAGTATTTGTAAATGGAAGTCTGTCCATTGGCTTTGCGAACCTGAGTTGAACCAGTTCAACCCACAGCACAGGACAGCAGCTACCAGGGACAGGAGTTTCAGAGGCTGGGACTTCCAGGGTGGTTAACTCAAAGCCCGAGTCTCTACTTCCAGATTTATCGAAGTGGTTCCCATGATGACGAGGATTTCTGCTCCCCTCCTTGCCCCTCTCCCCTGCTCAAGTCTGGCTAAGCAGGGCATCTCTTCAGAATCAAAACAACCTGATACCCCCTTTCTTCCCCGCTCCCTCAGTTTCGGCCACTGAAGGAATGTTGAAGTTTGCTGTGGTGGAGTACTTAGCAGCTTGAGATTTGTGAGAGAAAACGCAGTCTTTTGTACAAAGGTGACCTGTACTCTTAAAGCTTCCACAATGGTACCTCACTGGTCCATCCACAGGAACCTCTGGCGGATAAGAGGGAACAGGTCAGTGATAGAGCTGGGTCCCCTGTCAGTGGCCTCGTCATATGCAATATCTCCGATGTCTGCCCATCAAGAGTGAATGTGGAGGTTAACCTGTCTTGGTTATTGAGGGTTAAATTGAACATTCTCCACATCTCCCCATCACCCCCATTCCCATACACACCTGCCTAGCCCCAGAAACCACACACCATCCTGACCACCCTCTCCTGGGAGCTTATTTCCTGAAGACCTTCTCTTAGGAGCCCTGGGCATTGCCAGTGGTCTTTTAGTACACTTAAACCAGTACACTTAGGTAATGAGCTCACTGGATCCCAGCAGAAAGACCTGGAATGCTGTCTACACTCAAACCCTGCCACGTTCTCCATCCTTGCGTGCTCCCTCAACCTGGTACTTTAACCAAGGGGATGGCCCAGTAACATGGCTCCTAGAGATTTTCTTTATGCTGTTCAAAGGTTTGTAATTGCTATCACCAGAACATCCATATCTGCATGTATTATGTTTACCATATTCCTGTTTAAGAACCCAAGTGACATTAAGGCCCACCATAAAAACGCTTTTTCTAGTTGTTTTGGTTCATCTCATGGTGGTAGGTAGAATCTGAAGATACCCCCTGAGATTTCTGCCCCCTGGTGTACATTTCCTACAATAACACTCTTCCCCGATCCCCGTGAATAGCATGGTATCGCATATGACACAGAGATTTTGCAGATGTAGTTAAGGTACTTAATCAGTTGACTGGCATCGAGTTAATCAAAAGAGAGGTTATCTTGGATGCACCTGATCTGATTGGCTGAGCCCTAAAAAGAGACAAAAAGCAGCAAGAGACACTCCCCTTTTGCCCGGCAGAAAAGCAACCAAAGCAAGTAGCCATGTTATGAACTGCCTGTGGAGTGAATCATGTAGCTCAGACTTGAGACCAGCCTTAGGAACTGACAGCAACCCCTGCCAACATCCAGCTAGAAAATGGGTTCAGTCCTACAACTGTGAGCTGACTCTGGAGTTTCTTCCTATCACATCGATTTTAAGGTAGGGCTTAATATAGGCCTATTCCTGTTTAGCTTGTTCATCTCTAGTCTTTCTCCCCAAATACTTCCCACACATCTGTCCATTTTTGGCTTGGAGCTCTCTGCCTTTTATGCTCCCAAGTCTTGGCTCACTAACTTGCTTTGAAACAATCGCTCAATCCTCAGTCCACAGAAATCCTCCGTATCCCACGCCGCTGCGACCTACTAGGTTGGATTCGATAGCCCAGCATCTGCACTCAGCACAGCTTTGTTTTCCACTCCTGTCTTCATCCAACACTTCCCAAGAAGTGCTATTACAGACTTTCTGGGTTTGGAGATTGCAAAGTTCACTTGGCTATGTCCAGAGGCTAGCGTGCCTTGGAGTTCCACACAGGATGCAATTGGCAGGAACAGTAACTGGTATTCTCAATTAAAGTGAAGTCTTTGAATGAATGACACCAAATGTAATTACAGTAAAAGTTCTCTGATGAACCAGCGGAAACCACACAAATGAGGTTTTTCTGTATTTGGTTTAGATTGCAGAAGGCTTCTCTATGACCGGCATAAGAACATGGTTAGCAGTTTTTAAATGAATGAATGTATGAATGAATGAACGAAACATAGTATTCCAGTAGCAATAGAATGAAGAGCCTGTAAGAATGGTACCTAATTAAACATCAGCATTTACAGTTTCTTAACTAAATGGTGTGTCACCCATTTAAATACAAATGTCAGTAATATTAGCTACTGTCTGTGTTTAGTTGCTTTAATAAAAAGGTTACATTTAGAAATCCTATTTAATTGAGGGGGAGGATACATTAACTTCTGTCTGCCTATGCCAGTCTGAAGATGGTAACTAAGCCCCCGGAGGTAACAAAATGGCCACCATGGAGGGCCAAGCAGCTTAGGGAAAATAATTGGCCCCTGGATAGTGTCCCTGAAAAATTCCAATTCAGAGAATGATAATAAGCAACTGGGAATTTCTTTATAAATATTTTATAATTCTCAAAAATCGGAAATAATCAATCCATCACTGCAGGATGAGTTAAATTGATTTTGGTACCTCCAGATGGAGTAGTATGCAGCCACTAAAAATATGGTAAGGAGTGATATATATCAACATGAAAGGATTTCATGACATACTGTTAAATAAAAGAAAAGCAGGCTGGAAAATAAATAGTATTTGTAGCATAAGTATATGGGAAAAAAAACCTAGAAGGCAATGTAACAAATATGCTACCCATGGCCACCTTTGGCGGGGGTGGAGCTTATAGGTAGGGTGTCCATATTCCCTGGTGTGCCTGGAACAGCCTAATTAGAAGAACACACCTGTTCACCCCCATTCAATTCACCATATAAACAGTGTTCTTGTTTATATGATAAATTATATGGCCACCCTACGGTCACTCATACGGCAGTTCTACTTTACTCTTGTATTTGTTGCATGTTGGCGTGTTCTTACCATCAAGAAAATAGGTGTTTTTAAAATTTTTTAATTTTATTTTATTTTTTCAGTGATCCAAGATTCATTGTTTATGTACCACACCCGGTGCTCCATGCAATACATGCCCTCCTTAATACCCACCACCAGAAGAAAATAGCTATTTTTTATTGGGAGGGGAAAGCATTTTGTGATGTTCATGTCTCAGTTATTTAAATTGATCATCTGCATGTTAATGCAAATATATATTTTCGCTAATTCAGTGACGCTTCCTAAACCCCAGGCACTAAGCTAGGCACAGGGGATCCAAGAATGTCGCAGAAGTCCCGTTCTCCAAGAGGCACAGCTCAGGGCCACTAACCACCCTCCAAGTACCAGATAAGCACTTACATGTATTATCTCCTTTAACAATGATAGCACAACCCTATGAGATAAGCACAATCATTGTTCCGCTTTTTTAAGTGAGGAGGTATCAGGGAGGTTAAGCTACTTGCTCGAGGTTGCACAACCAGAATTTAAAGCAGTGTGGTCTGTTCAGCACTCATGTTCCTAACTAACAGCTGGAGTGCATGGCCTGGGCAGGCAGCAGACAATAATAGGTAAATATGATGTCATGTAGAAAGTCCTTTGATAAAAGCTATGCCAAGTGCTACGAGAGCATGAGGCTGGGCAGATAACCCAGTCCAGAATGGGGGACTGGGGTTTCTTCAGGGCGGAGAGTGGGAATGAAGGAACATTCCAGGCAGAGGCAATAGAATGAGTGCTTGGTACTGGTAGACTCTTGGGGGAGTGGCAGTAATGTGAAGTTATATATAGGTTGGTGACCTCTAATAGGCAAAGGGGAAGGGAAGGGACCAGGCTGGCCCACAGGGGACGGGCGTGCCCACTAAGGAGCTTTACCTGTGCCCAGGAGACAACAGCTGGGTGTGAAAGAAGGGGAACGGGGCCTTTTGCAGATGGCGCTGGAGGTCCACTGGAATGGGAGTTGAGGGGATAAGGTGGTTGGCACTGGGGAGATCAGCAAGCCCCACACACATCAAGGGAGGATTCCCTATAAAGCTACTGCAGTTTAAGCTCAGAGCCCACCCCCAGCAGAGGCCCCTTCCAAGGCCTCTTTCGAATTTGAATTCATAATTTTGCCATCTTTCTCTTATAAAGCCCCCTCCCAAAACCGTTAAAGCTTCTGGTCCCCAAAACCTAGGTCTGCCCCCCGTGACTAGTAATTATTTTCTTGTGCCAGCTTCTGATTCCCAGCGCTTTCACAAAATTCACCTTCTTTAAATTCCTCTTTTGAGTTTAGTTTCCCTTCCTCTTTTTTAAAAAAGAAATACCTTGTTTTTCTTAATATCCTAATCTATTCTTATCTTCTTGTTTTCATTTTGCCACCTAGTTATATTTGTTACTGTCAAACTTCTGCTGTGTTTCATAGCATTCCCCTCTCCACTGCACCTCATCATATTTTAAAGTGTAAACAACAACAGAGTCTGGTGAACTGGAAATAGAAGAAGGCTGTGCAGACCCCTTCCATCGCACAGCAGGACCTTCTGCTGACGAAGAGCCCCCACAAGGCCCCCTCTCTCCCTGTCGCCCAGCCTCTGACCAGCTTCTCCCCTCCCTTTGACCTCTGTCTCCAATTCTCTGCTAATTTACTTTCTCTCTAGCTCTTTTCTTTTAGCCTCTGACAGACCAAAGTCACTGCTCCACATTCTGTCTTTCCTCAAAAATCAAGCTTTGTGTTCTTCTCACCCATGATGCACATTAAGCAAATCGGGTGATTATTACAGGGTTCCTCAAATACGGCACTCTTTGGGGGTGTTCGAGAAGGGAGCAGAAAGGTGTAGTCCATATGCAATATGTATATGCATTTGACTGCATATGCAAGTCCACATGGCAGTCTCACCCCCAGATTCTGCTGCTCAAGCCCACTCTGGATGCTCAGTCTCAGTGATGAAGCACACAAATTCTACCATTGTCTGTGTCCTTCCCACCCTCCCCAGACCCATATCTTCTGAACCTTCTGGTAGCACCCTGACTTCAGTACTTAACACCAATGCGTCCCACAAAGCTACCAACTAGATGTCTCCATTAGCAGTATAGTTAATATGGTCATCTAACACATATTTCAGAATACAAACTCCTTGATAGAAGTGGCTGGTCTTTGCTGTCTAGTGTTGGAACTGAGTCAGTATTTGTTGTATGAATGAAAATCCCCAAAGCGATAGTATGACTTCAAATGGGCTTTTCATCATCCCTGCTACTGTACATCAGCCCACATCCTGGACGGTCCACTCATCTCCTTCTTCATCGCTGGCTTGGGATTGTGCCTCCCTGTGCCTACTGCTTCCCAGCCTCATCAGCCAAGAAGGCAAGGCAGAGAGAAGAGACATGCACCAAATTGCCTCAGTAACAAGTTCAAGGCCATTGAGCCTCCCAGCAGGGTCAAATACTCTTCCATTTCTGAGTGCATTTTTCACTTGTTCAAGTCAAAGCAGCCAAACAAATGACCACAGGTCCACACTCACAGTGTCAGGTCAGGCAATAGCAATTAAGGATCCTGCTTAAAAACTGGCCGGTTGGTCCACAGCACTGGCAGAATTCTTGCTTGGGCCACTGTTGACCAATGTCGGCACATGTAACACGAGGCCACACTGGTCATAGTTAGAAAGATGCGTGAGCAGAAAGGTCATAAGTGTTGTACAGGGAAAGTCAGCTGCTGGGCCTTCAGGGGACCTCACTGCTTGGATGGTCTTCATGAATATGTCACTGCCCAGCTCCAGACTCTCAGCTGTGTGGTATTTGAAAACGGACTTGATCAACAAACCCCGAGATGATCAGACTTTCCATGGTAAACTCCAGCTAATTAAACTGGCAGGACACTGAAATGTAAGTCAGAATACCAGATGATTCTTTTTACATGGATTATCTCTTTCCAAAAGCCAGAAAATTCCAGTCCCCCAACCCAAGTTCTGCCCTTTCCCTGTGTCATGCTGAATTAATAATGTGAAGTTTGTTTGATGGGACAGAAGCAGAGCTGGGTCAAATGGTAACTTTATGGTTAACTTCTTGAGGAACTAGCAGTCTGTTTTCCAAAGTAGCTGTACCATTTTACATTCCCACCGGCTGAGGGAGAGAGTGCTGATTTCCCCACATCTTTACCAACATTTGTTATTATCTGACTTTCTGACTATGGCCATCCTGCTGAGTATGAAGTAATATCTCACGGCTCTGTTTTGCATTTCTCTGATGTTGAGTACCATTTCAGGTGCTTATGGGCCATTCGTATATCTTCTTTGGGGAAATATCTATTTAGATCATTTTTTAAGTGGGCTCTTTGTCCTTTTACTATTAAGTTGTAGGAGTCCTTTATGTATTTTGGGTACAATCCACTTACCAGATATGCATTCTTTTTTATAGGTGTTCATGGCACTGTCTAAAATATTAAGGCATTTAGTCTCCTTCCCCTTGCATCATATATCCTTGGTCCTAGAACTCCCGGTTTTTTCTACTTTAATATTTCTGGCACAGAAATAATTTTGTGGGAAAAAAATATGTCTATGTATGTCTCCCCACCCCCACCCCCATTCCTGAAAGCTAGAATTAAATCAATGGTGTATCTTACAATCACCAATGACTTGTAAAAGGATGTCTCAAGGTCACTCGAGGTTGCCCATAGGTAGTTAAAGTTTTGTGGGCGGAAGGGGGAAGAACAGATGGGAAGAATAAAAAACTAGAAGGGGCAATCACCATCTTCAGCAGACTTGGGACCAATAGAAGTATAGTGTAGGAAGTTTTTTTTTTCTTTTTGGTGAGAGAGAGAGCATAAGTGGGAGGGGGGAGCAGAGGGAGACAGAGAATCTTAAGCAGGCTTCATGCCCCTCCAACTCAGGCCTTGATCACATGATCCTGAGATCATGACCTAACCTGGAAGCAGGAGTCAGATGCTTAACTGACTGAGCCACCCAGGTGCCCCTGTAAATATTTCTTAATACAGAAAAAATATATATAAATGCTTTTTTTGGCAGGCACAAGGAAGCCCCCAGTTAGGTCCCCAACTACCAGTGTTCACCAGAGAATTCAGTGGCTCTTGTAGTCCTAACCAGGAATCAAACCACAACAGGCTAGAGGCTCTAGGCTTTGTTTCAACAACTTCTAGACTGGAAGCACGTGGCAGGGGAGCAGATTCTTGTAAACTAAAATGATGGATCTTCCAAGCCATGTTAAAGAGGCATTTTTGTGACACAGAATGGGCTCTCATCTTGTTAGGGCTCTTCTGGGTGTAAGGCCAGAATCTCCCACCTTCACCCTGGCTCATATACAAATGGGTAGGATGGCAGTAACCATCCAGAGAGGGTGCTGAAAAAGGATCACCAGTGCCCGTGGGGCCTCAGCAGACCCCAGGGCAGGTGTGACGGTCTCTGATAGAGCCAGGGAGATAGGGTGATCCAGGGATCAGTAATATCATAACAGGTAACATTTATTGAGCACTGGCTGTGTTTTGGGCACCATTCTAACCAATTTATGTGTAATTGGCTCATTTAATCTTCACAACAACCCATGAAGTAGGCTTTTATTATGCCCATTTTAGAAATAAGAAAATCGAGGCACTGAGAGGTTAAATAACTTGCCCAAGGTTGTGCTGCCAGGAAGTCGTGGAACCAGGATTCAAACCAAAACAGTTTAGCTCCGGAGTCCATCCTCTTAGCCACTGGGCTTTGTTTTACTTTGTTCCAGGTCACAAACTGAACCCCAAGTTGCAATCGAATGCATAAACATGCACACAAAGAGGGACTAGGTGGGAAATGTAAATGAATTTATTTTTGTCCTCATCTTAGATTCATAAAGCTGAGCAGGATTTTCAAGATGATCTAGTCCAGTGGTTCTCAAAGGCAAGTCCACAGACCCACGACTTTTGCAGGGTTATCTGAGAGGTCAGAGCTTATTTCATAATAATTCTAAGACACAATTTGTCTCTTTCACTGTGATAACATTTGCACAAATGATACCCAACTGGCGGTGGACAAAACTGCTGATGCCTTAGCATGAATCAAATGTGCTAATGGTCACTGTATTCTTCGCTGCTACATAGCACAATTAAAATGTAAAGAGCCAGAGTTGCTTAAGAATATCCTTGATGAAGCAGTAAAAATTATTAATCTTATTAAATCCCGACACTTGAGTTAAGAGGATAAGGGATGAATATGTATCTGGCACCTGGGTGACTCAGTCAGTAAGCATCTGCCTCTTGATTTCAGCTCAGGTCATGATTTCAGGCGTTGTGAGATCAAGTCCTGCTTAGGGTTCCATGCTCAGTGGGGTGTCTGCTGGAGATTTTCTCTCTCTCCTTCTGCCCTTCCAATGCTCTCACACTTGCTTTCTCTCTCTCTCTCTCTCTCTCAAATAAGTAATCTTTTAAAAAATAATAGATACTTATAAGAGCATGCTTATCTGAATGAGCACCGAGTGACGAATGAAATGGCTGAATCACTATATTGTACACCTGAAACTAATATAACACTGTATGTTACCTACACCGGAATTAAAATTTTTAAAAGAGGAAAAAAAATGAAGAGCACATTATTAGAAAAAAATACATGTCTACATAATGCATGTAAAATATAAACACACATAAAAGCATTTCTTTATTGCAGGACTCTCAAGAACCATGTTATATTCTAACGGACATGGTGATGCTCTGGAGGGAGAGCATGGTATGCAGATTTCCCGAAATGTACTTGATCTCCAATTCCTCATTCACGGAATATCTGTTAACATTTTGAAGCACCAGTGTGTTTTGAGGAATGTTGATCTAGTAGTGTCTCCTCGTTTTCAGATATCAGAGAAAAAAGAGTGACTTGTACATTACACTACTAATTGATGACGCTGAGATTACGACTCAGGTGTTCAGACTGCTAATCCAGCATTCTTTCACCCGCTATAACCTGGAAGCCTCCCGCAGGCCTCTTCTTCACTGGAAGGGATTACAGCACCAACTTCAGTTTATTTGCACCAACCAGTGCTTCTAATCTGTTGCCTTGGAGAGATAATCCTACAAAATGTAGCAGAATGTAGATTCCAAAACCTGCCGAGATTACTTTTTATGGGAGGGGGATTATCTCTGTAATCCAATTAACTCAGCAAGCCAAGGAAAAAAATATAGGCTTTAGATTAGCACTGGGGGAGGAGGAGTTGGGCAAGAAGTTAATTCATATTAACAGGTTCACGAACCTTCGAAATGCTTTCCTAAATCCTAATCATGAATCTGTAAGGTGAACCAGTACCTTTTGGAAAAAAAATACTTCAGCCATGATTCAAACAGTGTTCATATATAGAATGCATCCTTATGAACATCCCAGTCTCCTTTGAGAGCTGAGTACATTTCTCCCTGACCCAAATGATGGGCTTGTAACTCACTATGTTTCCCTCTTCATGTTGGCTGCCAGGAAGCTTTGAGTCAGGTGACATACACATCCAGATACCAAATCAACATTATGATCTCACAGATAGTTCCCAAATTCCTGGAGATGGGAGAGTAGTTCCGTCAAATGGGATCAGCTAACCATCTTTCACCCCTCGGGGGGTCGTTTTTGCCATCTGTTGAGCCAAAAAGAAATTGCTGGCCACTACCAAACTCCCTAAGCAATCTTCCCAGGCCCCCAAGCAACTTACTATCTAACCTTACGATGGTGGCCGCTGAGAATCAAAGTGGTCATCAGATTGTTATTCTGCCTTCCGTTCAGTATCTCCTATGCTAAGATGATCAATAATTATGCAGAGGGCAGTCATATTAAACTGCTTTTATCCCCTGAAGGAAATGCTTATGTGCTCAGGATAGCCTGCATTTTCTAAGTATATTCCAAAATCTCTGAAGATTTTATTCATGCAAGGTAAGTTTGACCTTCAACTAAACTCAAATCTATAATTTAAAGTGGCCTCTTTGACTCAAAATCCTCTCCATTTCAATGCCAAATGGATCATCAGCTACTCTCCAAGTAATATTCGCTCCAAAGGAAGGTTCCTGCTACTGATCAACGCACATTTTTGCATTTCTACTCACAGACTTAAGTTCTGCTCTCCAATATGTGACTGTAGCTTAATTGACGGAGGAATGCAAAAAGAGATTCGCAGGCGTCTGACTACTGTCGACTCATTGACTTCCCTCAGAGAATTCTTTCACTTGTCTTTTAAATTTTCCTTTCTTGTCAAAATTGCAGGTGCAGATAAATGCTGGAATCTTATTTCAATCAGAAAGTGCCAAGAACAAGAAAAGATGGAGAATTTTGATTGTCGTTGAGGACAGAGCCTCAAACAGCTGGAGGCCTTCCATTCTCTTTCAGCTTCCATCCATCTAAGAAAAAAAATGCACTAAGGATTTCACTCAATTTGTGTGGAAAGATAAGGAAATTCACGCCAAAATGAAGAACCACACTCCCAAAATAGCATTAACCTAGAACAGCACTTCTGGGGGAACAAGAGACCTTGAGTGTGATGGGTCCAACCTTGGGTAAAAGGTCAGAGGGATGCCCCTGATGGCTTCTGCGTGGCAGTTAGCCAAGAATGCCCTTGCCTTCCTTTCAGGGAGCCTTAGAGCAGCTCGGGGATTTTCACCTCAGCCAGATTTTCTTCCACAAGATGAAACAAATGTGTGTTTCAAACAATTTCTGAGCGAACCTGGAAATGATTATGAGAAGGAGAAACAAAACAAAACAAAACAAAACAAAACAAAAAACCCAGCCCAACTCTGACGTGGTTGTCATTCAGAGCCTCTCCTCTAGGGCGGGTCAAAATGATTTGTCTCAGGGTCCACCCAGCACCGGCTCAGAAATCTGCGGCAGCCAGGCCACAGGGCTCAGAGAGATTCTAATGGGCTGTCTCCCCACCAGTCCACTCTGGGTCCTCAATGTCGGGAACTGTGTTTGTGTCTTCAGCCTCCAGCCCAGCTGGCATAGAGTAACGTGCTCAGGAACCAGCTGAAATGTAGCCCCTCAGTGAATAGTTGTTCATGTTTGCCCCTGGGCCCGATTTTATTTCTTCTCTGTTTTTGGTCCTAATTGTCCCCTCACTCTGAGCCCTATCATTTTCCCCTCAGCTCTTCCACTCCTTGGACCTGCACTGCCCAGTACGGGAGCCACGGTCACACTTGGCCGCTGAGCGCTTGAAATGTGGCTGATTCAAACCGAAATGGGGGGCGTGTGTGAAAGGCACACTGGATTTCAAAGAGTCAGTACGGGAAAAGAATGGAAACTACCTCAGTAATTTTTATATTGATTACATGTGGAAATGATCCTACCTGGGTATGTTGGGTTACGTAAAATGTATTATTAAAGTTAATGTCAGGGGCACTTGGGTGGCTCAGTTGCTGAGTGTCTGCCTTGGGCTCAGGTCATGATCTCAGGGTCCTGGGATCGAGCCCCACATCAGGCTCCCTGCTGAGCGGGGAGCCTGCTTCCCCCTCTCCCTCTCTGCCTGCTGGTGTTCCCTCTCTCGCTGTGTCTCTCTCTGTAAAATAAATAAAATCTTTAAGAATAATAATAAAGTTAATGTCACCTGTTTCTTTTTCTTTCTTTCTTTTTTTAAATGTAGTTTCTAGAAAAGTTAAAATAATCTGTGTGACTCACATGCTATTTCTATTTGGCAGCGCTGACTCAGACCTTACCCGGCTTCCATTCAGACCCAGCTAGAGTCTACTACGACCCCTCTGACTTGGTCAACATGGTGTCAGTCCAGCCAGACCCGCGTGCCCACCAGCAGTTCCAGAAAGTCCCAGAAGCAAGTAGCGTCAGGTCGGTTCCACTTCTCCATCTGGTGGGCAGGACCGTCGAGCAGCCGGGCCCTACAACAGGCGTGCTTTGCTGCCCCCTGCTGACAAATCCCGTTCCTGCAGCCTCACGGGGAACCTGAGCCCCTCCCTCTGGCCTCTCCTGCTGGGAGGAGCAGGCAGCCATTCTGGCCCTTCTGCGCTTCCCACTTTCCCCGGATTAGCCTTCTGTTTTCAAGAGTAGGAATAAGAAGGAAAACGGAGACTGCATCTTTCAGAAGTATCCTGGAGAAAGCAGTTTCTTTTTAAGATCACTATATATTTCTTTCAAAAATATAGAACTGGCCTTCACACTTCACTCATGACCAAGATCACCTGGAACATTTTCAAGTGTACAGATTACCAGGCTTCTCTGCTGGAAATCCTGGGTCAGGAGGTTAGAGTTGGAAGCCTAGGAATCTGTTTTTAACAAGCACCCCAGGTGGTTCTTGTTCCCCTAGAAGTTTAAGAAATATGGCTATTGAGCCGAGCTTCTCAAACTTGAAGGTGCTCACTGACCACCTGGGACCTTATTAAATACAAATTCTGATCTAGTAAGTCTGGGCCGGGGCCCGAGAATCCACACTTGTAACAGGCTCCCCCGTGATGCTGATGCTGCTGGCCCGTGGCCATGCTTTGAGAAGTGAGTTTGTAGATACGCAGACTCCGTGCCCCCAGGTGTATCCTTAATAGCACACCTGTTCTATTTAGAATCACTACAAGCTCTGCTACAGCCTACCACTCCCACTGAGGCTTCTCTGAAAAGCAAACTCAAATTGTTCTTTCTTTTGTCTGGAAAAGCAAGGATGCCCCCTTTTGACAGCTCAAAATATTTCCTGTAAAATGCCAGAAGAGGAACAGTAAGTATATTTCCTTCCAAAACATTTTTTAAATTACTATTAGTTAGAAAGAATTCCTTTCCCTAATAGATTAACTATTAAGCACCATATACTAAAACCCCGTAGGGATCCTGGCCAGTTAAGATGACCATATCGTGGGGTGACTCGGTGCTGTTGTCCCCTCTGGACAATTGCCCACCCCCCCTCCCCAGGGGCATTTGGGGTTTTGGAAATGCGTGGTTGCCTTTGAGGACTATCCACAGCCTACAATCTTTAAACTCAGTTTCTGCCTTTATTTCTTAACCCTTTCCTCCTTGGAACCTGGCACACTTGCTAAGTGCTCTTAGATCTGGCTCTCACCCTGGTCCGCCTGTTACTGCTCCCAGCTATTCCCAGTGATTCTCTGAAAGTTTTCAGGGGTGGGGGTGGGCAGTAGATAGGGAGTGCCTTTCTTGTATCACCTTTGGTTAAACTGTGTTTTAGAAACGTACTCTTCCTGATGGTGAACTTTGGATTTACCCAATGTTATGCCTTTATTTCCCAAGACATCATGAGACTGCATCTTAAACTATGCAATTTCCAGCACCACTGAAATTGCACTTATTTAAGGCCGAAGCCTTTTTGGAGGGGGACCTTATATGATCAAAACATGGCATACACATTAGGAGATGGAAATTATCTGACCATTCTGTTCCTGGCTTAACTTTCAAGGCTTGGAATATGAGCCTAGCATCTATCTGCATAGTTTTGCAGACAGGTGGTGGTGGTGGTGGTGGTGGCGGGGGTTCGTTTGTTTTGTTTTGTTTGTTTCGAGGCCAAGAAAATAATCTATCTTAGCGCTTAATGCCTTCCCATCCCCATTCCCACATTTTGAAAAGACTCCTTCCATAGTTACCAACACAGCTCCCATTAAAGTCAAATTTCCTTAGATGAGGAAGTCACTGAATGCCTAATTACACAGGCAGTGCTGGAAAAAAAATATTAAGACTACATTTCCTTTGCCAGCTTTCTTTTCCCATTACACAACAGAAGATTTATCCTTTCATCTAGTGCGTGAGCATTGCTCTTGCAAGCTTGTGGTTCCATATAACATATATTAGTATATCATTCACTATTAGCGCCAACCTTGACAATCCAGAAGTTATGCCTCTCTCAATGTTATATATAGTCTTTCTTCTGAGCTAGAAACAAACCAAACCAAAAATAATCAGCAAATCCCACATCCTGGCTGTCACTTACCCAGACGGAGTGACATTGCAACACCCCAGGGCCCCACAGATCTCCTGTGAGCTGTGTGGATTCCTGCCGTGGGCTGCACCCACACAACTATCAAATGCCATTCGTTGGCAGAAATCCCATTTAAACCTTTATCCAGTGGCATGTTCAGGGCTTCTTTCTGGACAGGTTACTTCTTCCTGTGGAAATAAGTGAGTGCTCAGCCATCACTCATTGTCCAGGAGTCAATCTTAGGTCGTACTGAAAGTGACCCCATGGAACAGGTACCACACACGTGTGCACATTCGCCTATGTTCATTTCCAAGGGCTTAGACCTCGGAACATTCATGTGGTTTGGTCAGAAGCAAAGTCCCATACCCATCCCCTCAAACTGCAAGGTCGGAAAGTAACGAAAGAAAAGCTACAACCTTTAATTAGGCCGCTGCCGTGGAGCCTCAGGTGTGTGGGTGCCACCTAGGTTTTCCAGGTGTCAGCAGAGACAGGATTTGATAGATAGCTAACTTGGCCCTCAACTCTCAGGGACGACTGCTTCAATGCCTGGATCTCCTACCACTTCACCTTGCTAGCGGGTTCCCCAGAAGTGCAGCTGACAGACTGGTGAGTGAGCGGAGGCAGCTTGGGGGGGAGGGGAAGACAATTTGCTGAGTGGCACGGCAGCTGTCATCATGTCACACAGAGCCTCAGCAACTCACCTAGGGAGCCATCCACTTCCTGGGCTCCTCGCCCCGTGCCTCTGGAGATTCTATCAGGATAAATGAAGTCATAAAAATTCAGTGCTCTAGACACTGGCGTGTGGCTATGGCATGTGGACTGGGGCTGGACACTGAGGCCTTGGGACTTTCTGCTTCTCGTGGCTGCTCTCATGAATGGACCCAACTGTAACTTCCCAGGCTCCTAATGCAAATCTTTTATCTGTGAAAATGGGAGTAAGAGAAGTCTTCCTGGGGTTCAAAGAATAGAAAGAAACCTTTTTTTCTGATTGGTGGCAATGGCCAACAATGCCCCCTTAGAATCTTAGGAGATGTCCCGGGCCTGAATTCCTTAAGTCTCTGGGCTCTTTTCAAGTTCAGAGCTTGTACCTCCCTGAAGTGAAGGTCATGACCACTGAGCAGAAGACCAGTTCCTACCCTGGTGCCCAAAACCACCCCCAATCGATAGCACTGATTTTTTTTCTTGCATAGATCCCCTAATATATAAATTCTTCCACCATCCCAGTTCTCAAACTATTTGGTCTCAGGACCCCTTTACACTCCTAAAAGCTATTGAAGGCCCCAAAGAGCCTTTGTTTATGTGGGCTATATTTATGTGGGCTATCAATATTTACCATATTACACACATTCCAGTACATACCAAGGAGACATCATCACATGTCACGTAGCCTCTGGAAATCGTCACTGTGCATTCATGAGAAACTGAGAGTGACAATGGCAAACAAGATCTTAATATTTTTGTGAAAATAGTTTTGACCTCCCAGATCCCCTGTGTCTCAGAAACCCCCAGATGTCTGTGATTCATACTTAGACAATCACTGACCTATCAAATGACTCTATTTATTATCTCGTCCGATATCATCTATTCATTTGCTTACTTAGTCTCCTTCACCTGAATGTAAGTTCCATGAGCGTGACAACTTGGTCTTCTTCACCCCTGTAACCACAATTTCTGTAACAATGCCTGGAATATAATGTGTGCACAAAAATTCCTGGCTATTGCTCAGGCACTGATCATGATCTCAAAATCAGAGCACGGCAGAAATTTCTCCTTCCCACAACTGGTCTCCCTGATTGAACCCAAACAGGGTCCAAGTCATTCAGTGCTGACTAGGGTTGACTAGAGTCAGTCACTACTTAATCTCAACCCCAGGGCGAAACAAGAAGAGATTCACTAAAGCCAGAAGATGAAGTCACTACAATCTGTTTTTTCCAAACTTTTTAAAAAGCCAGCTTTATGGGATATGTCCTGACTGGCATATCCTTCCCACCCTACACACATTCCTCCTTCCAGAATGTCCCTCTGCCTTCCCCCAGTCTACAGTACAAGCAGGTCACCCTGCTTCTGTCTTGTCTCCTTCTTGTCAATCAACCCTGTATAATGTCGATTTTTTAAAAAAAATTCAGGAAGGACCTGTACTCTCATCACTGCACTCCATGAATCAGCACATGTGAGTTTGGTTCCATACATTCAGGATGCAAGAAAGGCCAAGTTGGTTTTCTAGCCACTCTCCCTCCTATGTGGTGGGATATTTGGCACCAGGGTTTCGGCCACTTGCTCCCGCATGGCAAGCCCACCAGTGGTCATCACTGAGAAGAGCTGTCTCCAGGGGCACAAAGACCCTGGGAAGCTGGTGGTTTTCTAAGGGGATGGAGCTGACAGGGGATGGAACTGCCAGAGAAGACCAGTGTGACTAGAGCAGAGTGAGAATGAGGTCAAGAGGGAAGTAGAAACCAGTTCATGTTGGCCCCCTAGGCCCTAGTAAAGAGGGGTCTTCACTTAAGGTGTTATGGACACCACTGGATGGTTGTGAGTAGGGAGTGACATCTCTGACTTGCTGTTTATAGAGAGCATTCTTACTGCTATGCAGAAAACAGACTGTAGGTGTTGGAAGAAAGCCAGAATGATGACAGAAAGACCAGGAAGATAGACGGCTATTGTAGGGGTCCAAATGAGAAATGGGGATGACTTGGACCAGCAAGTGGAAGTGATGAAAAGTTGTCTGACCAAGATATATTTTGAACATGGAATCTGTAACTGGCAGTTAGATTGATATGGGTATAAGGAAAGTGGAATAATCAATGGCAATCCCTGGATGTTCAACCTGAACAAAATCTAGGCAAATACACTGAGATGGAGAAGATGAAGTTAGGAGCAGGTTTGAAGGCTAAAATCAAGTTCTTTGTTGAGGTCCAATTTGCGGTGGTTATTGGACTTCCAATTGGAAATGTCAGATAGGCGGATTTACACAAGTATGGAGCTCCAGGGTGTTGCAGAGATTGGAGCTGAGGATATATATTTGGAAGATGTTGGCACATAGATGATATTTAAACTCAGAGGACTGCATGTCACCCAAGAGAATATAAATAGACAAGAGGAGAGAAGGGGTAGAGGACTGAGCCCTAGGACACTGCAACATTTTGAGGTGAGAAAGAGGAGAAGCCAGAAAAGGAGACTGAGAGGTAGCAGGAAAAACAGGAGGGTATGCAGCAAAAAGAGGCAATTAATTGCATAAAATCCTATTGAGAATTCAAGTAAGATAAAGATTGAGAATTGACCACAGGATTGGGCAAGATTTTGACCTGGATAAGTACGGTTTCAGCAACGAGATGGGGATAAAAGTCTGATTGCTGTGGGTTGAGAATATCGAGATTTCTAGGCTGAATGGAGGACCGAATAGCTGCATTTACTTTTCTTCCCTCTTGGATTCCCACTAAAATGACAATAAAGGGTTTAAATGCATAAACCTATGTAACAGAGAATAAGAGAGGTGATAAGAGTTTATGAGAGATGTTAATAACACTTTGAAATCTGGAGGGCAGATGGATGAGTGTAACTGACCTAGTGGCCTGAAGAAAGTTGAAAGTTAGGTACCTATATTCTGGAAGTACAATAAGTAGTCTAATTCACACACACACACACACACACACACACACACACACACACACGCACAGAGAGAGAGAGAGAGAGAGAGAGAGAGAGAGAGAACATTAGGAAGCCTCAGGGAGTGAAGGTATCAGGTACTTATAATGGTGGGGGTACTAGAAGGGACAGCAAGAAAGAATGAGTGAAAGCTTCCAAGAGAAGAAAAATTCTCCTACACCCCCTCTCCACCCCCGTACAGCAAATGACGGCTACTCCACCACCCAATGAAAAGACTAGAAGCCCAGAGAGAATAAAATAGAGGGACTCAGGACTGGGAGAACCAAAGCAAACATGAGAGCGAAATAAAGTTTATTTCCAATGTGCAAAGTCTTAATTGCATCCTTTCTTAGAGAAAATTGGAGGATGTATGACATCAAAATAAGAGGGTAAACCAAGAAAGAGGGACCCAAGAGTCAGGGGACTCAACATAGGAAGTGGTGAAAGGGAATGCCCAGGAGAACAGCAAAGAGACATCCAAGATGATGTCCATACAGCAGGCCTAGAGAGCAAAAAGTTCAGATTGGAGAATGAGGATGGAAGACTCCAAGAAGAATGTCTCCAAGAAAAGAAATGAAAAGAAACATGTTAGCTGCTTTATACTTCTACAAGAGAGTTCAGGAATAAATTGTAATAAGTAAAGAGAAAACCAAGCAAAGGAAAAATGAGTAAGTAACTCCAAAGAAATTGTACAAGAAAGGAAGTACAATCATAGTATATTAAATAACTCAGTTAAGACTATGTGTTAGTCATAATAACAATGTACATTGACTTAACCAAATTTGTCATAGGCATTTACTGAAAGGATGGCAGGAAGAGAAAGAAGGTAAAAAGACTAATTCTTCATCTCCCATGATAGGAAGTCAATAGATAATACATAAAACTGAAAAATCAGGAAGCATATCTATATCTATCTATATATATGATATACAATATATTATATACAATATATATATATTGTTCCTGCTGTTCTTGCTGTAATTCCCCAGCATCGCTCCACTGCCTGCCTTTCTATTAGGTCACCTTGAAGTTAGACTAGTAGTCTCTGTCACCTCAGAGATATGCCTGCCTCAGTTCCTTTGGCATGTGAGATTCATATGTCTCCAGACGGACCTCACTTTCACTAGGGTTAGGAAAAGATAGTTCCTTTTGCTCATGATTGTTTTTCTTCCCCTCTCTTAGTTCCCTTCCTGCCTCACATCCACCTCTCTCTCCATGGGCCAACCCAAGGCCCAGTAAAAACTTTCTCTCTGACTCCTTTCCCTGTTGTGCCTCCCATACCAAGGTTATAACCTAGTTTTTCTGTTGACTACTTTTCTGTGGATCACATTCAAATGGCGAGTAGTAGATAGTTTACAGGGGGAGGATATGGCTGCCATCCTCTTCATAGGAAGTAATTGGCAGTAGCATAGAACTAATCCAGTCTACACTCAGAGGGAGAGCCTTGTCCTGTGTGTGTCTCTTATGATAGTATAATCATTTGGGAGCCTGTTTTGCTTGGGAGGATGGCGAACGAATGGCAGTAGCTGACTCTGGTTATGTACTGAAGACCCTCAAATTCATAAGGAGGAATGAATTACTAATCTGTCAGGAGAATGGAAGGGATTCTGGATCCTATCCCAAACCCAAGATCTCTGGCACCAAATTTTTCAAATTTGCTTAATAATAACTGTTCTGTTTTCTATAACAGCAATTTATTGTAGCAAAGATTATTCATTGTATCTTACAATCCACTCTTTCCTTTTCAAGCAATAGTACTGTTAATTTTTACCTGGACACATGGCCATCAGAATAAAAACTATATCCCCAGACTCCGTTCCAGTGAGGTGTGGCTATATGTCTAAATCCTAGGCACAATGGGCTGTGAGTTCTGGTCACATTCTTAAAGGTAAGGGATGTACCATCCCTTCGTCCTTCCCTGCTCCCTTCCTGATGATCAGAATGACAAAGAAACAAGAGAGAAGGAGCCAAGATCCTAGAGTGGAGACACTAAAGCTACCCTGGACCACCTTCACAAAACAGAAATAAACTATCTTTTTCAACCCACTGTGATGTTGGAATTCTGGTATATGCTTCTGAAATTGTATCCTAACAGTCTCGTCCTTCTCTTCCTTTAGCTATGTGTGTGTCAGACATGTGCAAAATACCTAATTAATGCTTTGGTCTTCCCATCCTTCATTCCATTCTTGAATCCACCATTGATAAGATTGTCATTATGGTGGTTTCCCCCTAAATAATGGAAATTTTAAAATTATATCTAAGATAAAGATGAGTCTTCTTTCTGAATGTCTAGTGTCTACAAATGCTTTGGCTAGGTCCTATTCCCAAACTTCAGGTGATAAATGACTGTCTTTAGGTAAGTTAAATAGCAAGCATAGGAGTAATTGAACAATAATCTTTAAATAGTAATCTTTAAACAGAACTAGTTGTGTTTAGTTCTGAGCATTCTAATAGAAATTATTTCCTTTTCAAGATGCCATCTTGCTCCTTCCCCATTTATATTGTTATTGCTAAACCACCCAATTTTAATTATCCTTTAATTATCTTTATCTACAGTTGAGTGCCCCCCTTCTGTTGGAAAGCCTATTTTATATAAACCAAACCATGGGTAATTACCTATCAAAAGCAGATTTATCTAAATTCCCGCTGAAACTAGATGAGACAGTTCCTTTAAGTCAGAAAATCATTCAAAAGTAGATCTGGGGAAGGAGAGCATTAAATTTGAATTTATAGAATACCAATAACCTTATAGTCACCATAGGGAATCAGTTCTTATCTATATTCCCTGCTGTGGGAGTGTGGAATCTCACTTCTAGATTCATCTTCTAAGTTGTATATTGTGGCAGATACTATAAGTGGATTCACTCACCATTTTTTTCCAGCCCACATTTTCTTGCCCTCTTCTACAGAGGCTGGGGATACAAAACCTTAAACCTCATATTCTAGTACCATCTCATCTCCTTGCAGTAAGGAAACACCATGTGACACAGTTTGGTCAATGAGACATATGTAGAAATCTATTTAAAAACGCAAATGACCAGTTTTTCCTGTCTTGGGCATGTACCCAAGAGAATTGAAAGCAGGGACTCAAATAGATACTTGTACACCCATCTTCATGGCAGCGTTACTCACAATAGCCAAGAGGTGGAAACAATCTAAGTATCCATCAACCCATGAGCAGACCAACAAAATGTGGCATATACACGCAATGGAATATTATTCAACCATAGAAAGGAATAACACTCTGATACATGTTACCACAGAGATGAATCTTGGAAATGTTATACTAAGTAAAAGAAGCGAGACAGAAAAGGACAAATATTGTATGATTCCACTTGTATGGGGTACCTTGAATAGGCAAATGCATAAGGACAAAAGTAGAATAGAGATTACCAAGGGCTGAGGCCAAGGGGGGATGGAGGTTGTTGTTTAATGGGCGCAGAATTTATGTTGGGAATGATTAACAAGTTCTGGAGATGGGTAGTGGTGGTGGTTGCACAACATTGTGAATGTACTTAATGTCACTGAACTATACATTTTAAAATTGGTTAAAGTGTTGAATTTAATTTTTATATATTTTACCACAATAAAAATACAAACTAAAAATCTTTGTACCTATTTTTAATTAACAAATTATAAGTCTGGATTTCTCAATTCTGTATTTTAAGATTCAATATACTAAAAAAAAGATGCAATATACTACTGATTAAATGAAATTATGAAATTTTAATTCCTATTCAAGGTACCTATAAGATAGCTCATTTTTTACCCAACTCCAATAAGAGATAAAACCAACAATAAACAAAGACAGAAGATTGAGGCTCCCTAATAGTCTCTTTTGTTTCTCTACCTTGAAGACCTGGAAGACAGATCGGGTTTGAGAGGAAAAAGGAAGAAAGATATGCAACCCACCACTTGGTAATAAAGAGAAAAGGAGTCTCTTCACGAGAAAGGATATGCCCACGGCAGATGAGCAGGAAGGAGAGATATTCGTCAAATAAGTTTAAGGTAATCCTCCATTTTGGGGTATCTTGCCACAAGATTTTATCTGCCTAGTTGGGAAGCTTGTCAGTGAGGGAGGGTGTCGTCACAAGACCAAGCAGCTTCATGACCTGAGCCTCTACACAAAGAGGCCTCTCCCTTCCTTTCCTCTGGATTCTGAGCCCAAGCTCAACACATGGTTCATACTTGGTAATTATAATAAGCTAACATTTGCTGAGTGCTTATTTTGCCAGGTGCTGCTGGAAGCATTGTATGTATATCACCTCATTTAAATCTTGCACAGGCCCTATGAGATACACACATGTTATCATTTCCATTTCACTGATAAGGAAATTGGAGCAAAAAAATATTTGGATGATCTGTCTAAGGTCAGACAGATGACAAATGGCAGAGCCAGGATCGGAACCCAGACAGTCTGCCCCAGATCCCTCCCACTTAACCACTATTTTATGCTGCTTCTTCAGTCCTATAGATAATTGTTTTCTGGGTAGTATCTCAGTTCCCAACTGTGATTTAACTTCAAAATATTTTTAGCTAGTACTGTCTCTGCCATCATCATGGTTTGTTTACAGAGGAACAAAAATAATGTATGTCTGTGTATGTGATTATACAAGTCAAATAACTTCCTATTTCATAATTATATTAATTAAGGGTAACATTAGCAGCTGTTCTGGATACAACCCCAAAGTCTCATTTGCCTAACACAATGGAAGTCTAATTCTTACTAAAGTAAAGTACGAAATAGCTGTTCGTACTCAGATGATCCCTCTCACAAACAGGCTTCCAGTATTATTGGTTCCACCATCTTGGAAACTCGTGGCATCTAAGGTCGCCATGCTCTTCTGCAACAAACAGGAAAGAAAAGAGCATGGAAGCCTATCTGTTACAGAGTATTATTTGCCATGCCTGGAAATGGCACCTATTACATGGGCTCACAGGCCATTGGCTCAAACTCAGTCACATGGCCACATCTCAGCCCAAAGGAGGCTGGGAAATATCAGCAAGTTGTAAGCCAGGGAAAATGTGAAAATGAGTTTTGGGTGAACACATGGAAGTCTCGGCCATAACAGCTTTCCTACCTATTAATGCATTTGCATAGTCAATGTTTTCACAGTCCTTCTGAGCCACAGATTTGAGTCTTTGCAAAGTACTCTGAACAGAGAGGATGGACTATGAATAAATTTTCCCCAGTCTTCTTCTCAACCACATCTATTATTACAACCCCTATTCTTTTTTTAACCTTACAGATTAAAAACCCATAAGCAATGTAGGACAGTTTGAAGCTTTCATTGATTGTTCCCTTAGAGAAGTATCAGCTAAAGTCTGACAATATGACCAAAAAAGGTTCCCCAGCTATTAAATTTTAACATCGTATGGCAAACATTATGTTCCAACGAATCAGATCACAATCTCAAGCAGCAGGAAATGGGGCTTTGATTTTAGCCTCTTTTCTGTTTAATTTGTACTTTAATAGTCTGATATGACTTCTAGGTTAACTGAATGCATGTTTAGATGTCAGACCCGATAAAAAAGGGGATGGTAACAGGGTCTTTCTATCAAAACTAGAAATGACCCAAAATGCAACTGGCTTGAGTATCTATTGTTAGACAAATATATTTATTCCCTCCAGTGAAATAAGGTAAATGTTAAGCTGTAAAATAAAGTAAGATATGGCTTTTTTTTATGATTTATGTATCTATTTGAGAGACAGTGTGCGCACAAGTGGGAGGAGGGCAGAGGGAGAGAACACCCAAGCAGATTCCCCACTGAACATGGAGCCCAATGTGGGCCTTGATCTCATGACCCAGGAGACCATGACCTGAGCCAAAAACAAGAATTGGACCCTTAACCAACGGAGCCACCCAGGCACCCCAAGGCATAGCTTTTAAGACACATTAGTAGCATTTGATGATTTTTAAAGTAAAATCCCATTCCTTAAAAATGTAACATGATATATTCATAAATTGAGTTGGCAGTTGCCATAAACACCTCTTGCATCTATACCAAAAATATGTATGTATTTAAATAAGGACAAACAGGCAGTGTTCAAAAATAAAAAGAGTAAAAGCTATATTCAGGCAAAATGAGTGACTTTTTTTCTCCTTTCAACATTTTCTTAAATATTTTTACAGCATATCAATGATTTTCTCACAATGTACTGCAAAAAATGAAGAAAAAGAAGATTCCTTTCCTGTTTTTAATACACCCCATAACAAGCCTTCCATTCTTTGGTGAGAAAGAGTTATCATGTCTATCTCGTTTGGCAGAGTAGTTCTCAAGTGAAATGTAGGATTTTAAGAAATTACAGTTTCCTGGTAAGGACTGAGAGAAATTAATTTTTTAGAGAGTAAGAAAAGAACACTTTCCTAAAGGATACGCACGCACTGGTCAGTCTTTTCCCAACGCTGAGAATGCCTGAAGCTTGCTACCCTGACCAGCATGTTCATTATTAAGAAGCAGGGAGGTGAAGGTGCTCTTTGACTTAGAGAATATTTTATTGGCAGAAGCTCCGAAGGGATACTTTCTTTAAATATTCACTGTGATCAGCGTTCCCTATCACCTCAGGGATTTACTGAAAACTCCAAGAAGGTCTGTTTTGCATCCTTAGGCAAAGGTTAGCCATTTCAGGGGGCTGGTGTATGTGATTTGTTTTCTTATGGACAACATAATTCTGTCCCTGAAAAAAATCAAGGTCTTTTGACCTTCAAGGTCTTTCACCGTCTGAACATCTTTAAGATTCTTAAGCTCATCACTGAATATCAATAAATGCCACCATAGTTAAGCCCACAGTTTCCCAAGTTCATTAAAACTCCTATCCTCATGGCCCTATTAGGTGCCGGGACTTCCTTGCCTCACCTACTTGGATGTAACGTAACATCCAAGTAGACTCTGGTATTTGAAGCTTCCCCATGAAGCAAAGTTAGGCATTCAAGGATCTATCCATCATTTTATTCTGATAATATGGCCTGAGACTTACTCAGAGAATTATTATAGCTCTTCATATCCTGTGTTTATCATCTAGTATCTATTTCCAACCAGTCCTTCACATCTATGAAAGTTACCCACTGGCAGAAGGTGCTACCTGGGATGGAGAACTGTGTCTTGGCTATAGAAAACCTAATGCGAAAGAAAATAGGAATCTGGATCTGATAACGGGTCAGGAAAATGGCCTTCCTTCTTGTTTTCAGACCGTTTTCCATGGGTCCTTTGTGTTTCTGCTCGACCTGTGGCAGTTTTTATTCTCAATTCCCTGCTCCAGTGGACAGTATTAGTAGACAGAGGTAGTGCCTGCTTCTAGGACAGAGGGCAGATTTGTTTGCTGTCCAGGATAATAAAGAATGTTTCTCTCCAGGACAAAGTCTTGGCAGGTTTACAAGAAACCCCCTTGTAAGATTGGTGGTTTTCTAAGTTCGTGGTCCCTCAGCCATGGTGCAAACCCAATGTATGTGTGGCATTCCCTTGGGCCACCTTCACATCGTCCCTGTGCAGCCTGGGGGTTGAGGGGGATGGGTAAGAATGTGAGGATCATACTGCCTACTGTACCATGAGGAATGCAGTCCTTTGTTTTTGATCCAGGAAGTTCATGCCTTCCTTCCAACGTGCAGGAAATTGGCAGACTAACTTGCTAGCTTGAAAGTAGGGTAAAGTCTCCAACTCTTCACAATTCTTGACTTTTCAAGACAAGAGGTAGTCCACCATCAGGATGAGGACCCTCCTTAACCATAGTAGAAGAGAATTTTGATTTCACAGGCAAAACAAATAGGTATATATGGTGGCTAAGTATTAATGTGTGCCTTCCACTCCTATGTACTTATCATAGATGACTTGCTATAGTAAAATATCTCCTGCACTTACCAGAGGACATAACTGATACCAACTTCACACAGACTCATCAACTGTGTTCCCAGCATGTCTTTAACAAATGTAATGTCTCCATACACGCCAGCAATGTGGACTGGCTACCACTCAGTTTTGAAGGGAGCTTTCCTAGGAGGAAGCTGGTCTTGTTTTCATCGAGTAGATCAGAGTTCCTCCAGGAAAAGACAACACTTCAGAGAATGAAAGCTGAAATGTTGGTAAATTCTGGTAAATCAAATAACCTTCAACTAGGAAGCAGTAAAATACCTAAAAGCTATATGCAGATATCTGAGCTATAAAGTGAACATTAAGGCCATGCCAGCCATTACCTAAGAACATCCTGTAACTTTTTTTTACAAAAAAATTTATTACTTTTCATTTAAAGTGTTTAATCTTTTTCTCATGATGAAAGAACTTAGAAGAAAACATAGTAGAATCCAGCCATCTCCAAAAGTCACAGCTTTATGATACTGACTCATAAACTTGTGTTAGAAACTTTGATCTACACAGAGCACCTAAGTTGTAGATTTAGTTAATGTTTTGCTATTAGTGACCATCCAGAGATAGTTTAGGAGAGAAATTAGTTTCCAGTATCTATGCCTTGTATCTCAGACTAATGCAACCCTAGAGATGTAGATTACATTAAATCAGATATTTATAAGACATTGTTCTCTTTTAATCCTACGTATATTATGTTTCTGCTGTAAGCTAAGCAAAAAGCAGGTTCAGCAACTTACTAGTTTGGACTTTACCCTTGCTTTCTGCTAGAAGGATGGAGCTTTATAGTACAGTGATACACTGTTTCTCATCAGTAATATCCTTTACTGCCAGTGAGAGGACCTTTATCATCCAATTTGTTTTGGAAGAGGAGGGGACAGTATTTTAAAGATAACTTTTTAAATGGACATTGAATCCAACACAAATTTCTAAAACTTTTCTAAACCTTATAAACTTTTTCTTTCCTTCCCTTTTCTAGAAATATTCCCCCAAGAGATCAAAACCAATCATAATAATAAAAGTGCAAATTACAATCACACTACCATGCTGAAATACATTTTTACCTATAATATTTGCAAAGATAAACAGATGTGAAAAGACATTATTACAAGAATATGGGAAAACAGGCCCTATCGTATTTTGTGTAATAGGAGAGCAAATGGATACAACATCTATACAGAGCAATTAGGCAATGTATCAGGATTTTAAACACAGAAACCCATCAGCCCAGATTTGAACTTCTAAGAACTTAGCATACAGGCACACTTGCACACAGACAAAATGACAACCTTTCAAGGTTTTTTTTTCCAGCATCGTTTGAAGTAGCAAAAAATGGAAACAACTGAAACACAATGCAATACTGCGCCACTACTAGAAAGAATGGCATATATCTATATCTAATGATATGATGGGGCCTCTAAGAAAGGTGCAAAGGAGTATACATTGTATGATAGCATTTGTGTAAAGGATTTTTAAATGATACCTGTAAATAGTATAGGTAACTTTGTGATGTGTTGACTTGACTAGCCAGGACTACATCTCCCAACATTCCTTTCTCTGAAAGTTTCCAGGCAGGGTGGGCCTCAAGAGACATTTTTGCAGGAGATTTGGAGAACAGAAGTCAAGCAGCAGCATTTTTATTTTTATGCTTACAAGGTGGAAGCAGGTGCGTTTGAAGTTCACACACAGTGTTGTTTATCTCTTGGCACCTCTCTTTAGCCCAGCCTGCAACTGCTTCACTTTCCCTTGGATGCTCCTTCAGTTTCTGCAACTCTGGGCCAGGTGTGTGCTTGGTTAGCTCTGTGAGGGGTGCTGGCTTCTTCAGCAGGACACCCCCACCAAGTCAGGGGCAGAGAGAATGCACAGAGGTTCTAATCCATCCTTGTGGATTCCAGCCCATGCTCCTGGGTTCCAGCTTGTTCTTCTCCTGTTTTTCCTCCATCTTCCCTCACTACCTGCCTGTCCTGTTAACTCCAAGCTCTAGCATCACAGTCTTACATGGACTGTTTAGCTGACTGTTTAGCTGACTTCTTTGAACAGCTAAACATGGGTGCCTGGGTGGCTCAGTGGGTTAAAGCCGCTGCCTTCGGCTCAGGTCATGATCTCAGGGTCCTGGGATCAAGGCCCACATCAGGCTCTCTGCTCTGCAGGGATCCTGCTTCCTCCTCTCTCTCTGCCTGCCTCTCTGCCTACTTGTAATCTCTCTCTCTGTGTCAAATAAATAAATACAATCTTTAAAAAAATAATAAAAAAATAAACAGCTAAACATGACTGTTTAGCTGACATCACAGCCTTACATGGACTGTTTAGCTGACTGTCATAGGGATCAGATAAAATCCCTATGACAAATAAATGTGTAACATCTGGGACAAATAAAAAAATGGGGGATAGCAGTTGAGTCCAGAGAAGGATAGAAGTAGAGTGACTCCGAAGGGTAAAGGGAGACCACTTTTGCTTCTAAGTGTTGCACTGTGTGAATCTAGTATTTGTTTTAAAAATAAACATTTGAAACATCTGAAAATTCCTTCAATTATCTTTCTCATATTTGCATGTGAAGATACAGAAATATTTACCCTTTGTTTCTATTCCCTTAAATAGAGTCAGAGTTGCTTTCTATATTTATAAAAGGTTTTGCATGTCACAGGGGACTGAAAAGGAAAAAGAGAACTTACATTGTTTCTCTTTCTAGAATCAGCTGTACGTGAAAGAGAGCAAAGCTAGGACATTGAGCCTCATGTGCCCTTTGTCTCTTGCTCTTTCTAGCATCCTCCATCGAAGGAGCCCATTTGTGGGGACACCTAAGGCTTATAGTACTGTAAAGCACTTAATATGTCCTAAGATAACTCATGCTTCTTCAGCTCTATATGTAATCAGCTTAGATAATCCATCAGTTATGTAACCAGCATCAAGTAGACTGTATGAAACGTAGATCACGTCCAGATGGTTTGTTCAGTATATGTGGGACCAACCACACTGCATCAGGTCACAGTTCCTGGAGGGGTTCTTTGACTCAGGACTTTGGAAATAGTAGGACCTGTCTAAAAAAAATCAATATGACACATGATAAAGATGATAATCAAAACAACTATGTAACTTTATAATCTTTAAAATGTTTCTGCACACATTGACTCATTTTTCAATTACATGGAAATAACAAATATTAATCACCACATATCAGGCATTGTGCAAAAACCTCTGCATTCTCTGGGTGAATCCTGAGCGGACCATCATTAACTTCATTTTACAAATGAATAAATCAAAACTTAAAGACCTTGAGACTTACCCAATATACCTGGTAAGTCTCATAATTAACATTTGAACCAGACCCACTTGACTCTGGAGCCCCCTGCTCTTCACCAGTATGCCTCACTGTAGCCCAGAGGAAGATTACGTTATTAGTATCTCTATTTTACAAAAAAAAAAAAAACAACCGAAAAGCCTAAGGACCCATAGGGTATGTGATTTGTCAAGGCCACAGAGACAAGGCAAAGTGGAAATCAAAGAATATCTGACTCCATATATTACACTCTGGTGTACCTAACCCCAGCTGAGTACGATGTGTATACATGAGTGCATTCTTGCTTGACCATGTAGTCCTTACGGAAGATTAGCAAATTCTTTTTTTTTCTTTTTTTTCCCCTCAAACATTTTATTTATTTATTTGACAGAGAGATTACAAGTAGGCAGAGAGGCAGGCAGAGAGAGGAGGAAGCGGGCTTGCCACTGAGCAGGGAGCCCGATGCGGGGCTCGATCCCCGGACCCTGAGACCATGATCCGAGCTGAAGGCAGATGTTTTACCCCACTGAGCCACCCAGGTGCCCCTAGCAAATTCGTTTAACTGGACAACTGGAATAATAGTCTATCAGCTATAGTAATCCTGAGTAATGTTTTTGTGTTTGTTTTGTTCTGTTTTGTTTTTGGCCCTGGACATGTGTTGTCTATTTCTTGGGCAATTCCTTGGGTCTCTCAGATGGCAACAGAGTTCTCAGACTTTGGCAATTTCCCTGAATCTAATTATAGTAACCTTTCTCTGCTCCTACAGCTGCTTCTTTTTTAAAAACCTTTTTAAAATCAATTTAGTTAGTATGTAGAGTATTATTAGTTTTAGAGGCAGAGTTTAGTGATTCATCAGTTGCATATAACACCCAGTGCTCATTACACCAAGTGCCCTCCTTAATGCCCGTCACCCAGTTACCCCATCCCCCAGCCACCTCCCCTCCAAGAGCAACCCTGTTTGTTTCCTAGAGTTCAGTCTCTTACCCACAGCTGCTTCTGTAGACAAATCCTCATAACCATGTCTCCCCTTTTCTATACCTGTAGACCTTATCTTTGGCAAGTCTTGCTTTCTTTCAAGTGTCCATTTTTTGTGCTACTTCCACGTTCCTGTTAGCCTTTAAGATGTGTTTCAAGCTTCTGAATTTTAGGCAATAATTCCCAGATTTGTTCATGAGCAGAACTCTTGAAAATCTTATGGTTTAAGAAGTAAACTAAGAAATCAAAATGGCAAGCCAGGAATTCAAGATTAAGGAGCAAGTTCTAAGCAAATAAGCAGGAGTAGGGTTGTAGGCAAATACCCCAAGCAGGACCTGTCATTTTATTTTTAAAACATTTTTTGAAATATTTGAAACTAATAATAAAGCACACAGAATAACATACTAAACACCGAGGTACCCACCCCCCAGAATTTTCCAAAACTAATGAAAGCATCAATTAATAGATTCAAGAACTATTACAAAGTCCAAATAGAATAAATATAAATTTCAGGGGTGCCTGGGTGGCTCAGTCAGTTAATCGTCTGCTGTCGGCTCAGGTCATGATCTCAAGATCCTGGGATTGAGCCCAGTATGGGGCTCCCTGCTTGGCAGGGAGTCTGCTTCTCCCTCTCCTCCCCACTCCTGCTCTCTCTTGCTAGCTCTGTCGCCATCTCTATCTCTGTCTCTCTCAAATAAATAAATGAAATCTTTATACACACACACACACACATTTAAAAAATTTTTAAAGCGCATACATAAACACTGCAGAGTAATATTGCTAAAGCCTAAGGAAAAGGAGAGAATCACTCCTAGCTCAAAGCAATCAGGAAGAAAAGAAACGTTAACTTCAAAGTTGCAATAATAAAAAAATTAAAAGTATTCTAAAGAAGTACAATAAACAAATAAAAACAAAGTTGCGATAATAATACTGATGGGTGACCTCTCAACAGAAGTAGTGGAAGTCAGAGGGCAATAGAAAGATATCTTCGTGAGTGCTGAAAGAAGGCATCTGCCAACCCTGACGTCCTCACAGAAGAAAAATATTCTCCAGAAAGGAAAGCCAAAGAAAGACCTTTTCCAGAAAAACAGGAATGGAGAAATTAGTCATCAGGATACGTGCACTTGAAAAAGGAAAATAAGCCCTGAGGGCTGCCCAAGCATGCAGGAAGGAATGTAGTGCACTGGAAAGGGTCAATGTATGGGTAAATATGTATGAAAATTAGCTGTATCAAACAGCACTGCCCAGGGTTTGAACTAGAGAAATCAAATGCATGACAACAACAGTGCAAGAGGCAGGAGGGGCGGCTAAAAGGAATTTTTTTTAAAGATCTTATTTTATTTATTTGACAGAGAGAGAGGGAGCGAGAGAGGGAACACAAGCAGCAGGAGAGGCAGAGGGAGAAGCAGGCCTCCCGCTGAGCCGGGAGCCCGATGCGGGCTCGATTCCAGGCTCCATGCGGGGCTCCATGCGGGGCTCCATCCCAGGACTCTGGGATCACGACCCGGAGCGGAAGGCAGATGCTTAATGACTGAGCCACCCAGGCGCGCCCCACCCCCGCCTTTTTTTTTTTTTTTTTTNAGAGAGGGAACACAAGCAGGGGGAGTGGGAGAGGGAGAAGCAGGCTCCCCGCTGAGCAGGGAGCCCGATGTGGGGCTCGACCCCAGGACCCTGGGATCATGACCTGAGCCAAAGGCAGACACTTAACGACTGAGCCACCCAGTGGCCCCGGCTAAAAGAAATTTAAGTGGAGTTTTATTATTATTATTTTTCGAAGATTTTATTTATTTATTTATTTGAGAGAGAGAGAGAAAGAGAGAATGAGTGGGGGGAGGGCCAGAGGGAGAAGCTTTTGGAAACGTTTTGTAAATTATGGATAAAATTCGGAAATAATTCCATATACGTTGTATGGAACATGGTGTAGTTGGTGGAAAAGGAAAGCACCTTCGAGCAACTGATGAATGTAGGTTGGTGACACTAACTCTGGCCATTGCCACTGCAACGTCAAGAAGAATGCCTTTGATTGTTTTTGAGGAGGGGAGAAAGAACAGTTAGGGAAGAGGAGGTGGAGAAGAAGCACACGGGAGTTCCTGGAGTTGCTGGAGGGAACGAAGACAAGGAAGAGGAAGTTTCTCTTCACCGTCAGCACCCCAGTATCTGGCAAAAGCTTCATATAACCTCAAGGGTATGCATACCCCAGTATGAAGACCAGTAATCGGGGTCTAAGAGAGGCATTACGGAGTCCCAAGCTGGGCACATTTTCAGTTTTACTAGATAATGACAAACGGCTTCCTGAGCAGTCCAATCAGCTTAGCCTCCCAGAGCGGGAGGATCAATACAGTACCTTCAAGTTACTCTGACTTTGCACTGGCATTTGGGTTTTTGTTTTATCTTTCCTTGATTATTAAAAATGTTGACAATCTTTTCATATGTTTATTGGCCATTTCAGTTTCTTATGTGAATCTGCTCTTTTTTATGAAGTAATCTTTTTTTTAAACAAGATTTATTTACATGTTCTGGAGACTCATACTTTGTCACTTGCATGCATTGCAGATAGCTTCTGCCTGTCCGTTGGCAGATTTCTTAAAACTTTGGATGTTTCATTTTCCTGATATGAAAAAAAAACGAACATAATTATACCTTCTTCAAAAGGTGTTAAGCCACTTAAGCCTCAAAGCAACTCTATGGGGTCCATTTCCTAATCAAGCCCATTTTTCAGATGAGAAAACTTTTCTAAGTTACGCCAAACTGCTTATCACAGAGGTTGAACAATTTTTATTCTATCTTTAGAATATACATGTCCTTTTGCTCCACTTGAAATGATCAGACTTTAAAAGTTTTGCCCATGTAGTATGTGTGAAATAGAATCTTTGTTTTTTATTTTGCATTTCCCTGGTAACTAATGAGGTTGAACATCTTTTCATGTGTGTATTCTCTGTTCTTGGATCCTCTTCTCCAAAATGCCTATACATGTCTTTTGCTCATCTTTATTGGGTTATTTGTCTCTTTCTGGTTGATTCAAAAGTTTTCTTTATATATTCTGGATACTTGTGGCAAGTAGCTTCTCCTAGTTTGTGGCTTCTTTTTTTATTCCCTTTATGCTGACACTTGATGAAATCAAGCTCTTAATTTCAATATAATTTACGTTGATTACCTTTTCCTTTTTGGTTATGCTTTTCTTGAGTTTATTACCTTCCTTTCAGTAAACCTTTCTATGTTCTATTGTAGGTGTATCTCTTGCAAGAATTGTAATCAAATCTGATAGCTTCTGGTCTCCCCATACATGAATTTAATTTATTTACCTTTGTTATCAGTGATATATTTAGGCTTATTTCTACAATCTTATTTTTTTAATTTACTACTTTCAATCCTTTCAACCAGCTTTTCTTCCCTCTTCCTGTCTTTTGTTGGGTTAATAAATTTCCATATATTCACTGCAATTTTAGAATCTACAGATTGCATATATTTGCATATATACCTATTTGCTTAGGCTGTCTTAAATATCTAACATATATTTTTTAAAAAGATTTTACTTATTTATTTATTTGGGGGAGAGAGAGTGAGAACAAATGGGGGGAGGGACAGAAGGAGAGGCAGAGGGAGAAGCAGATTTCCCGCTGAGCAGGGAGCCTGACACCAGGCTCAATTCTAGGACCCTGAGATCATCACCTGAGTCAAAGGCAGACATTTAACTGACTGAGCCACCCGGGCATCCCAGAATATATTATTTTTTTAAGTAGGCTCCACGCCCAGGATGGAGTCCAACGAGGGGCTTGAACTCATGACCCCAAGATCAAGCTTGAGCTGAGATCAAGAGTTGGTTGCTTAACCAACTGAGCCACCCAGACACTCCCACTCCCAGCATATATTCTTAACCATAAATTTTTATTCTTAACCATAAATTTTTGATTTGATATATGAAACAAAATTGCCAAAATATTGATTACTGCTAAAGCTGGATGATGTGTAAACTGTCTTAAAGGACTCAGTATATTTAACTACCCATTGAATACACACATACACACACAACACACACAATGTGCACACACACAAATAATACTATTAAGGAAGAATTTTAGTTTTTATCTTTTTTTATAAAAATATGCAAAAATTGCTTTGGGGGAAATTTTTAGCCACATAAATACATTTCCAGAAATATTTGATTTGTTCCTGTGCTCACTAGTTTTTGGTTGGTTGTTTTTGTATGCCATGCTTTTCCTCTGGGTTCAGGTTTCTTCTTGATGGTGAAGAATCTTTATAGTCTCTTCAGTAGGAGTCTGTGGCAAATTTTACTCTCCCTTTTTTGAGGTATAGTTTAACTGGTTATAAAACTCTAGGTTGATGGTTATTTTTTCTCAACATAATATTTGAGAAATATTACTCCTTAGTCTTCATTGTAGATGAAAAGCCAGCTATATATTTAATTGTCATTCCTTTGTGGATAATATGTCTTTTTTCCTCTGGCTACTTTCAAGATTTTCTCATTCCCTATTTTGCTGTGTCACCATAACGTGCCTACTATGTGGATTTATTTCCATCTATACTGTGTATTTCTTTCTTTCTTTTTTTTTTTAAGATTTTACTTATTTATCTGAGAGAGAGAGAGCATGCATGCATGAGAGGGACAGATGAGGAGGGAGAGGGAGAGAGAGAATCCCAAGCAGACTCCCTGCTGAGTGCAGAGCCCTATGCAGTGCTTGCTTTCACAACCCTGAGATCATGACCTGAGCCAAAACCAAGATTCAGATGGTCAACTGACTGAGCCACCCAGGTGCCCCTATACTGGGTATTTAATTTTTCTTCTGGAACTCCTATTAGGAATGCCTTAAGCCCTCCGTAATGTGTCCTTCAGGTCTCTGACTGATTGTTTTTGTTTCTGTCATTTGGATGCCAGGTGAACCTCCTCAGCATTCTGCCGATTTACTAATTCTCCAGTTCTTTCTGAAATAAAGTTTGTCCCAGCTGTTGACTTCTCTTTCAAGAAGTTTTTAATTCTGCTTCTTTTTTTCTTTTATAAATATTATTTCTTTATTTGTCCTTTTGAAGAAGTGACATTTAAGTTGAGAAAGTCAAAACCATGTGAATCGACAGGTGTAGAGCATTCTAGGCAGGAAGAACAGCTTTGGGAACTGGACATTTACTCCCAGAACTGTCTGCTCCTTAACCAGCATTTATTTTCAATTTGACCTATCATATAAGCATAGCTGATTATAACTCAGCACATTGAATGAATCTAGAGGCTTTTGGTGTGAGACTCCTGAGTGACTCGGTTTCAGCATCATTTGGTACATACCCTGACATACAGAAGCTTTACTTCTGATAGGTCAATTCAGCCATATTACATCCAGGGACAAACATGGCCATGAACTGACAGAGTAACAGAACACATGGTTTTAGTTGGAGGAAATAACAAAATGTGAGATTTATTTCTATATTAATCATGTGCTTTGTGGAAATCAATAAAATAATTTTATAAATATAAACAACAAAACAGTTAAATGTCACCACTTAGCACCATCTTGATTATATAGAAAAAATGAAAACTTGGGCCTTAAAATCATGTAGCAATACTCACAAATGTGCCATATAGATGATCCAGATAACCCAAACTATGCTTAGACTAATATTTTTTTAGAATATGATTTAATTTACAATAACAAAAAATTTAACCCTAGTTCAAACTTGAATATCCCCAGTTGTAAAACTATTGTTCTCTATCCCTATAGATGGGAGAGAAATTTTGGGTGGTGGTAGTAGTGGACAATCCTGATGTTCTTTTCCTCATGCCACATCACCTTTGATAATACAGTCACATGCCTCTTTTCTTCCTCTCCCCTTCCTCCTTCTAGCCAAGGACCATTCTTACAGCTGCCTGTTTTGAGCCAGAGTCTAGTATTGCATTTTCTGACCAGGAGACTAACACATTCACGTATCTTGCATTATCTAACACAGTGAGCTTTACCATCATCCTGTTAGGCTGTCACTTCTCTAGGGCACAGGGTGCTGATGCACAAGTAGATAAGGCAATCTCCTTTGCACAACCACACAGTGTGTCTACACATAGCACAACACAGTGATCCCGCTGGCTGGATGCATGCCCTCTGCCCAGCGTGGAATCACATTGAACATTTTCGTTATAAACTTAACAGTGTTGTCTTTGTGTCGCAATCATCTTCCTCATTTCTCATGGTGTTTCTTCTAAAGTAAAAATATTTAGATCAAAAAAGGCTGACTACTCTGAGCTTTCAATTTTTAACTCTTTTCTGAAATTCCTCGACAAAGTTTAAGTGATGTTAATTTCTTCATTTTCTCACACTGCAGAAGAATTATCATACTTTGGGACCTGGCTAATTTTGGTAAATCTTTTTGAATGAAATAATTCAAATACAGAAGTTGTTTTCATGAAAAGAGAAAGCTCTCTCCAATTTCTCCTCAAGGAGAAGTTAGTGCCTTGAATGTAATGTTCACTTCCTTCAAGAGAACGACATTCTAGGCAAAGAACCTGCTATTTCCATCAATATCCTGTTTCAATTCATTACCAAAAGCTATAGAGAAAGAATCTTTAGTGTCAAGGAAATCTATGATCTGATGAACCAACAGACCAAATCAGTTAAGATAAAATCAAATTCACATTTCAAAATATTTCTTTGGGGCACCTGGGTGGCTCAGTCATTAAGCATCTACCTTCAGCTCAGGTCATGATCCCAGGGTCCGGCACTGGGCTGCCTGCTCAGCAGGGAGTCTGCTTCTCCCTCTCCCACTCCTCCTGCTTGTGTTCCCTCTCTTGCTGTGTCTCTCTGTCAAATAAATAAATAAAATATTTAAAAATAATAAAAATGAAAATAAAAATATTCTATTTGCTTAGAAGTATAGGTATAAATAAGTTCAACAAAATTATCTTTTAAAATAAATACAACCTGTTAAGATAAGATGAAAGATGTCATTAGTGAACTTCCCATGGCTTTTGAGGTTTCGTCATGGCCTAAAGGGCTGGCAAGCTGTGGTTCATGCTAACTCCTCCAAACGTAAACTGTGCCTTATGCCACTTGCTAATTTTGTTCTGCTTGTGCCAGCCTTCTGTTAGCAACTAAAGCAAGTTAAGCTCTTTCCTATCACGGAGCCTGCCCAGAGTCTCCTTCTGCCTCTTCTCATCTTAACTCTCCTCAAGGCAATCTTCCTTGACCACCCTCTCCAAAATGGGTTATCTACCTTAGCCTTGGTCACAGCTCCCTGTGTATTTCCTGCATAGTACTAATTAGAGGCCTCAAGTTTCTTATTTCTTGGTTATTGATGGTCTTTTCCCTACACTAGAATGTAAGCCCCATGAGGGTAGGGATCTAATTTGTCTTATGCTCCATCCCTAAACCTTATGTGCCTGGTACAGAAGTCTACTAGCCAGTGGCATCTTCATGATACAGCCATATAAGATTTAGAAAAATAATCACTGTCATTCAAACAATAAATGCACAGCTACCTATCTGAATTTCATGCACAATAACACAGAATTTAGGATATTCTGAAAGCCACAAACCCTAGCCTTTGGGTTTGAAATGATGAATTCATTTTTGTTAATTCTGAATGATGGCCACTAGAGGGAGACATAGCCAAATAATATACTCTTAAATTGTAAGATTTTTTTTTCCATTAGAATTTTTGAAGTCCTATAGCCCAGCCTTCTTCCTAGCTTCCCTGAAAGATGTCTATCCAACTTCTTTTAAAACAAACCATATATCGGGACATCTGGGTGGCAAAGTCGTTAAGCATCTGCCTTCAGTTCAGGTCATGATCCCAGGGTCCAGGGATCAAGCCCCGCTTTGGGCTCTCTGCTTGGCCCTAAGCATGCTTCTCCCTCTCCAACTCCCCCTGCTTGTGTTCCCTCTCTTGCTGTGTCTCTCTCTGTCAAATAAATAAATAAAATCTTTAAAACACACAAACACACATATATATATTCTCCATTATACATTATATATATTCATTATATATTTATCATTATATATTAAATTATATATTTTATATATTTATATATTATATATACTATATATATATATATATATATATATATAAAGTATAATGGAGAATTCCCAGTCCTGTGGGACAGACTATTCTACCGCTGGGCATGGCTCATTTAAAAAGTCCTCTCGTCAAAGATGGCCACGTAGCGGGAAGACCGTAGGTTTACCTATTCCCTCGAACACAGCTAGATAATTGTCTATTCATTTTGAATACTCAAGATATTGACCTGAGAACTGATAGAACAGACTGCACAACTAGAGGGAGAGAAGAGGCCGCACGGAGGAAGTTAGGAAGTGCAGAGACATGGTTTGGGAGTGAAAAAAATTGTGGGTTCTGGGGAGGGGAGAGAACCCTGGTCACAGAGAAAGGTGAGAGATGGAGGAAGGCACGGGGATAAGCACAAGAACACTTCCCCAAAGCCATTGGTCGGGAAAATGAGAGGGGCTGATTTTCATGAGATTTTTAAACTGGTGGTATGCAAAGACAGGAGTTTTGGAGGTCTACAGGCTTGGCTGGAATAGAGACCCAAGGGCTCTGCCTACTCCCGGACGGAAGGAGGCAAACAACCACAGGGCAAACTGCAATCTGAGGCTCGCCTGGGGCACATGGGGAGAGACTGTTCATACTTTTGGGTAGACATCTGTGGCATTGCCTCTCTGGAGACAAAAGAACTGGTGGATGTCATTTCCTACCTCCTGACCCCACCAGCAAAGTCACCTGCTGAGAGCAACTAACTGGGACAGGGGTTGTTTAGCCTGCTTTGCCCCAAATCTCACACCCATGTACTCGGGCACAATGGCCCTTCTGGGTCAAACCTGCATCAGTCCCAACTCTGAGAGACCTTTTCCAGAGGACCAGAACAGATGGCTGCCACACCAGGTCCCTAAACTTTGGAATCTTAAAATGCAGTAGATCTGGCTTGGGTAGACCCCAGGGTACACTGCGCTGGTCCAGGAAGGCAACCAACCCAGAGACAGACACAGGAAAACACCTGTGACACAGGAGACAAAATTATTTGCTACTTAGAAAGAGATTGCTAGAGAGCAGCAAGCACTGACTCCCCTCTCCAGGGACAAAGGACCAGAGGCACCATTGCCCTCCCATGTCCCTCAGCATAAACCAACTTCATTAAACATCACTGTGCCAGCACAGGCTACCTAACCCAATTACACAAATTCCTGCCACCCCCTTAGCTCTGCTGATTCTGCTTTTCTCAAACAGATGTGCCTAAGGCCAGTACAACAGTTCTCTTCCCCAAAAGAACAGCACAAAACCCTGCACAGACCACATCTACTGACCACAGAGTTCTGCAAAGCTTCAGTTCTATTGGAAACCACATCAGGTCTCATTTAACAAGCAGACCAGAGCATACCTAGTTAAAACTTGCCACACTCAGGCCAAAATCCCAAAACTTCCCACTTCAGGCAAGGAGAGCCTCTGCAGATGACTGACTGGCCTGAGGGATAGAAAGGCCCAAAACACAGGAGCCTAGAGAACCCAGCACATACCAGAGAGACTTCCTGAAGCGCCTGCCCTGGACACTCTGTGACCTCTTCTTCATAAAGCATTACTCTCAGGAACAGGAAACATAACAGGCTCTTCTAACAGAGAAGAAGGCAGACACCTAGACAAAATGCTAAGATACAGGAATTCCTCTGAAAAGGAAGAATAAGAAAAGATGACCACCAAGGATCTATTCAAAACAGATATAAACAATATGCCTGATCCAGAATTTAAATTAATATTCATAACTATACTAGATGGGCTTGAGAAAAGAAGGGAAGACTACAGGGAGACTTTTACTAAGATATAAAAGAGCTAAAAAACCAATCAGGCTGAAATGAAAAATGCAACAATAATGATTTGAAACTGACTAGATGTAATGACCACAAGGGTGAAAGAAACAGAGGAATGAATAAGTGATTGATATAGAAGACAAAATAATGGAAAATACGCAGAACAAAAGAGAAAAAGAAAAACTCTGGATAACAAAAGTACACTCAGAAAACTCCATGACTCCATCACCTAATAATATTCATATCATAGAAGTCCCAGAAGAAGAGAGAGAAAGGGGGGCAGAGGGTTATTTAAGGAAATTATAGATGATAAATTTCCTAATCTGGGCAAGGAGACAGACATCAAGATCCAAGAGGCATGACAGTTCCCATCAAAATCAACAAAAGCAGGCCAACACCATGACCTGTTGTAATAAAATTGGCAAAATAGAGTGATAAAGAAAAAAATTCTAAAAGCAGCAAGACAAAGGAAGTCCCTAACTTACAAAGGAAGATCCATAAGGCTAGCTGCAGATTTCTCAACAGAAACTTGGCAAGCCAGGAGACAGGGACAGGATACATTCAACATGCAGAATGGGGAAAATGTGCAGCCAAGAATACTCTATCTAGCAAGACTATCGTTCAGAATGGAAGGACAGATCAAGAGTTTCCCAGACAATCAAAAACTAAAGGCGTTTGTGACCACTAAACCAGCCCTGCAAGAAATATTAAGGGGACACTTTCAGCAGGAAGGAAAGACCAAAAGCAACAAAGACTAGAAAGGAACAGAGAAAATCTCCAGAAACAACAACAAAACGGGTAATAAAACGGCACTAAATACATGTCTATCGATAATTACTCTGAATGTGAGTGGACTAACACTCTAATCGAAAGACATAGGGTGTCAAGATGGATTAAGAAAACCAAGACCCATCTATATGCAGTCTACAAGAGACTCATTTTAGAAGTGAAGGCACCTGCAGATTGAAGGGAGAGGTGGAGAAACATTTATCATGCACATGGACATTAAAGGAAAGCCAAAGTAGCAATACTTGTATCAGACAAACTAGATTTTATTTTTTATTTTTTT
>LNAC01000119.1:2684137-2789073 GCA_002007465.1 Ailurus styani
AAAAAAAAAAAAAAAAACAAACAACAACTTAACCTTACACCAGAGGAGCTAGAAAAAGAACAACAAAGGAAGCCTAACGCCAGCAGAAGGGAAACAATAAAGATGAGAGCAGAAGTAAATGATGCGGAAACAACAACAACAAAACCAGTAGAACAGATCATGGAAACCAGGATTTGGTTCCTTGACAAAATTAATAAAACTGAAAAACCCCTCATCAGACCTATCAAAGAGAAAAGAGAAAGGACCCAAATAAATAATGTCACAAATGAGAGAGGAGACATAACCAACACCACGGATATACAAACAATTAGAATATTATGAAAAACTGTATGCCAACAAATTGGACAACCTGGAAGGAATGCATCAATTCCTAGAAACATATCAACTACCAAAACGGAAGCAGGAAGAAATAGAAAGCTTGAACAGACCCATAACCGGCAACGAAATGGAATCAATAATCAAAAATCTCCCAACAAACAAAAGTCCAGGGCCAGATGGCTTCACAGGAGAATTCTACCAAACATTTAAAGAAGAGTTAATACTGATTCTTCTCAAACTATTCCAAAAAATAGAAATGGAAGGAAAACTCCCAAACCCATTCTGTGAGGCCAGCATTACCCTGATTCTGAAACCAGACACAGACTCCACTAAAAGAAGAGAACTACAGGTCAATATCCCTGATGAACATGGAAGCAAAAATTTTCTAGAAAATACTAGCAAATTGAATCCAGCAGTACGTTAAAAGAATCATTCACCACTATCAAGTGGGATTGATTCCTGGGCTGCAAGCCTGGTTCAATATTTGCAAATCAACCAGCATGAAACACTACACTGATAAAAGAAAGGATAAGAACAATATAATCCTCTCCATAGATGCAGAAAAAACATTTGACCACGTTTAACATCCATTCTTTTTTTTTTTTAATGATTTTATTTATTTATTTGCCAGAGAGAGAGAGCACAACACGGGGAGTGGCAGGCAGAGAGAGAGAGGGACAAGCATGCTCCCCACAGAGCAGGGAGCCCAATGTGGGGCTTAATCCCAGGACCCTGGGATCATGACCTGAGCTGAAGGCAGACACTTAACTGACTGAGCCACACAGGCACCCCCAACAACTATTCTTGATAAAAACACTCAACAAAGTAGAATTAGAGGGAACATACCTCCACATCAGAAAGCCCATATACGAAAAATCCACAGCTAATACCATCTTCAACGGGGAGAAACAGCTTTTCTTCTACAGTAAGGAACAAGACAGGGATGTCCAGTCTCACCATTACTATGTAACATATTACCGGAACATAGTATCCTAGCCTCGGCAATCAGACAACAGAAAGAAATAAAAGGCATCCAAATCAGCAAGGAAGAAGTCAAGCTTTCGTTCTTTGCAGATGACATGAAACTCTACATAGGAAACCCAAAAGACTCCACCAGAAAATTCTAGAACTGATACATGAACTTTGTAAAGTCATAGGATACAAAATCAACATACAGAAATCTATTGCATTTCTACACACCAATAATGAAGCAGCAGAAAGAGCAATCAAGGAATTGAGCCCATTGATAATTGCACCAAAACAATAAGATACCTAGAGAAAAACCCAACCAAAGAGGTAACAGATCTGTGCTCTGAAAACTATAAAACACTGAGGAAAGAAATTGAAGATGACACAAAGACATGGAAAAACATTCCATGTTCATGGATTGGAAGAACAAACATTGTTAAAATGTCTATACTACCCAAAGCAATCTACACATTTAATGCAATCCCTATCCAAATACCACCAGCACTTTTCACAGAGCTAGAACGAGCAGTCCCAAAATTTGTATGGAATCATAAAAGATCCCAAATAGCCAAAGCAACCTTCAAAAGGACAAGCAAAGCCAGAGGCATCACAATTCCAGACTCCAAATTATATTACAAAGCCGTAGTGTTAAGACAGTATGGTACTGGCACAAAAACAGACACATAGATCAGTGGAACAGAAGAGAAAACCCAGAAATGAACCCACGACTCTATGGTCAATGGATCTTCAACAAAGCAGGAAAGAATATCCAGTGGAAAAAAGACGGTCTCTTCAACAAATGGTGTTGGGAAACTGGACAGCTCCATGCAGAAGAATGAAACTGGACCACTTGCTTACTCCACACACAAAAATAAATTCAAAATGGATGAAAGACCTAAATGTGAGACAGGAAACCATCAAAATCCTAGAGGAGAACACAGGCAACAACCCCTTTGACCTCGGCCGTAGCAACTTCTTACTAGATATGTCTCCTGAGGCAAGGGAAACAAAACCAAAACAGCGCAATTGGGACTTCATGAAGGTGAAAAGCTTTTGCACAGTGAAGGAAACAATTAATAAAATTAAAAGGCAACCTTCAAAATGGGAGAAGATATTTGGAAATGACGTATCTGATAAAGGGCTAGTATCCAAAATCTATAAAGAATTTATAAAACTCAACATCCACAAAACAAATAGTCCAGTTTAAAGTGGGCAGAACGCACTTTTCTAAACAAGGCATACAGATGGCTAATAGGTAAAAAGATGCTCCACTGGAATTTATTTATTTATTTTTAAAGATTTTATTTATTTATTTGACAGAGAGAGATCACAAGTAGGCAGAGAGGCAGACAGAGAGAGGAGGAAGCAGGCTCCCCGCTGAGCAGGGGGCCTCGATCCCCGGACCCTGAGATCATGACCTGAGCCGAAGGCAGAGGCTTTAACCCACTGAGCCACCCAGGCACCCGCTCCACTGGAACTTAAGTAAAACTTATAAAAAAGAAGTAATAAAGTCTGTACTCTTAAATTTAATTCTATTTTTTGATAATATATTTTATATTTTTTTAAGTTTTCATTTGACATACAGTTAGTTAACATACAGTGTAATTTTAGTTTCAGGAGTATGATATAGTGATTCACACTTGCATATGACACCGGGTGCTCATCACAAGTGCCCTCCTTAGTCCCCATCACCTATTTCACCCGTCCCCCCACTCACCTCCCCTATGGTAACCATCGGTTTGCTCTCTATAGCTAAGAGTCTTTTTCTTGGTTCTCTCTCTCTCTCTCTCTCTCTCTCCTCCCCTTTGTTCATATGCTTTGTTTCTTAAATTCCACATATGAGTGAAATATGTGGCATTTGTCTTTCTCCAATTGACTGACTCCACTTAGTATTATGCTCTCTAGCTCCACCCACATCATTGCAAATGGCAAGATTTCATTCTTTTTATAATCGAGTAATAGTTCACTGTGTATCTATACAACATCTTTATCCATTCATCAGTAGATGGATACTCGGACTGTTTCTATAATGTGGCTATTGTATACATTGCTGCTATAAATATTAGGGTGCAGGTACCCGTTTGAATTAGTATGTTTTTTCCTTTGAGGGCCCCTTTATACTCTTACAAATTACTGAGAATTTCAAAGATCTTTTGTTTATGGAGGATTTATTTATTTATTTAAAATAACAGTAATAATCCCATTGTATGTCAACATAAGTCACATTTCTACGAAAAATCATTTTTTGTAATTAGTGAGAATGGCACCGTGTTACATTTTGGTGAATATCTTGAATGTCTAGCTTAACAGAACACAGCTGGATTGTCATAGCAGCTTCAGCATCCCGTCTGTTGTGATAGGTTTTTTCGGCTGATGGTAAAGGAGACAGTCCATCTTCTCATACAAGAAAGAGAAAAGCAGCCCGTGGGGCCCGCCAGGCCTCGGCGTTTCTGGTGACTGGCCTGGCACTCACAGCTGGCTTTGGCGGGCTCCTGCCGAGCATAAACAATGTCACCAAACATCCACAGCAGACAGGACCGCGCTATGACCATCAAGGGCCAAGACTAAAAAATGACCGTGAACTTGTCCAAGCCCAAGATGTGACCACACACTCTCTGTTCTGGTTCTTTTGCCTATTACAGCCTTAGCATCACTCTAGCCTGCCCTTCCGTGTTCATTTCCTGTGGCTACTGAGACAAAGTACCACAGACTCGGTGGTAGAAACAACAGAAATTTATTCTCTCACAGTTCTGGAGACAGAAGTGAGATATCAAGTTATTGGCAGGGCCACACTCTCCCTGAAGGCTGGAGGGGAGACATCTTCCTTATGTCTGCCAGCTCCTGGTGACTCCAGGAGTTTCTTGGCCTGTAGTCATGTCAGTCCAGTGTCTGCCTCTGTCTTCCCATGGCCTTCTCCTCTGTGTCTGTCTCAAACCTCCCTCTGCCTCTCTCTATAAGGATACTTGTCATGGAATGGGGACAAATACCCAGGCTGATCTCATTTGGAGATCTCTAACTTAATTACATCTGCAAAGACTTTTTTTTTTTTAATAAGCTGATGTTCGTGGTTCTGGGGTAAGGGTGTGGACATATCTTTTGAGGGGTGACCATTCAACTCACTATACTCTCCCTAAGATTTATTAAGGATTATTCCTATTTCCAGGGGTGCCTGGGTGGCTCAGTCAGTTGAGCACCTGACTTTGACTTCAGCTCAGGATCTCAGGGTCATGAGATTGAACCCCACGTGGGGCTCCCTGTTCAGTAGGGATTCTGCCTGAGATACTCCCTCTCCCTCTCCTTCTGACCCTGTGCACACTACTTTGCTCCCCCTGCACTCTCTCTGGCTCTCTCTCTCTCTCTCTCTCTCTCTCTCTCTCTCTCTCTCTCTCTCTCTCTCTCTCTCTCTCCCCCTCTCTAAAATAAATAAATCTTTTTCTTAAGATTTTATTTATTTATTCGACAGAGAGAAAGAAAGCACAAGTAGGGGGAGTGGCAGAGAGAGAGGGAGAAGCGGACTCTCTACTGAGCAGAGAGCCCAATGCAGAGCTCCATCTCAGGGCCATAGGATCACGACCTGAGCCAAAGGCAGACACTTAACTGACTGGGCCGCCCAGGTCCCCTAAAATAAATAAATATAAAAAAAAAAGAATTATTCCCACTTCCTGACAGCATCCAATCCAGAATAAAGCTCTGCTTGTTTGTAATTTTCTTTCTTCTTTCTTTCTTTCTTTCTTTCTTTCTTTCTTTCTTTCTTTCTTATATTCAAATTAGTTAATATACATTATATTATTAGTTTTAGGGGTAGAATTCAGTGATTCATCAGTTGCATACAACACCCAGTACTCATTATATCAAGTGCCCTCCTTAATGCCTGTCACCCTGTTACCCCATCCCCCCACCCACCTCCCCTCCAGGAACCCTCAGTTTGTTTTCTAGTTAAGAGTCTCTTATGGTTTGCTTCCTCTCTGTTTTTATCTTCTTTTATTTTCCTCTGCTTTCTTAAACCCTCCCCCAGAATCACCTACGGCAAACCCAAGTCCCATGTCTTTTCTAACACCATCTTATCAAAATGCCAGACAGCTCCCTAGGTTGTATGTTATTCTTCCCTGCAATGAATAATAAACCCAACTTGTTCAATTACAGCTCTGTTCTTGATGGTGTTCGGCTGTAAGGCATTGCCACGTGGATATGCAGTTAGAAAAGGGGAGTGCATTTTAATAGCCTTTTCAAATCATGGTGGATGTTCTTCTCTGATACTACACCAAAATTCAATAAGTGATAATTTCTTAGAGATTGGTCAAATGTGGAAATCTGAAACCATCTCAGTTAATTTTGCATACCCCATTACATTAAAATCCATCAGTCTATTTTGTGCTTTGAGTCAGTCTTTGCTCATGCATAATTTTGAAGATCGTTTATTGATCATTTGGAAAATAATGGTTCACTGAGTTATGCAGCTCTTCCAAATGTTGACACATTTTATTATAGAATATATTTTTAATTTAATTTAATTTTTAAAATATTTTATTTATCTCAGAGAGAGAGCCAAAGAGAGCATGAGCAGGGGGTGGGGGAGGAGCAGAGGGGAAAGGAGAAGCAGGTACTGAGATGCCCAACGTGGGGCTCGATCCCAGGACCCTGAGATCATGATGTGAGCAGAAGGCAGACACTTAACTGAATGAGTCACCCAGACACCCCTACAATATGTTTTTTTTTAATCACACTTATTAATGTCACCACAATCTCATCAGAAAATGTATATTTTGTATCTATGTATTAGGAAGCTGTCAAGCTTACAGTAGTAGATACAAGATTTCCTAAATTTTGATTTTCTCTTGAAAGTTCAAATGTTATCACTGACAATTACTACCAGTTGTTTTCCTCAAAAAAGCAGGCTTCGTGCAACCATTTTCAAGTGTTTGCCAAATACCCAACTCTGAATCGCCAAGGTTGTTTGTCAGTTTTTCTCTCCAGTGGAGATGGGGGTGTGTTGGAGGGAAAATAGTCCATGGGGGAATAAAAAAGCTGATTCTGCTCTCAGCTCAATTACAGAAATGCTGTTCTATAGGACAGCTGCCATACTTTGGAATGCAGCAAAAATACTCTATGTGTACTTTCCACTTTGTCAAACAGAATAATAAAAAGATGTGTTCTCAAGGTTCAAGACTTATTAAAACTGTAATTTTTTACTGCTTCATCAAGAACACTTTCAAGTACATTTTTTTCCCTGCAAGTTTGTGATGGTGAAGAATACAATGACTAGTACAGGAAACCACAGCCTGGATTCCTGGTGGGGCATCAGCACTTATACCCACCACCAGCTAAAGTAGCAACATGATGCAAAAACAAATAACATCACAGTATTGTTATGAAAATAGCTTTGACTTCATAGATTTCCTAAAAGGGACTTGGGAATCCCCAGGGATCTGCAGACTACACTTTGAGAACTGTTGAACTAGGGTATAAAACAAATCTCAAAAGTTGGAAAGAATTAAGACTTGGGACAGTCTTAATGTGGTGGCTCAGTCAGTTAAGCATCTGCCTTCAGCTCAGGTCACAATCCCAGGGTCCTAGGATCAAGACCCATGTCCGGCTCTCCACTCAGGAGGCGCCCACTTCTCCCTCTCCCTGCCACTCCCCCTGCTTGTACTCTCTCTCTCTCTCTCTGTCAAATAAATAAATAAAATCTTTTAAAAGAAGAAGAAGAAGAAAGAAATTATTGGAAGGGTCAATAAACCCAAAATTTGATTCTTTGAAAAGATATAAACTTACAACAAAATAAACAACAGAATGGAGGGGCAGAGCAAAGAATCTGTAAACTGACAAAGTATTTCAATTTTTCTTATTTTAATTCTTTGGACAAATATATTTCTTGAAATCAGGATCTTGAAGAACTCTCTGCACCCCCATGTTCACTGCAGCCCTATTCACGATAGCCAAGATATGGAAACAACCCATGTATCCATTAATAGATGAATGGATAAAGAAAATGTGGTATGCATATGGTGGAATATAATTCGACCATAGGAAAGGAAGGAAATCCTGTCATATGGAACAACATGGATGAACCTGCCAGACATTATGCTCAGTGAAATAAGCCAGTCACAGACTATTCAATACTGAATTATTCTACTTATACAATGTCTCTAAAATAGTCAAACTTAGGGGGTGCCTGGGTGGCTTAGTTGGTTAAGCATCCTACTCTTGACTCAGGTCTTGATCTCAGGGTTGTGAGTTTAAACCCCACATTGGGCTCCACACTGGGCATGGAGCCTACTTAAAAAATAAAATAAAATAGAGCACCTGGGTGGCTCAGTGGGTTAAAGCCTCTGCCTTCAGCTCAGGTCATGATCTCAGGGTCCTGGGATCGAGGCCCGCATCAGGCTCCCTGCTTGGCAGGGAGCCTGCTTCCTCCTCTCTCTCTGCCTGCCTCTCTGCCTACTTGTGATCTCTCTCCATCTGTCAAATAAATAAATAAAATCTTTAAAAAAAAATAAAAATAAATAAAATGAAATAAAATAGTCAAACTTATAGAAGCAAATAGTCAAAACGTGATTGCCAGGGACTGAGAGGAGGGAGAAAAGGGGAGTTGATGTCCAAAGATATAAAGTTTCAATTCTACAAGATGAGCAAGTTCTATAGATCTGCTATATAATATAGAGCCTAAACTTAACAATAATGTATTGTATACTTTAAAAAACTGTGAAATGGGTAGATATCATACTGTTCTTACCACAACAAAGGAGACAGAACACAAAGAAACTTTGGAGGTTTCTTTGGATATGTTTATTTCTATGGATATGTTTATTACCTTGATTATGATAATGGTTTCATGGATATATGCATGTGTCCAAACTCATCAAATTGCATATGTTAAATTTGCACCATTTTTTGTATATCAATTATACCTCAATAAAGCTGTTAATTAAAAAAATAAAATAAAAGAATGAAATGGGCTATCACTAGAGACCCTGCAGATATCAAAAGGATAATAAGGGAATACTTAAAAAAAAAAGAAAAAAAAACCCACAAAACCTTACACACTTAAATGTGACAACTTAGATGAAATGAACAAATTCCCTAAAAAACACAAATTATCACAACTCACCCAATATAAACTAGATTGTTTGAATAACCCTATAGCTATTACGGAAATTGAATTCATAATTTTAAGACTCCCAAAAAAGAAATCTCCAGGCCCAAATGGTTTCATTGGAGAATTCTACCAAACAATTAAAAAGTTAATACCGACTCTACACAAACTCGTCCAAAACATAGAATATTTCCTAATTCATTTTGTGGAGTTAGTGTTACCCTAGTACCAAAACCTGATAAAAATAATGCAAAAAAGAAAACTGCAGACCAATATCTTTCATGGATGTACGTGCAAAAATCCTCAACAAAATATTAACAAACCCAACCTAGCAATGTATAAAAAAATTATACACCATAACCAAGTAGTTATTGCAGGTATGCAAAGCTGGTCAATGGTTTTAAAACAATCGATGTATAAATAAATAAATAAATAGATAAATAAATAAATAAATAAATAAATAAATAAATAACAATCAATGTGATCCACCATATCCACAAGCTAAACAATAAAAATTATACAATCAGATTGATTGATGTAGAAAAATTCATTTGACAAAATTTGATATCCACTTATAATAAAAATAAGAATAGAGGGAAATTTTATATGTAAAGAGCATCTGTTAAAAAATCTATGGGTAACATTATTCTTTATGGTAAAAGGATGAACACTTGCCCTCTAAGATCAGGAACAAGGGAAGATGTCCTTTCTCAGCACTTTTATTAAGCGTAGTGCTACACATTTACAAATAATGGTTTGTCTTATGTTGACGTATTTTGGAAGTGATTAAATACTCAGTATTGATGTCAAACGTTCATAGTTTGTCTGATACAGAGGAGCTGCAGGTGGTGGGTTAAGGTAGCCAAGGATGAATAAAGAACCTCCCACAAAGCCTACCTTCTCCCACAATTTAGCTGTAAAATTAGCTCTACCAAAGGAATGTGCCTGAAGTGCAGCCTGCACATGTAGCACCTGAAAACCCACAGGTCCCAAGAGGCCCAGGGAGGTATCCAAACAAGTTAAGAGAGGGCAGCTATGATTTCCTGCCCCAAGAGGTTAATGCAGCCATGATTGTTGCCAAATATCCAATACTCCAAAGGCAAATATTATTATTTTCCAGATTTTCTGTTTTCTTAAATATAATTTATAATATATGTCAAAGTTGAAATATTCTAGGTACCTGAAATTGTTTTTTAAAAGATTATTTATTTGAAAGACAGCATGCAAGAAAGAACACAAGCAGGAGGCGGGGGCAGAGGGAGAGGGAGAAGCAGACTCCCCAGTAAGCCAGGAGCCTGATGCAGAGCTTGATCCCAGGACTCTGGGATCATGACCTGAGCCAAAGGCGGATGCTTAATGAACTGAGCCACCCAGGTGCCCGTAGATACCTCAAATCATTTTTTAAACCAAGTTAAATTCAAATCAGATTCAGAAATTAATAAATAACCCCCTTGGCTCTTGCAAGCTACATAGTTCTGCCCAGAATGTACTGCTGAAGAGATGTAGCAGGTCACCTGGTCCCTCCTTAACATCTCTGTGCCTCAGTTTCCTCACCTGTAAAGGAATGATCATAATAACTCCTATCTTGTAGGGACCTGGAAGGGATTGAAAGGAGTTCATGCAGGTGAAGCACTTAGTATAGTGCTTGCACATAGTAGGCCTCCAAAAGTGCTTCCAGCCTCCTGCCCACACTTATTAGGGGGATTGGTCTTTCTGAAGGGTTTAGGAGAGACTGCTTTCTATCAATCCCATTCTGTATGCAGAAATGATGAGCCAACACTGGTTGCTCATCACCGTTACCTAAAGGCTGATGGAAGGAGGGATCATAAGGAGAGCAAATCAGAGATTGCCCACTGCCTGCAGCTGCACCCATTTGTGTTTGATTTGGTCTGACTTCCATCACCTGTCTGGTGATGGCTCCTGAAGCATTTACATTTGTGATGTCTGACGTATTGCTAATTTTCTACACTGTAGAATCCCCCCCCACACCCAGTTCACCCAAACAGCCATGGTTGAATGACTGAGGGAGAGCAGTCCTCTCATCACTCTATGCCAAGTCACTTATTTAAAGGTTTCATGTGTGAAACCTCAAGACTAAGTGGAGGAGGAGTTGGGGGCAGTTCTAGGGATGTTCAAGGATGCTTTGGGTTATCTGCTGTGCCAGGTTTTCTTGTTTGCTCTCCTGGTCCTCTCTCTGCCCTCCTCACCATGCTCTGTGCTCTGGACTCATCACCCTCTAGCTCCCAGTTGGGTTCAACTAAAGGTGGGAGTCCTGGGGAGAAGATGGAAGAGCAGGAGAGCAAAGTCAGAGGGTTTGTTTCCCAGCATGGTCACTTCAGAGGTCACAGCTCCTGCCAGGTAACCTTGTCCATACAGTTTTCTCTGTCTCTGGGAACATGTAACTACTCCTTCCCATGGCCTGGGAATTGAAACAGAACCTTCTGGTACAAGGCCTGGGTACTACTGGACAGTCCCTCGAGGCTTACCTGTGCACAGTCAACACCCTGGGAAGTAGTCCCTGTGAAATAGTCAGAAATGTATATGTTTGTCTCTGATGCTTGTTCCTGACATATGACTCCTAAAACCCCTGTAAATGGGAATGCTAGGAAAATCTGTTGTTGTAATATTTAGTTTTGGCCTGGGTTCCTGAATCAGAACTCCTAAGACCTTTGTAATTTCCTGAGGGATCAGAGCGTCTAACACAGAACTCCCATAGCTCTTGGAATTTCCTGGGTGATAGGAATGTCTTTTGTTTGAATGAGGCAACTTTGGGTGGGCTTTCTGAATGGGGGCTGATCACCAGAAAGACCCTGCCATGGTTAGACCTTCTCTCCTCCATTCTTGGGAGAGAGGAGAGGGGCTGGACATGGAGTCAATAATCAATCATGGCTATGTGATGAAGCCTCCATAAAAATCCCCAAAGTATGGAATTCAGAGAGTTTCTGGGTTGGCGAACATATCCATGTCCCAAGAGGGTGGCACAGGACTACTCCCTGGAAACAGAAGCTCCTGCACTCTGTATTTCTTAATCTGGCTGTTCATTTGTTCCCTTTAAAATAGTCTTTGCAATTAATCAGCAATCATAAGTAAACTTTTTTCCTGGGTTCTGTGAGCTGCTCTAGCAAATTATTGAACCTTAGGAGCGGGTTGTGGGAACCTCCAGTTTGTAGCCAAGTCGGACAGAAGGTGTGGGTAACCTGGGATCTATTACCTGTGAATGGCATCTAAAGTGGGGGCATTCTTGGGGGACTGATCCCTTAAACTGTGAGGTCTGTGCTAATTCTGGTTAGTGTCAGACTTGAATTGAATTAAGGACATCCAGCTGGTGTCAAAGAATTGGTCAGTGTGGGGAAAATCCACACACCTGGTGTCAAAAATGTATGCGAGAGTAAAGAAAATACAGTGAATGAAAGACATTCCCTTCTTAAATTATCCTCAAATATCTTCCTTTGACCATGCCATCTGTTTCTTAGCACTGTGCCTAGTGATATGTGTATAGATAGATAGATGATAGATAGATGATAGATAGATAGATATAGATATAGATAAAGATAAAGATATAGATATATATCTTCACCTTATTCATCTTTGAACCTGACCTCTGTGTAAAGTATGATTCCTTGTGCCAAGGGTCAGGGTCAGTAAGGATAGTGAGTTCAAACTTCAGCTTCAAACTTAATTTCTATTCTAGCCCTAATCCTCCAAGGTTGCAAAAAACATAAGCTAAATCAGTTCAGGTACCCCCCCCGACATTAAAAATACAATAAATAAGTGTAAGAATACAACTATACACTAGGAATTTGGGGACCAAGAGGAGGCATGCCTAACACAACCTCAAAGGAGGAACAAAGGAATGCCAGGGAACTTTCTGGAGAGTGCAATGTCTGCAATGAGACAAAATGATGAACAGACTTAACCAAGCAAAGAAAGAAAATGGCATGCTAGGCACAGGGCAAAGGCATAGAGGCAGGGAACTATAATTCAGTGTTGTTGGAGGATAAGATCAAAGCAGGAGGAGGTGACAGATTAAACAGCAACCAGATCTCAAGGGCTTTGTTACATCAGGGTAAGGAGCTTGAACGTTATTATGGGTCAGTAGTCCCTCAAGGTGAGGTCCCCCAAGATCACTCACTGGAATACAGGAAGAAAATATTAAAACTTCAATATTTGCAAATCAACCAATGTGATATACATCATTAATAAAAGAAAGGATAAGAACATATGATCCTCTCCATAGATGCAGAAATAATATTTGACAAAGTTTAACAACCATTCTTGGTAAAAACCTTCAACAAAGGAGAGTTAGAGGGAACATACCTCAACATCAGAAAGATCACATGTGAAAACACACAGCTAATATCATCCTCAATAGGCAAAAACTGAGAGCTTTTCCTTTACACTCAGGAATAAGACACGGATGTCCACTCTCACCATTACTATGTAACATAGTATGGAAGTGTTAGCCGCAGGAATCGGGCAACCAAAAGAAATAAAAGGCATCCAAATCAGCAAGGAAGTTATGGACATTGGGGAGGGTTTGTGCTATGGTGAGTGCTGTGAAAGGTGTAAGCCTGATGATTCACAGACCTGTACCCCTGGGGCAAATAATTTAAAAAAAAACTTTTTTTAAACCAAAAAAACAAATTAGCAAGGAAGAAGTCAAGCTTTCACGTTTTGCAGATGACATGACACTCTACATAGGATACCCATAAGACTCTACCAAAAAATTCTAGAACTGATACATTCTGTAAAGTTGTAGGATACAAAATCAATGTACAAAAACCTGTTGCATTTCTATACACCAATAATGAGGCAGCAGAAAGAGCAATCAAGGAATTGAGCCCATTGATAATTGCACCAAAACAATAAGATACCTAGAGAAAAACCCAACCAAAGAGATAACAGATCTGTGCTCTGAAAACTATAAAACACTGAGGAAAGAAATTGAAGATGACACAAAGACATGGAAAAACATTCCATGTTCATGGATTGGAAGAACAAACATTGTTAAAATGTCTATACTACCCAAAGCAATCTACATATTTTTTAAAGATTTTATTTATTTATTTGACAGAGAGAGAGAGATTACAAGTAGGTGGAGAGGCAGACAGAGAAAGAGGAGAACACAGGCTCCCTGCTGAGCAGAGATCCCGATTCAGGGCTCGATCCCAGGACCCTGAGATCATGACCTGAGGGGAAGGCAGAGGCTTTAACCCACTGAGCCACCCAGATGCCCCGCAATCTACACATTTAATGCAATCCCTATCCAAATACCACCAGCACTTTTCACAGAGCTAGAACGAGCAGTCCCAAAATTTGTATGGAATCACAAAAGATCCCAAATAGCCAAAGCAACCTTCAAAAGGACAAGCAAAGCCAGAGGCATCACAATTCCAGACTCCAAGTTATATTACAAAGCTGTAGTGTTAAGACAGTATGGTACTGGCACAAAAACAGACACATAGATCAGTGGAACAGAAGAGAAAACCCAGAAATGAACCCACGACTCTATGGTCAATGGATCTTCAACAAAGCAGGAAAGAATATCCAGTGGAAAAAAAGACGGTCTCTTCAATAAATGGTATTGGGAAAACTGGACAGCTCCATGCAGAAGAATGAAACCAGACCACTTGCTTACTCCACACACAAAAATAAATTCAAAATGGATGAAAGACCTAAATGTGAGACAGGAAACCATCAAAATCCTAGAAGAGAACACAGGCAACAACCCCTTTGACCTCGGCCGTAGCAACTTCTTACTAGATATGTCTCCTGAGGCAAGGGAAACAAAAGTAAAATGGCACAACTAGAACTTCATCAAGATAAAAAGCTTCTGTACAGTGAAGGAAACAACCCCCAAACTGAAAGACAGCCTACAGAATGGGAGAAGATATTTGGAAATGATATATCTGATAAAGGGCTAGTATCCAGGCGCCTGATGGCTCAGTGGGTTAAAGCCTCTGCCTTCGGCTCAGGTCATGATCCTAGGGTCCTGGGATCGAGGCCCACATCGGGCTTTCTGCTCAGCAGGGAGCCTGCTTCCTCCTCTCTCCTCTCTCTCTGCCTGCCTCTCTGCCTACTTGTAATCTCTCTCTCTGTGTCAAATGAATAAATAAAGTCTTTTAAAAAAAAGGGCTAGTATCCAAAATCTACAAAGAACTTAATCAAACTTAACGTCCAAAAAACAAATAATCCAGTTAAAAAAGGGGCAGAAGACACAAATAGATGTTTTTCCAAACAAGACATACAGATGGCTAACAGAGGCATGAAAAGATGCTCAACATCACTCACCATCAGGGAAATACAAATCAAAAACACAGTGAGATACCACCTCAATGAGTTACCCATCAGAATGACTAAAATTAACAACTCATGAAACAAGTGCTGGCAAGGATGCAGAGAAAGGGGAACCCTCCTGCACCATCGCTGGGAATGCAAGCTGGTGCAGCCACTCTGGAAAACAGTATGGAGGTTCCTCAAAAAGTTGAAAAATAGAACTACCCTCCAAACCAGCAATTCTACTGCTAAGTATTTACCCAAAGGATACAAAAATACAGATTTGAAGGGGTACATGCACCCCAATGTTTATAGAAGTACTATCAACAATAGCCAAACAATGGACCCAAATGTCCATTGACCAATGAATGGATAAAGACGATGGTAATATTACTCACCCATCAAAAAGAATGAAATCTTGCCATTTCCAACAACATGTATGGAACTAGAATTCACTTAATACTAAGTGAAATAAATCAGTCAGAAAAAGACAAATACCGTATGATTTCACTCATATGTGGAATTTAAAATACAAAAGAGATGAAGAGATATAGGAAGGAGAAAAAAGAGAGAGGGGGGAAACAAACCATGGGAGAGTTTTAACAATAGAACAAAGGGTTGATGGAGTGAGGTGGGCAGGGAATGGGCTAAATAGGTGTTGGGGATTAAGGAGGGCACTTGTGATGAGCACTGAGTGTTGTATGTAAGTGAGGAACCACTAAATTCTACTCCTGAAAACATTACACTGTATGTCAACTAATTAGAACTTAAATAAAAAATTTGAAAACAAGAATATATATGTATACAAAATAAAATATATACAAAATAAAAATGGAAACTTCTAGAGAAAAATGAAGTAGCCGAAAATATTGTGAGTTCACCGATCAGACTTCCACCATATTCTCTAGGTGAAATAAAAAAATCTTTTGAGATTTCCTGACCTATAAATCCTAGGTATAAAATTTCTTCATAAACACAATGTACGGGGCGCCTGGGTGGCTCAGTGGGTTAAGCCTCTGCCTTCGACTCAGGTCATGGTGTCAGGGTCCTGGGATTGAGCCCCACATTGGGCTCTCCAACTCAGCAGAGAGCCTGATTCCCCCTCTCTCTCTGCCTGGCTCTCTGCCTACTTGTGATCTCTCTCTGTCAAATAAAAATCTTAAAAAAAACCAAAACAAAACACAATGTACTAGAAAATCTTTTCCAGTCTATGGCCATACCACCCTGAACGTGCCCAATCTCATCTGATCTCGGAAGCTAAGCAGGGTTTTGCCTGGTTAGTACTTGGATGGAAAATCTTTTCCAGAATTTAAATGGCCAAGCACAAAAAAAGTAGTGCTTTTATTGAATGTTTTCTTTTGGCATTGTTGATGTAGACATTTGAGCGTGTGGAAAAAACATGGCATCTTTAAGTTTGACAGCTCTGTGGAATAATAATGACTAAATCGAGGTGCCTGGGTGGCTCAGTCCTTAAGCGTCTGCCTTTGGCCTGGGTTGTGATCCCAGGGTCCTGGGATTGAGCCCTGCATCGGGCTCCCTGTTCGGCCGGAGGCCTGCTTCTCCCTCTCCCACTTCCCCTGCTTGTGCTCTCTCTCTCTCTCTCTCTCTCTCTCTCTCTCAAATAAATAAATAAACGAATGAATGAATGAATGAATGAATGAATGAATAAATAAAATCTTTTTTTAAAAATAACTAAATCAGCTCTCCTCCTTTCCTTGGTGGCTGAGATGATTATGGATCTCCTGAAAACTAATAGCACAGTGGATCTGATCGATGAAACACTAATAGAATGGAAACTCTTTTAGGTGTCGTGCAATTGTCACTGCATGGAACGAACAAGGTAAAGAATAATTAAGGAATCACAAACATTCAATGTCTTATGCACGTCCTTTAGCTATATGTCCAATAAGGTAATTACAGTAAAGCATAATATAACAGGATTACTAGCCAAGGGTTAAACAATGGTGGGCTCCTTCGTCGTTTTTCAGCTAAAAACAAGCTTTTGAACACGTAAGAGATTTAGATGCTCTCTTTGACTTAGTATAAAAGATGCTCAGATAAGATGGAATAGTACCTGCTACATGTTTTTAAAGCACTTGAACAAAAGAAAGCCTTAATGCACTCAGAAAACAACAGCAACGAAGCAGGGCTTAGCAGCAGGTTGATAGCTGCTTCCAGAAAAAGTGCTTCATTTGCTGGGACCCGATGAAGAAATAACAAAACTGAGTGCATTATGAGTGCAACTCACAACCTTTCTTCCATACTGCCTGCTGCAGAGATCCTCCTATCACTATTCCAGGTACAATACTGAAACTGGTATACATGCAATGACAACTGAAACACAGGTGGATATTCAACTTCTATTTGCTTACTGCAAAAGCCAGTTCCATTCCTCCCTTGCTCCAGGGTTCAAGAAATTCTTTTTCCATATCACTGTGTGAAACAGTGAGTGAATGCTAAAACATTAGAAGCAAAAAATATAAGGAAGGACAGGAATGTTGAGTCTTTTTCTGAAAATATTCAGAAAACATCCTCTTTAAGAGCTGCACAAAGCTTCCAATCATGGGATTGCATCAGTAAAATGGCATCATCACGAGCACTCCAATCTTCAATCCAGGGGTAGAAAGAGATAATTCATGTTTATAGTAATCAGCTGCTATTGGAGGTAAAAGGGGGAAAAAGATTAATAACATCAATACCAATAGAATTGATAAGTTATGAATGTATATTGGAATACCTAGAGCAACTATTAAGAAAACTACAAAGCCATATGCCTAAAAACACTATAAATAAACCAATATGAAATCCTTAAAGGTATTCAAATAAAAGAGAAACAGAGGTGGGGCGCCTGGATGGCGCAGTCGGTTAAGCATCACCTTCTGCTCAGGTTGTGATCCCGGAGTCCGGAATAGAGCCCCACACTAGGCTCCATGCCAAAAACACATAATTAAATGAAAATAAAAATAAAGCATATAAAAATTTGTGTAATTTGGCTAAAGCAGTGCTGAAATCAGGATACTTCATAACACTAAATATTGTGTAGGGAAAAAAGAAAAGTCTTCATATCAAATCAATAATCTAAGTTCCTACATCAAGAAGCTAGAAAGAGAAGAAGAAAGGAAAATGCAAAGCATGCAAAAGAAAGAAAATTATAAAGATAAGGGCATAAATCAACAAATTTGAAACAGAAAAAGAATGAAGAAAGTTAATGAACAAAAAATCTGGAACTTTGAAAAAATCAATAAAGTTGATAAATCTTTAGCAAGACTAACAAGGAAAAGGGGAAAAAATGAATTACCAATATTAAGAATGGAACAGGGAATATCACTACAGATTCTGCAACTACTAAAAGGGTGATAAAGAAATAGACAGACTCAGAAAAAAAGGGGATAAATTGCTTAAACACCACAAACTACTTGAGTAGTCTTGTAGCCATTAAAGAAATTCAATTTGTAATTTAAAAGCTCCCCACTCCCCCACCACACACACAAAAATCTTTAATTCTAGATGGCCCCATTAGAGGATTCAACAGAACATTTAAAGAATTAACACCAATTTGGGGCACCTGGGTGGCTCAGTCTAGTAACTGCCTTCAGCTCAGGTCATGATCTCAGGATCCTGGGATTGAGCCCCACACTGGACTCCTTGCTCAGCAGGGAGTTTGCTTGTTCCTCTCCCTCTGCTCCTTCCCACACTGCTTGTTCTCTCTCTCTCTCTCTCTCTCTCTCTCTCTCTCTCTCTCTCTCTCAAATAAATAAATAAAGAAATAAATAAAATCTTTAAAAAGAAGAAGAAGAAGACCAATTTTACACAATCTCTTCCAGAAAATAGAAGAGGAGGGAACATGTCTCAACTTATTTATGGAGCTAGTTTACCCTGATACCAAAACCAAAGATAGTGCAGAAATAGGAAACTACAGACCAATATCCCCAAATATCTCATTTAGATATAAAAATCCCCCACAAAATGTTAACAAACCAAATCCAGCAACGTATAAAAAAAATTGTAGCCAAGTGGTATTTATTCCAGTTATAGAAGGCTGGTTTAACATGCTTAAAAACGATCAGTGCAAGGGTGCCTGGGAGGCTCAGTTGGTTGATCGACCAGCTCTTGGTTTTGGCTCGGGGTTTTGGCTCGGGTCACAGCCTCAGGGTCCTGGGGTCCTGGGGTTGAGCCCCATGTCAGGCTCTGTGCTTGGCAGGGAGTTGGCTTGGATTCTCTTCTTCCCCTCCCCCCCACTCTCTCTCTCTCTCTCTCTCTCTCTCTGAAATGAATAAACCTTAAAAAAAAATCAGTGCAATTCACCATATCCACAAACTAAAGAAAAGTCATATGATCATGTCGATTGATAGAGCAAAAGCATTTAACACAACACTAACAAAACAAAACAAAGCAAAAAAAAAAAAAAACCTCACAGCAAACTGGAATAGAATGGAGTTCCCTGAATTGAAAAAGAGCATTTACACAAAAACCTACAACTAACATCATACTTAACGATAAAATACTGAATGTTTTCCCTCCAAGACAGGAGGTTCTCTCATAACCTTCATTCAACATGGTACTGAAAGTCGTAGCCAGTGCAATGAGTTAGGAAGGAAGGAAGGAAGGAAGGAAGGAAGGAAGGAAGGGAGGGAGGGAGGGAAAAAGAAAGAAAAGTAAAGGAAAGAAAGAAAGAGAAAAGAAAGAAGGCAGGAGAGAGGGAGGGAGGGAAGAAGGAAGGAAGAAAGGAAGAAAAGAAAGAAAAGGAAAAAAGAAAGCAAGGGAGATATAAAGATGAAAGGAAGGAAGAAGGAAAAAAAGAGACAAACAAAAAGAGTAAAAAATAAAACTGTCCCAATTTGTAGATGACATGACTGTCTATGTAGAAAATCCCAAAGAATCTACAAAATACAAACAAAAACAACACACACACACACACACACACACACACACACACACAACCTCCCAGAAGTAACAAGTTCAGCAAGGTCACAGATTACAAGATCAACACACAAAAATTGATTGCATTTCTACATACTAACAACAAACATGTGGAAACTGAAACTTAAAACATAATACTATTTACAATCACTCCAAAGAAAATGAAATACTGAGATATAAATTTACAAAACATATACAGGATCTGTATGCTGAAAATTACAAAATGCTGATTAAAGAAAAATACCAAAATAAATGGAGAGACATACCATGTTCATGCGCTGGAAACTCAATATAGCAAGCATGTGAACACTCCCTAAACTTACCCATGCAATTTCTATAAGAATCCTAGCAAAGTTTTTTGTAGAAATAGACAAGTTTATTCTAAAATTTATATGGAAAGATACAGGCCCTAAAACAGTTCAAACAATCTTGAAAAATAAGAATCAACTGAGAGAAATCACTCTATCTAATATTAAGATTTACTATTTAGCTAGTGATCTAGAGAGTGAGATACTGGTAGAGGGTTAGTCATATAGATCAATGAAACAGAATAGAGAACCCAAAAATAGACCCACACAAGTATGACCAACTGATTTTTGATAAAGGTATAAAAGCAATTCAGTGGAGGAGGCACAGCCTTTTCAACAAATAATGCTGGAGCAATTGGACATCCAATGCGGAAAAAAAAAAAAAAGGTTAACCTACCTAAACCTCACACCTTTTACCAAATTTAACGCAAAATGGACCCAGGACTTAAATGTGAAATATAAAAATATAAAACTTTTAGAAAAAAATGAAAGTTTTTTGGGATCTCAGGCTAGGGAAAGAGTTCTTAGACTTGATCCCAAAAGTGTGATCTATAAAAAGAAAAAAATTGATAAATTGCACCTCATCAAAATAAAAAAACTTTGTTCTACAAAAGACTGTTAAAGGTTTCCAAGCCTTTAATCTGACAAGAGACTAGTATCTGGAATGTGTAAAGCATACTCAAGGCTCAACAGTAAAAACATAAACAATCCAATTAGAACGTGAGACGGGGGCACCTGGTGGCTCAGTCAGTTAAGCATCTGCCTTCGGCTCAGGTCATGATCCTTGGGTCCTAGGATGAAGTCCTATGTTGGGCTCCTCGCTCAGTGGGGAGCCTGCTTTTCCCTCTGCCCCTCCCCCTGTTGGTGCACTCTCTCTCTCTCTCTCAAATAAATAAATAAAATCTTTAAAAAAGAGAGAGAGAATATGAGGCAGAAGTGACATGACACATGAGAGAGGCAGGAGTCAAGAATGATGCCTTAGCTTAGGTGAATAGAGGTTACTAGCTGACACTGAGAATATAAGTTTTCATATCTTAAAGTATATGTCAAATGTGATTTCATAAATGTAATGTTAAAGAGGATTACATAGATCAGAACAGGGATAACAGACATTTCTTTTATTTATTTATTTATTTTTTCAGTGATCCAAGATTCATTGTTTTTGCACCACACCCAGTGCTCCATGCAATATGTGCCCTCCTTAATACCCACCACTAGGCTCAACCATCCCCCCTCCTCTCCATACCCCTCAGTTTGTTTCCTAGAGTCCACAGTATCTCATGGTTTGTCTCCCCCTCCAATTTACCCCAATTCACATTTCCTTTCCTTCTCCTAGAGTCCTCCCTTTTATTCCTTATGTTCCACAAGTAAGTGAAACCATATGATAATTGACTTTCTCTGCTTGACTTATTGCATTCAGCATAATCTCCTCCAGACCCGTCCATGTTGATACAAAAGTTGGGTATTCATCCTTTCTGATGGCTGAGTAATATTCCGTTGTATATATGGACCACATCTTCTTTATCCACTTGTCTGTTGAAGGGCATCTTGGCTCTTTCCACAGTTTGGCGATTGTGGACATTGCTGCTATAAACATTGAGGTACACATGGCCCTTCTTTTCACTACATCTGTATCTTTGGGGTAAATACCCAGTAGTGCAATTGCAGGGTCATAGGGTAGCTCTATTTTTAATTTTTTGAGGAATCTCCACACTGTTTTCCAAAGTGGCTGCACCAACTTGCATTCCCACCAACAGCGAAAGAGGATTCCCCTTTCTCCACATCCTCTCCAACACTTGTTTCCTGTCCTGTTGATTTTGGCCATTCTAACTGGTGTAAGGTGGTATGTCAGTGTGGTTTTGATTTGAGTTTCCCTGATGGCTAGTGATGATGAACATTTTTTCATGTGTCTGTTGGCCATTTGTATGTCTTCTTTGGAGAAGTGTCTGCTCATGTCTTCTGCCCATTTTTTGACATGATTATCTGTTTTTTGGTCATTGAGCTTTGAGAAGATCTTTATAGACCTTGGATATCAGCCCTTTGTCTGTAGTGTCATTTGCAAATATCTTCTCCCATTCTGTGGATTGCCTCTTTGTTTTCTCGACTGTTTCCTTTGCTGTGCAGAAGCTTTTTATCTCGATGAAGTCCCAAAAGTTCATTTTCGCTTTTGTTTCCTTTGCCTTTGGAGATGTATCTTGAAAGAAGTTGCTGCAGGTGATGTCAAAGAGGTTACTGCCTATGTTCTCCTCCAGGATTTTGATAGGTTCCTGTCTCACGTTGAGGTCTTTTATCCACTTCAAGTTTATCTTGTGTATGGTGTGAGAGAATGGAAGTTTCACTCTTCTATACACAGCTGTCCAATTTTCCCAGCACCATTTATTGAAGAGACTGTCCTTTTTCCACTGGATATATTTTCCTGCTTTGTCAAAGATTATTTGTCCATAGAGTTGAGGATCCATATCTGGACTTTCCACTCTGTTCTATTGGTCTATGTGTCTGTTTTTGTGCCAGTACCATGCTGTCTTCATGATCACAGCTTTGTAGTAAAGCTTGAAATCAGGTAATGTGATGTCCCCGCTTTATTTTTCTTTTTCAACATTTCCTTAGTGATTCAGGGGTCTTTTCTGGTTCCATAGAAATTCTAGGATTGTTTGTTCCAGCACTTTGAAAAATGCTGGTGAAATTTTGATCGGGATGGCATTGAAAGTATAGATTGCTCTGGGCAGTATAGACATCTTAACAATGTTTATTTTTCTGATTCATGAGCATGGAATGCTTTTCCATCTTTTTGTAACTTCTTCAATTTCTTTCATGAGTGTTCTGTAGTTCCTTGAGTACAGATCCTTTACCTCTTTGGTTAGGTTTATTCCAATGTATCTTATGGTTCTTGGTGCTATAGTAAATGGAATTGATTCTCTAATTTCCCTTTCTATATTTTCATTGCTAGTGTATAAGAAAGCAACTGATTTCCATGGATTGATTTTGTATCCTGCCATATTACTGAATTGCTGTATGAATTCTAGTAGTTTGGGGTGGAGTCTTTTGGGTTTTCCATGTAAAGTATCATGTCATCTGTGAAGAGAGAGAGTTTGACTTCTTTGGGGCAACAGACATTTCATCAAAGAGAATATTCACAAGGCAAATAAGTACATGAAGAGAAGTTCAACATCATCGGCCATTAAAGAAATGCAAACTGAAACCACAATGAGATGTCACTACACACCTCTCAGAATAACCAAAATACAATATAGTGACAGCATCAAAAGTTGGCCGGTATGTGGAGAAACTGGATCACTTGCACATTGGTTGAGGGAATATAAAATGATACAGCCACCCTAGAAAACCATTTGGCAGTTTCTTATAAAATTAAACACACAACTACCGTTTAATCCAGCAACTTCCATCCTGGACTTTTATCCCAGAGGAAGGAAAACTAATGTTCACACAAAAACCTGTACACAAATATTATAGCAGCTCTATTTACAATAGCCTAAACCTAAAAATAACCCAGGTGTCTTTCAACAGGTAAACAAATTATGGCACCATGGAAATCCACTCAGGAAAAAGATGGAATCTACAGACACACACAACTTGAGTGGATCTCCAGGGGTGTTGTGGGCATTAGAGCAACATGTCAGTAATTTACACTCAAATGGTTCAAGGAAAAACTATCTTTGCCCTATTCTTGCAAACCTGAAATTATTTCAAAAGAGAAAAAAGTAACTGATGTAACTTAAAGCTTAATTGGACATGACAAAGGCAGGCGTCAAGAAAGACTCCCAGATTTCTAGCTTAAGCGACAGGGGTTACTCGCTGAAACTAAAATGTAAGGTTTCATAGCTTAGTGACAGTATATATGAAATAGCACTTCATAAGTTGAATGTAAAAAAGGATTGCATAGATTGGATATTTTCTTTTACTATTGCATATTCATTTATTAAGGTTATCCCAACAAATTCACATATTCTCAGCTAACTTCTAGAATTTGTCTGTAGTCAGATGGTTTGGTGCAAGAAAGAGATCCAGAAATCCTAAGCTTCATTCCTGGCTCTAATTCTACATAGAGCACTAAATTTCTTCAATGCTTGCTTTTTCATTTATGAAGTGGGACTAATAATTCTAGTCTACAAAGTACTTTCCTCAGGAGGGTCATAATTTGAGTACAATTAACTTTTGCTAATTTTTCAAAAAATAAAATTCTACCTAATAGTGGAGACACAATATCCCAAACTAATTGTTTCTACAAAGCAATTATTTTTTTTTTTTTATACATTTTTTTTTTTAAAGATTTTTATTTATTCATTTGACACAGAGAGAGAGATTACAAGTAGGCAGAGAGGCAGGCAGAGAGAGAGGAGAGAGGAGGAAGCAGGCTCCCTGCTGAGCAGAGAGCCCGATGTGGGCCTCGATCCCAGGACCCTGGGATCATGACCTGAGCCGAAGGCAGCGGCTTTAACCCACTGAGCCACCCAGGCGCCCNAAAGCAATTATTTTTTAAAGCCATCAATTCATTTTGTGGTAATTTTATGAAATGGAGATTAAATTGGAACTAACTCATATAAAAATAATATCCTTTAATATTAGCCATAACAACAGCTTGATATTATCTTAATAAGAAAGTTGTGCAACATGAGGAAGGAGGGGAAAGAGATAATAACAACAAAAAGTCTATTCCTACATAAAATTCCAATTTTAATAATCATTGGTATCCACTCCTGTACGTTTTCTCAGAAAGCAGCAGACAAGAAGTACAGGTCGTCCCAGCATGATACTAATGAACTCAACACAAACAATACCACTAGACGTGATAAGGGATTCTGCCTCAGGATATTATTGTCAGACTTTCATACTGAAGACCAAACTTGGGGCCATACTTTAGACTAAAGGGACTGGGTCCAAAGAAGATACTTTCGTTTGCTCAACGTTAAGCCCCTTCCCCCACCTCTTCAGAGTGCCTCCAGGTTGTTCTGTAGAAGAAAAGACCAGGAAAGCTGAGAAAGAAAAAACAGTTCATGTGTTCGTCATCTCTCCTCACAGAGAAGCAATGATTTTTAGAATACTGTACAGTAGTTTCTATGTGGTCCCCCTTCTGATTTTAATGTGTCTTTAGTTTAAATAGATTCATAAAATGATAAGAGTCATAAAATCATGAAATATGCTTATAGTAGCAGAAATAGAAGAAACTCATGCTTAGAACACGTCTGAATAAAATCCTAGTCATTATGCAGGGTTTGAGGAACTATAGGTCACAGAATCATTAAATTTTTAAAAATTCTTTTTTTTCTTTACAAAAATTTTTAAAAATTCCTATCAAGTAGAACATACATTCAGAGAAGTGCATAAATTCTAAGTGCATCAATTCTACAGATTGATGAATAATAAAAAGTGACCACACCTATGTAATCAACAATCAGTTCAAGAAATAGTAATGCTTGAAAAACTAGTTCTTGGGCGCCTGGGTGGCTCAGTGGGTTAAAGCCTCTGCTTTCGGCTCAGGTCATGATCTCAGCGTCCTGGGATCAAGGCCCACATCCGGCTCTCTGCTCAGCAGGAAGCCTGCTTCCTCCTCTCCCTGTCTCTCTGCCTGCCTCTCTGCCTACTTGTAATCTCTCTGTGTCAAATAAATAAATAAAATCTTAAAAAAAAAAAGAAAAGAAAAGAAAAACTAGTTCTTGGTACAAATAGTTTAGAATAGTGGTTTTAAAGATTTTTTATTTATTTTTTTATTTGACAGAGAGAGAGAGATCACAAGTAGGCAGAGGCAGGCAGAGAGAGAGAGAGAGGAGGAAGCAAGCTCCTTGCAGAGCAGAAAGCCCAATGCAGGGCTCAATCCCAGGACCCTGAGATCATGACCTGAGCCAAAGGCAGAGGCTTTAACCCACTGAGCCATCCAGGTGCCCTATGTTTTTCATTCTTTACAATTCTGAGGTGTAGTTTCTTCTAACAAACAAACCAAAATACACCCAGGATCCAATGTATTGCTCTGTTCTGTTCACCTATCTGATTATTTTTATTTTATTTTATTTTATTTTATTTTATTTTATTTTATTTTATTTTATTTGGTTTCAGGTCTCTTCTGATTTGTTTACTATATATTTCTCTGGGGTCATTGTTGTCATTTTAGTATTTTTTTCTCTTGTTCATCTATTCTTCTCTGGACAGAATGACAAGATGGAAAAACTCACCTCAAAAAAGAGAACCAAAGTACTGACTGCCAGGGACCTAAACAGTATGGATACAAGTAAGATGTCAGAACTAGAGTTCAGAATAACAATTATAAAGATAGTAGCTGGGCTTGCAAAAAGCATAGAGGACACTAGAGAATCCATTTCTGGAGAGATAAAAGAACTAAAATCTAATCAGATTGAAATGAAAGGGGTATTACTGAAGATGCAATCAAAACTGGAGGCTTAACTGCTAGGATAAATGAGGCAGAAGAGAGAATCAGTGATACAGACTATATATCTCCGTATAAAATTACAGAGAATACGGGGCACCTGGATGGCTCAGTGGGTTAAAGCCTCAGCAGGGAGCCTGCTTCCTCCTCTCTCTCTGCCTGCCTCTCTGCCTGCTTGTGATCTCTCTCTCTCTGTGTCAAATAAATAAATAAGATCTTTAAAAAAAATTATGGAGAATAAAGACACTGAGGAAAAGAGAGATAAATAACTACTGGATCACAAGGTGAGGATTCAAGAGATCAAAAATACGATAAAGTGAAACAATATTAGAATAATTGGGGTCCCAGATGAAGAGAAAAGGGGGAGATGGTATATCTGGGCAAATTATAACTGAGAACTTCCCTAATCTGGGGAAGGAAACAGACATTCAAATCCAGGAGGCACAGAGAATCCCTCTCAAGATCAATAAAAATAAGTCAACACGTAGACGTATAAAAGCAAAGCTTGCAAATTTCAGCGATAATGATGAGAAAATCCTGAAAGCAGCTCAGGACAAGAGGTTCTTAACCTACAGAAGTAGAAAGATAAGGCTGGCAGCAGACCTATCCCCAGAGACCTGGCAGGCCAGAAAGGACTGTCATGATATATTCAGGGTGGTAAATGAGAAAAATATGCAACCAAGAATACTTTATCCAGCAAGGCTGTCATTCAGAATAAAAGAAGAGGTAAAGAGCTTACAGCACAAACAGAAACTAAAAGAATTTGTGATACTAAACCAGCCCTGTGAAATATTAAAGGGGATCCTTTAAGTGAAGAGAGAGCTCAAAAGTAACATAGACCAGAAAGGAACAAAGACAATATGCAAATATACAGTGACTTCACAGGTAAAATAATGTACTAAATTCATACCTTTCAATAGTTACCCTGAATGTAAATGGGCTAAATTCTCCAATCAAAAGACACAGGGTATCAGGTTGGATTAAAAAAAGCAAGACCCATTGATATGCTGTCTACAAGAGATTCAAAGACACCTCCAGATTGAAAGTGAGGGAGTAGAGAACCATTTATCAGGCTAACGGACATCAAAAGAAAGCTGGGGTAGCCATCCTTACACCAGAAAAATTAGATTTTAAACCAAAGACTGTAATAAGAGATGAAAAGGGATACTATATCATAAAGTGTCAATCCAAAAAGAAGATCTAACAATTGTAAATATTAATGCCCCTGACATGGGAGCAGCTAATTATATAAACCAATTAATAACAACACTAAAGAAACACATTGATAATAATGCAATAATATAGGGGACTTTAACACCCCAGTCATAAACAATGGACAGATTATCTAAGCAGAAGATCAACAAGGAAACAAGGGCTTTGAATGACACACTGGACCAGATGAACTTCACAGATATGTTCAGAGCATTCTATCCTAAAGCAACAGGATACTCATTCTTCTCTAGTGCATATAGAACATTCTCCAGAATAGATCACATACTGGGTCACAAATCAGGTCTCAACTGATACCAAAAGACTGGAATTATTCCCTGCATATCTTCATACTACAATCCTTTAAAACTTGACCTGAGTCACAAGAGAAAATTTGGAAAGAAAACAAATGCATGGAGGTTAAAAAACATCCTACTAAAGAATAAATGGGTCAACCAGGAAATTAAAAAAAGATTTTAAAAAATTCATGGAAACAAATGAAAATGAAAACACACCTGTTCAAAACCTTTAGGATGTAGCAAAGACAGTCCTAAGAGGGAAGCATAGAGCAAGCAATACAAGCCTTTCTCAAAAAATAAGAAAGGTCCCAAATACACAGCCTAACCCTACACCTAAAGGAGCTGGAGGAAGAACACAAATAAAGCCTAAACCAAGCAGGAGAAGAGAATTAATAAAGATTAGAGCAGAAATCAATGATATAGAAATCAAAAAAACAGGGGAACAGATCGAGGAAACCAGGAACTGGCTCTTTGAAAGAATAAGATTGATAAACCCCTGACCAGACTTATCAAAAGGAAAAGAGAAAGGACCCAAGTTAATAAAATCATGAATGAAAGAGGAGAGATCACAGCCAACACCGAAGAAATACAAATACTCATTCTATGAGACCAGCGTTACCTTGATCCCAAAACCTGACAAAGATTCCACCGAAAAGAATTAGAGAACAATATCCCTAAGGAACATGGTTGCAAAAATTGTCACGAAGATACTAGCCAATAGGATCCAACAGTACATTAGAAGGAGTATTCACAACAACCAAGTGGGATTTATTCCTGGGCTGCGAGGGTGGTTCAACATCTGCAAATCAATCAGTGTGATACACCACGTTAATAAAAGAAAGGACAAGAACCATATGATCCTCTCAATAGATGCAGAAAAAGCATGTGACAAAATACAGCACCCCTTCTTGATTAAAACTCTCCACAGTGTAGGGATAAAAGGAACATACCCCAATGTCATAAAAGCCATATATGAAAAGCCTACAGCAAATATCATTCTCAATGGGGAAAAACTGAGAGCTTTTTCCCTAAACTCAGGAACACGACAGGGATGTCCACTCTTGCCACTGTTGTTCAACATAGTACTAGAAGTCCTAGCCTCAGTAATCAGACAACAAAAAGAAATAAATGGCATCCTAATTAGCAAAGAAGAAGTCAAACTCACTGTTTGCAAATGACATGATACTATATGTGGAAAACCCAAAAGACTCCACCCCAAAATTGCTAGAACTCATACAGGAATTCAGCAAAGTGGCAGGATATAAATCAATGCACAGAAATCAGTTGCATTTCTATACACTAACAATGAGACAGAAGAAAGAATTAAGGAATCAATCCCATTTGTAATTGCACCAAAACCCGGAAGATACCAAGGAGTAAACCTAGCCAAAGAGGTAAAGGATCTGTACTCAGAAAACTATAGAATACTCAAGAAAGAAATTGAGGAAGACACGAAGAAATGGCAAAACATTTCATGCTCATGGATTGGAAGAACAAATATTGTTAAAATGTCTGTGGTACCTAGAGCAATCTATACATTCAAAGTAATCGCTATCAAAATACGATCAACTTTTTTCACAGAGCTGTAACAAATAATCCTAAAATTTGTATGGAACCAGAAAAGACCCTGAATAGCCAGAAGAAATTTGAAAAAGAAAACCAGAGCTGGTGGAATCACAATTCCGGACTTCAAGTTATACTACAAATCTGTAATCATTAAGACAGTGTGGTACTGGCACAAAAACAGACACATAGATTAAAGGAACAGAATAGAGAACCAGAAATGAACCTTCAATTCTATGGTCAACTAATCTTCAACAAAGCAGGAAAGAATATCCAATGGGAAAAAAAACAGTCTCTTCAACAAATGGCATTGGGAAAATTGGACAGCCACACACACAGAAGAATGAAACTGGGCCATTTTCTTACACCATATACAGAAAAATCGACTTATAATGGATGAAAGACCTAAATGTGAGACAGGAATCCATCAAAATCCTAGAGGAGAACACAGGCAGCAACTTCTTGCTAGACACATCTCTAAAGGCAAGGGAAACAAGGGCAAAAATGAATTATTGGGACTTCATCATGATAAAAACTTTTGCACAGCAAAGGAAACAGTAGATAAAACCAAAAGACAACCGACAGAATGGGAGAAGATATTTGCTAATGTCTTATCAGATAAAGGGCTAGGATCCAAAATCTATAAAGAACTTATCAAATTCAACACCCATAGAACAAATAATCCAATCAAGAAATGAGCAGAAGCCATGAACAGACATTTCTGCAAAGAAGACATCCAAATGGCCAATAGACACATGAAAAAGTGTTCAACATCACTCGGCATCAGAGAAATAAATTCAGAACCACAATGAGATACCACCTCACCCAATCAGAATGGTTAAAATTAACAAATCAGGAAATGACAGATGTTGGTGAGGATGCAGAGAAATAACAAGTCAGAAAATGACAGATGCTGGCAAAGGTGCATCTCTTACACTGTTGTTGGAATGCAAGCTGGTGCAGCCGCTCTGGAAAACAGTATGGAGGTTCCTCATAAAATTGAATATAGAGCTACCCTATGACCCAGCAATTGCACTACTGGGTATTTACCCCAAAGATACAAATGTAGTGATTCGATTTATAGCAGCAATGTCCACAATAGCCAAACTATGGAAAGAGCCCAGATGTCTATCTTCAGATGAATGGATAAAGAAGATGTGGCAATGGCATATTACTCAGCCATCGAAAAACTGAAATCTTGCCATTTTCAACAACGTGGATGGAACTAGAGGGTATTGTACTAAGCAAAATAAGTCAACCAGAGAAAGACAATCATACGCCCTCACTCATGTGTGGAAATTAAGAAACAAAAGAGAGGATCACAGGGGAAGGGAGGGAAAATAAAACAAGATGAGATCAGAGAGGAAGAAAAACCATCTCCCTTAATCATTGGAAACAAGCTGAGGGTTGCTGGAGGGGAGGAGAGTGGGGGGTGATGGACATTAGACGGTCACGGGATGTGATGAGCACTGGGTGTTATGTAAGACTGACAGATCACTGAACTCTACCTCTGAAACTAATAATACACTATATGTTAATTAATTTAATTTAAATAAAAAAGAAAACAAAATATCTTTAAAAAAAACAAGAAAGAAAGATCGTCACTATGTTAAAGCAAAGCTATTCTTGTCCCTTACTGCCAGGAATGACACATACTCAATGGCGCTGCATATACAAAACTGCATTACAATGCATTAGACCTCAGGGAGATTTCTTTGATATGAAGCCTCTTTGAGAGAGAGTCATCAAGGCCCAGTGTGTTTGTGTACATGCCAGAGGAAAACCTGCAGTGGAATGGTGTCTGCGTTCCTCAATTCAGAAGGCAGAATTAGGAGTTGGGAGTAGCAACTACCTCATCTAAAGAATTTACTCCAAAATCTGAATTAATTTTCACCATCCCATCAGATAAAGGCTAATTTGATTCCGTAGCTAGGAAGAATGAGCATAGCGGCATCGTTTGTAAAAAATACTTTGGAAACATCCCCGATTTATTTAAAATGCAAGGGATACATTCAGCAACAGAATGCTATGACAAAGACCCTAAAGAATTTTCACGAGAGTCTTTCGTGGAATCCAGAGCAGCAGCAATTCCTGGTAGGACTGCCTTTTCCTGCACTATTCCCGACAGTGGACAAGGAAACTATATACCTGATTGATTCAGGAAATCAAAGTAATAAAACTGCCACCAACAATGCAGCCAAGTGATTAAAAGAAGGCTGGTTGAAAATTTAAACACCCTTTTTACTCATTAATCTCCAACTGCTAAAGACAAACAAAAAGCAAAATTAACATGATTGTAAACTAAGCACTTGTGTCCTGTGGCTACCGTGTTAGCCTGCTGAGAGGGAATGGGCTGATCAAAGCCGGGGAGTCGGCAGAGAACTGTGGATAAGAGCTGCTTCGGGGAGCGCACAGCCAGGATCCATTACCGGCTGGTTCAGGAACAGGTGAGGACTGTAATTAATCCTGCCTTCAATTTGGAGAGAAGCAGGAAACCTACCTGCTCTGTCCATTGAGTTTATATGTTAATCCCCCGAGCTCTGGGAAGAAGTTTTAAAATTGGCGTAAAGACTTTTCCTGCCTTTCCGAACATGTAGGGGAGAAACAGCTGGGAGGGGTTGCTGAGGTCCCTAACTTCAGGCAGTTAAGCTACCTCCCAGGAAAGGCATTGATTGCTACCTTGCTTGGTTTGCTGCTCCTAAGCCCACAGAGCTAAGGCTTTTCCAATGAAGCTAGCAGGTTTTTTGATGCAAGAAAAAACTTGGAGACACAGGGGGCCTCACCCCACAAACCTAAACCATGAAAATCCAGATACTTGGAATTGGAATTGCTCTCCAGGGCAAACTCATCTAATTTATGGACTCTTGGATTGCATATCCAGGACTTTACATATTATTCTAGATACGGAAAAACGAATAGGCACCTGCCTTGTCTCATCTTTGCATTGAATTCATTTTTAAAAAAATTAATAAATTGTACAAACAAGAGGCACCAGAGTGGCTCAGTCGGTTAAGCATCTGTCTTCCGCTCAGGTCATGATCCCAGGGTCCTGGGATGGAGCCCCTCATGGGGCTCTGTGCTTTACGGGGAGCCTGCTTCTCCCCCTCCCTCTGCCTGCCTCTCTCCCTGTTTGTGCTCTCTCTCCCTCTGTCAAATAAACAAATAAAATCTTTTTTAAAAATTGTACAAACAAAATATCTGCACTGGCAATAGATATTTCACATTAAAAACACTGAGGACTTATACTAGTAGCAAAATAAAGTGGAACCACAGAAAGCAATCTTTCTTCTACAAGCAGGCAACAAATTACGGTTGTAAGCGGAAAATGCTAGAAGATGCCCTCGGACACCCCTAACATGGAGTGGTAGAGGTCACTCTGTGACAGAAGGCTGAAAGCAAAGCAGTTTGAGAGGCCTGTTAGGAAGGGAAATACTTGGGTGCCCCTCCCTCTGAGACACCTTCAGTAATGGACTGAGGTCCTAACAGGGCATCAGTTGGCCATCCAAGCATAAGACCTTAAAGACTAAAGTCCTTTTCCCAGAGAACCTGCGCACAGTGGTAGAGATGTGGTTTCACTAGAATTACCTCTCCCATTCCTCTCTGCACCGTCCCCCCTTTTGCATGCACAATTCTATAACAAAATATTTCTACATTCCTGAAATGTCACTACCGCCAGCTTCTTTCCTCTTTATCAGGATCTGATATCCTACTATTAAAAATTTGGTTAGGACCTGTCTGAATTAGATTGGTCTGCTGTAATAAGACCATACACTGGGAGGCTTAAAACACAGAAATTTATATCTCACAATTCTGGAAGCTGGGAAGTGCAAGATCAAGGCACTGGCAGATTCGGTGTCTGGTAAGAGCCCTCTTCCTGGTTTACAGCTGGCTGTCTTCTCATTGTACCCTCATATGGCAGGGACCAGCCAAAGACAGAAGCAAGCACTCTCCTGTCTCTTCTTTTAACGGCACTAATCTCATCATGGGGGCTCTACCCTCATATCTAATTATCTCCTGAAGGATCCATCTCTGGAATTAGAGGGCAGGGTGGGGAGTGGAATCAAACACGCACTCTGTAACAGGACCCATGTCAATTTCTGACAACGTCCAATTCCTATTTGTTCAAAATCGACTGAGCAGGACTGGACATGAATCCATTGAGAACAAATTCAACCACATACTTTATTATATTTTTGTTGTTCAATGTGGGTAGGGAGTCTCTGCGTGGTCACTACCTACCACACAACAGGGCTTAGGGTGAATTCCACATGGTCATTTAGCTCAAGTTAAGGAATAGGCCTTAAAGGGGGAAATTACAAACCAAGAGTCAGAAAGAGAAGATGGCAAAGTCTAGGATCTTCCAAACATCCCAGAGAGAGGGGTGCTATGGCTAGGTGCTGTGTGTTCTGATGGAAAAACATGTCCACCAAGATGGTATCTTCTTAGAGTAAACTTGTGAGAAAGCAGCTCATCAGAATGTGGACAGAGAGATTATTTAGAGCCAGGGTGACTGAGCTTAGGTGCTAGCTGCCCAACACCCTGAGGATCTCAGGGGCCCTTAAGAAATTGTAGCCCCTTTTACAAGGGGTATAAAGCCCTCCTGGGTAGCTGAGTGTGGGCACAACTGCTCCTGCTTATAGAAGGGTAGACCCTAGTTCTTTCTGGAACAAGATGTGGGCATCCCCAGGCTCAGTTCCCAAGGTCATTTTTGGATGATCTTACCTGAAGTACCATACTCTTCAAGTCATATTTTATTTTTTAAAATTTTTTTAGATTTTTATTTTATTTATTTGACAGAGAGAGAGAGAAAGAGAGATCACAAGTAGGCAGAGAGGTAGGCAGAGAGAGAGAGGAGGAAGCAGGCTCCGCACTGAGCAGGGAGCCCGATGCAGGGCTCAATCCCAGGACCCTGAGATCATGACCTGAGCTGAAGGCAGAGGCTTAACCCACTGAGCCACCCAGGTGTCCCTCAAGTCATATTTTAAAAGGTGTTAGTCATAACCTGTTAAGGACCAGTGTGAACAATACTCTGCTGCAATCATGTGTCAGGTAAAGGAAACGCTTTAATAAAGGTGGTTCAGAGATGAAAATGTTCCAACAGAATATTTACATAACATTCAGACACATCAGAATATTAAGCTAGAGGCAGAAGGCAAAGTGGAGATTGTCTACCAATTGGGGCAAAAAGATGAAGAGATGATGAGATGAAGAAAGACATAAGGGAAAATAATACTGGAAATAATTTCCTTCAACAAATCTTTATTAAACACTTAAATTCCGAGGATGAGCTGGTGAGCAAGACAGATATGTCCTATTTGTTCTATAGGCAGCCCAGTAGATGTTTAAAAAGCTAAAATAATAATTTTTAAAGATGGCTTTTTTCCCCTGAATTACTTTGCATGAACATTTTAACATTCTCTCAAGTTGCAATTCTGTTTACCTGAGGAAACAAACAAAAAAAGAGCTGACTGATGGATGGAACAGAAGCAATTTTTAAAGTTAAAAAAAAAAAGACTTAATCTGATTTTTTAAAAAGTACTCAGGAAAAAAATTTGATGTTTATTATGTTCTAGACACATTTTAGGGAAAAGATGATCATACAAAGGCCTATTTGGACAGAATTTTTAAACTTCAAAAATAAGAATTTTACAAGTGTTTAAGACTCACCAGGTAACAATAAAGCACCATCTACCAAGCTCTGAAGGACATGTTTTCATATATGCCAGAATTAGGAAAATGCACCTCCTTTCTGAATAAGCTATTTCAAGATTCATTCTAGAGCAAGAGATGATCAGAAGAAAAAACTCAAGCAGAAGGAGGTTGCAGCTGAAAGAGACGAGCAATAAGCCACGAGAATATTTCATTTGTAGGAGTGAGTCTGCATCATTGGTGTAAATACAGTTAATGCTACAAGGAAAATGGACAAAACATTTGAATTCCCTGAGTAAGAAATATAAATGGCTAGTGATACACCACTGATCAGGGATATGAGAAACCACAAAGAAACACCACTTTCCAACCTATCAAATTTTTTTAAAGATTTTATTTATTTATTTGACAGAGAGAGATCACAAGTAGGCAGAGAGGCAGGCAGAGATAGAGGAGGAGGAAGCAGGCTCCCCGCTGAGCAGGGAGCCTGACGCAGGCCTCGATCCCAGGACCCTGAGATCATGACCTGAGCCAAAGGCAGAGGCTTTAACCCACTGAGCCACCCAGGTGCCCTTTCCAACCTATCATATTGATTTAAAAAATTTTTTTTAAAAACTAGCTGAGGAACCAGCTTGACAGAGGAACCCACTGAGCAAAGTTGGGACAATTTTAGCATCAAAAGGACCATGACTGTAATTGATTGAAACATGCCGACAGTATTAGAAAATGAGTTCACATAATACTCAAAAAAATAAAAGGAATAAAACAAACAAGGCAACAAATAAGAACTTCTTTGAAGGTGGCCATTATACCAAGTTCTTAACTCTGGAAGGGAAAGGAATATTTTTCCTTTGCAATAGGAATCATACTGCAGAATAACCTAATAATCCTAGTCAATGAGGAAAAGCTCTTCTTCCCAGAAAACTGCCAACTATAAATGTAGACAGAATTGGAAACTCACAATTTGCAACCCCTGAGGAAATAATTAAGGCAATATTATCAACAGATGCTGAAACCATTAGGTGAAAGGTGGATGGACAGCTGGATATTCACCTAGTGTCAAAGTTATCACCCCACAGATTACTATTTAGTTCCAAGATGACTGCCAGCACATAAATAAACCCAGTGGTCAACCTTACTATCGCCAATGATGAGGTTACCAGAGGTTCCTAATGTGACTCTTGGTGTGATGCAGTGTTTAGCCTGAATCTAATCAAGCCTTTAGATCCAGCTTCCAATAGGTGGCCCTTTTTAAGCCTCCCCAACTCCCTTGCCCCCATCTATATTTCAATGATCTCTGTATGTTTGTCCTCCTCCACTAAACTGTGAATTCTGAAGGGCAGGAATTAAGTATCTCTGGTGCCTGACACACAGTGGGTGCTTTTAGTTCAACAACAGAAGAGTTATCACTTACATTTGATTGTTTTCTCACTAAACTCTGAACTTCATAAGGTTAAAGAATACATCTGGTTTTAGGCACCATTAAACCACTGCCTAACAATGCTTGGTTTTCAATAAATATTTTTGAATGAAAGAATGAATAATTTTATAAGTAATCGCCTCTATTTCCTATGACTCTGAGTCACATTCCAAGCAAAAGCAGCTTCTTGACATCCTTTTCCTTGTAATGATTTAGTGTATTAAATTATTTCTTGGATTCATCCTCCTATTGCAAACTGCTAGCCATTGTCCTCTCAACTCCCACCTCAACTGCCAGAATGTCATAAATCAGGGGGAGGCAGTGATGAAGGGAAGAGATTAGCCTGCCATTTACAAGCTTGCTTTTCCCCGGGATAATTGTAAAGTCACACTTCCTCGGTGTGACCCCATCACGACAAAATCTCCACGAGTGGATTGATGACGTGTGATCATGACTAATTAAAGGTGGAGGATAACGGAAGAGTTAAACTAGTATTTGCTAGGCAAGGTTGTGATCTTTTTAAAAACATACTCTTTCATTAGCGAAACAAGGAAAATATGTTCCTAATTACATTCCAAGCGGTTTGCCTGGATTGACAGTCCCATGGACAAAGGAAGGGACGAAACGCTCCTTTCCACCGGCGTTTGCAGCCTGAGCTTGCGCCCCGCTGTGGGCGGGGCCACCGAAGCCTCCCGGGACCCAAAGGCGGAGAGGGCGGGGGCGGGGGCGGGTCCAGGCTTCCAGGGGCGGGGCCGCAGCGGGCGAGGGGCAGGCTGGGAAGCGGCGCCATATTGGCGTCGGCCGCGCTGTATTGTCATAAATAGAGCCGGTTTTGTGGTGTTTTCACTACTTGGTTGGATGCCTCGGCCGTAGTAAGTGAAAAAGTGAGCGAGCAAGCGAGCTACAAGCGACAGGAGGAAAGTCGACAGGAGGAGAAGGGGAAGGCAAGAACTTGACTCCATAGAGAAAGATACTCGCCGGAGAGGGAGACGCAGGAAGCGATGAAAGAGATGTCCGCGTAAGTGGTGGGGGACGGCGGTTGGGGGCGAAGCGGAGAGGGGTGGGTTGGGGTGGTCGGCCCGGGACCCGGTGTCCGTTTCTTCCCTTCGCGCCCTGCCCGGAGCTCGCCCGAGTGGTCTCATCCCCTGCTCCTGGCCGGTCGGCAAGGGCACCTCCCCTACACCCGGCGGCTCACCTGGCTACCTCTGCACAGACTCGGGGACTCCTGCAGCCCCCATCTCCCCTCTCCTCTCCCGCTTCGGAGGACCCCCTCAGACAAGGGAGCGGCGGGAGAGACGCGGGTGTCCGTGGGGAGAAATTGTCGGTCACTCTCCTGCCCCCAGCACTGTCTGAGCCAGTCTCTGCTCCTGTCTGCATTGGCGCAAATACCATCCCCCTACCTCCCCCTCCTCCCTCCCGGCCGGCTGTCTCCTGGTCTTAAAGGAGTGAATGACCTATCCCAGCCCGTGCGTTTCTTTTTAATAAAAGCTGTGATCTTTTCGCCCTCCCCCGGCTTCCCCACCGACCCACAGTATATCTACTGGTCTGTACCTCCTGCTCGCACTTTGAGAAGTCAGAAACGGTTTCCGTGCTTGGCAAGATTTTGTTGTAGCCCCTAACATTTTGGTTTATTAGGAAATAATTTAAACAGAAAAATGCAGAGAATAACATAAGCATCATCTGTGTAGTCACCATCCATCTCTCCCAAAGCACAGAATTCTTTATGTGTGTGGGGGGTGTGTGTACATACATATCTTTATTTAAAGAAATCAAGCATTACAGATATGTCTTAAGGATTCTCTTACCTCCTCCTGTTCCATTCACCTCTCTCCCCAGAGCTCCACACAGTCCTGAACTTGATGTTTATTGCTGCGTTTTTAAAAATGCTATTAACGTATATGTAAGTGTCCATAATAACGAGCATCGTTTTGTTTTTAAGCTTTTTGTAACTAGTATCATACTTGTGATTTTGCAACTTCTTTAGTGCAACATAGTATCTTTGAACTTTGTCCCTGTTAATATTTTCAACTCTCATTAATTCATATTAACGACTGTATTGTATTCCATTGTAGGGATACACCCCAGTTTAGTCCTTTTCCTGTTAGTGACTGTTTGAGGTTGTTTCTAAGTGTTTAATGTTACAGTGTGGCAGTGAACATTCTTCTACATGTTTCCTTGTACACTTGTACTAGAATTTCTCTAGGGTGTTTTACTTATAAGTGAAATTGATGAGTTGAAGGGACTGTGGGATTCTTTTGCTTGGCTTTCCCTCTTACTGCTCTCCAGATGAGGGAGGTTCAGAACTACAGATTTGGAATTTTAGTGCTAGTAGGATAGGAAGCTTGATAGCCAACTTTTTTTAGCATATAGATAAGAAAGGGGGACCCAAGATCATAGTGTCAGAAGAGAGGTATTTGTTGAAGGGAGAATGGAGTGGTGGAAAGATCTTGGGTTTTGGAGTTCAGATTCTGGCTCTTCCCATCCCTTGGATCTTGGGTACTTACCTGTAAAATGGCCCTTAAAATCAGTCTGTCCCATCCATTTACCATACATATTTAAACACACACAGAAAATACCAAAATAGCTCTCTAAGAGGTAAAAAGCTAAACCTTTAAAAAGAAGTTGCTTGAAATAGCTAATTGAAATTTCATTTGTTCCACAGGAAGAGTAATGCCAGAAAGAAATTAAAGTCGCTATTATTGGTGTTTCCCTTTTGTCTCTTTGAATCATTTCAGAGGATATATAGGCTATTTTATCTTCCATCTGATTCTCCCTCCTTACCTAATGAAATCTTTAACTAAAGAACATGCCTTCCGGGCGCCTGGGTGGGTCAGTGGGTTAAAGCCTCTGCTTTCGGCTCAGGTCATGATCTCAGGGTCCTGGGATCGAGGCCCGCATCGGGCTCTCTGCTCAGCAGGGAGCCTGCTTCCCCCCCTACCTCTCTGCCTGCCTCTCTGCCTGCCTCTCTGCCTCCTTGTGATCTCTCTCCCTCTGTGAAATAAATAAATAAAATCTTTAAAAAAAAAGAACATGCCTTCCTATAAGAACTTAGTAGCAATAAGTGTTTTGACCAGTTAAAATTAAAAAACAATCACTACTGTATTTTCGTGTTATTGTTTACAGAGCTAATTTATTCATTTAAAAGACTGTTCTTTTATATTTTGAGATTACATTCTTACCGTTGTTAATGTTCGTGAACATGGAATGGTGAAGATAGATGATTATTGTGTATGTTTACTTTTACTTTACTTTCTTAGCAAAATAAAAAGTTTACCAACCCATGTTGTTCCCAGAATTTATCTTGAAATTATTGAAATCCAAACTCAGAAATTTGATTGTACTTTATTCAAGACTTTAATTCCCTGATAGCTAGAATCTTTTGGAGGTTGGCTTGTATTGTACAGGCTGATAAAAGTGTAAAGAATTTGGTAGTTATTTAGTGTGAAAGTGGTCTGAGTACCTATCTAAATGAAGAGAACAATTAACTAGAGTCACAAAACGTTAGGACTATAAATTCTGATTTGAGCAAAGAATGTTAATGTAAGTTTCTCAAGGACAAATCTAGTGGTGATTTCTTTTTAAAAGCCAGGATATTTCACAAGGACCTTCTAATGGGATGTTTTTGTTTCTTTCCTGAGGGGGCAAGAACATTGTTCTTACTCAGAGCTTTCTTTCAAGTGGCTGACTGCTTTTCAAAGATTGAATATAGATGGTACTTGACTTGAGTCCGCAGGGTGTAGTGGAGGTGGCCCTGGCCCAGCTCCCATTCAGGCTTTTTGCATTTGAGCTAAGTGGTGCTGGCACAGTTGTCCTGATGCCAACACATGCTGCTTTTGGCTTGAAAAGACATCCTAACCATGAAAGCTGGAGGGAGTATGAATAGCCCTTCATCAAAATAAACACAAAATACCCTTTTTTCCCCTTAAAAAAAAAAGTGCCTGCCCCAACTATTAGTACTAGTAAACTTTCAAGGTAGCTGAATTAATGAGTGGATTGAGAGATTAAATATATCAATATGATATGATGCTTTAAATTTTTTCTGCTCTTTCATTTTTCTTGAACAGAAACACCATGCTGGACAGCCAGCGTCAACAAAAGCATTATGGAATCACTTCTCCAATTAGTTTGGCATGTCCTAAAGAAATTGATCATATTTACACACAGAAATTAATTGATGCCATGAAACCATTTGGAGTGTTTGAAGATGAGGAAGAACTGAACCACAGGTATGTCATTAAAAAATGCAAAATATTTTACAGTACATTATTTTATCATTAATTCTGCAAATATAAAGTACCTCCCATGCCCCTGCCTAGGCATACAAAAAATGACAAAAGGAAGAGAAATTTTGGCCCTCCTAGAGCTTATATTTTAGGTGGAGGTTAGGGAAAGAGACTAACAATTAGCCAGATAAATAAAATAAATACAATGTTACAGATGACAGATGCTGCTGAGAAAAATGGAGCTGGAAGTAGAGGTTAACTGGAAGGCCTTATTGATGTTTAAGGTAAAATTTCAAAGTGAGAGAGGGAATTATGTATGTATTGGAGGGAAGAGCATTCTAGGCAGAAGGTTTAAAGTGAGAGTGTACCTGCTATATTTAAGAAATTACATGGTAAGGTAACCTGGGTATCCAGAGCAGAGTGAGTAAGCTGGTGCATGTGGGCTTAAAGAACTTGAGGTGGGAAGTTGCTTGGAGAGCTAGGTCACTTAGGACCTTGTAAGTCACTTTAAAAGTTTTGGCTTTTACTCTGAGTGAAATGGAAGCCATTAGGTTTTTGAGCAGAAGATTGACATGATTTACTCATGTTTTAACACAGTCACTCTGGCTGCTATATTGAGAATAGCCTGAAGAGGGATCAAGGGCACAAGTCAGGAGACTGGTTAGGAGGCTATTATAAGAACCCAGGAAGGAAAGGATGGGGGGTTGAACTAAGGGGGATGTTAGTGGAGGTGATAAGTAGAATTCTGGATATATTTTAAAGGTAGGGTTGTTTAATGACTGGGATATGTGTGAGAGAGGTTAAGGATGATGCCAAGGTTTTGGGTCTTACCACCTCAAAGGATGGAATTCAATTTCCTGGAGAAGGCTGAGGGAGAAGCAAGTTTGGACATCTCAGGAATTCCATTTTTCATGTTATCCTTGAGATGTCTAAACTCTACTTTTCTTCTTTTTTTTTAAAATGTGGATTTAGATATGCTGTGGTTGAAAGTTTGGTTTAGTATCAAACTGCTATTATTAAGTAATATTATTTCATAAAAATTAGTCAGTATTTGGGAGCCTGGGTGGCTCAGTTAGTTAAGTGTCTGCCTTCGGCTCAGGTCATGATCCCAGGGTCCTGGGATCCAGTCCCACATCAGGTTCCCTGCTCAGTGGGGAGTCTGCTTCTCCCTCTCCCCTGCCCCGTTTGTGCTCTTTCTGTCTCTTTCTCAAATAAATAAGATCTTTTTTAAAAAAATTAGCCAATATTTAATTTACTTGTTTTAATTATCCAAAGATCTGTGACTGTAGATGAGAGAATGCTAACCTCTATCACTACATTGAGTTGATTTTATTCCATAGTAAGGCCAAGAAAGTTGACAATTCAGTTGGCTTCTTCAGATTTATTGAAAGTAATTTTGAGGATGCCTGGGTGGCTCAGTGGGTTGAGCCTCGGCCTTCAGCCCAGGTCATGATCTCAGGGTCCTGGGATCGAGTCCCACATCAGGCTCCCTACTCAGCAGGGAGCCTGCTTCCCCCTCTCTCTGCCTGCCTCTCTGCCTACTTGTGATCTCTCTCTCTCTGTCAAATAAATAAAATCTTTAAAAAAAAAAAAAAAGGAAAGTAATTTTGATTTTTTGTTAGACTTCTTGAATTTTGAGAATAGCTCAAAGACCAAAATACTATCATCACAGTCGTCATTTCTTTGGAACTCTTGGGGACCTAAGAGTGCCAAAGAGATGTGCCATATGTCAACAGATGTGACAGCATTAACCTATGTATAATGTGCTTTTACTCCAGCATAATAAAGATTCTGCCTATAGTTTAACTGCTTTTTTAAATACTGTTTTTTGGGTTTTCTTAGTTTTAATCCAAAACATGTTATTTTTTATTATAGGCTTGTTGTTCTTGGGAAATTGAACAATTTAGTAAAAGAATGGATTTCTGATGTCAGTGAGAGTAAGGTAAGACTCTAAACTACATTGAATTCCGTTTCATTATGTCATAATCAGTAGTCCTAGTAATAAGATGCAGGGTTTGAGAATAATCTGAAATAAGCTTTTTGGTATACTTGGTAATGAATTGGTCTAGACAGTTGAGTCTCTAAATAATGATAATGAGATAAATAAATGAGAATTTACCCCAGTGTCTAGCTATAATTCTACATAGATTTCCTGTTGGAATTACATGTAGTGTACCAAAATTTAAATATCAAGGGAATTTACTTTAAAAGCCAGATTTCAGACATCTTGTGAAATACCAGATCTGGCAACATTGGGCCTGCCTTTGTGCAAGGCAGGAAGAGGCTTGAATGGATTTGGGCTCTTGCCCTCTGGTGCCTTCTGGCCCCACCAATGCCTGCTTTCTCTGACACAGCACCTGTCATTTATCAGTTTCCGTGTTTCTTATGTGTACCCTCCATTTGCATACCTGCCTGACCCCTGAGACATAAGAGTTTGCAAATCTGAATTTATAATTATGCAACCTTTTTCCCCTCCAGTAGCTTAACTATTTTTCTTCTAAAATAAGTTACATTTTTCTTGCTTTCTTAGAGTATTTTGAATGTAATTGAATTTTCATATGTCTGGGAATCATCACTGAATATTATTTTACTGGCTGTACTAAGTCAAAGTAGGGTGTGTGCAACTGGGTGATAACTATTTGCCCCTTCACTGAGTGACCCAAACTGTTGTATTTTACCTTTTGTTTGGTTTTTATAATTTTTGTTTTCCCATCTTTCCCTTAACAATTAGCTGAAAGTTAATATATCGCAGCAGTCAGTGTGTCTCTGTAAACTCTTTCTGCCCCCCCCCTTTTTTCTTTTTCTTTCTGCCCCTTAATCTGCCTGGATTTAGAAATTAGATAAACACCTGTTAGAATTCTTTCTTTTACAAATTTTAGTATTTCTTTCTTTACCTATGGTACATGTTTAAAATTGGTTCTTTTCAACAGTGGACTCAGAATAAGGTCATGAGGGACTCTGCTAAGTCCACAGTCATCAGGTTTAAATAGTCTTTATGTTGTTTACTTTTGCTACCAAACAGCTCTCTGACTCATTTCTGAACTCTCAGCAGGGTTATCAGTAGTTAAGATTTTCAGATAAGTTGAATTCTGAGCAGGTGAAATGCTAGTCATGGGAAACAAAAAAAAATTCATCTTTGTTTTTGTGCTACTAAGTGATCAGCTCCATAAGAAAAAGACCTCTCTTGGTCACCAACATAATCTTAGGACAGAGCTCAGGCATTAAATAAATGTTAAAGAAATCTGTTGTCCATCTCTCATCAGCCCATAATTACTACGGGTGAGCAAATCAAATACTCAACTTGCTAGAGTAATTTTAAAATCATAAGCTTTTTGACTTACTGTGTGTGGTCTTTATGTCAATTATTATGGTTGTGCCAAGGTCTTAGCTTCCATCCCTATTTTAGAATGCATTTGAAATAAATCAAGTATTATTATTCACAGAAGAGACTATATTAATTTGTTAGAGATGTACCTAACTAATTTTCTTCACAGTTTCTTCGCACTTAACAGAAAAATCCAGTAGTATTCTGTTTCAGAGTCAAATGGTGGGGTTTTTTTTGTTTGTTTTTTGTTTTTATTAAATTGCTTTTTCTCCCATTTTATTCACATTAATACTTTAATCTGCAAAAAGCAATCACTGGTTTACATTTAATTTCTAGGCATAAAAATTTAAGAGTTTGCCATAATTTGGATTTATTTTTTTAAACAAAGTGAATGAAATACCTCATTAAGATTTTTTTTCAATTGGTTTTGACATCTTCTATTGTGTGGATAAAGAGATTTTTTTTTCATTTTCTGTATCAACTATTCCTTTTTTTACACATATTTTAGTTCAGAAAATATCAGAAGGATTTGAGTTAGATCAAAGATCATTTGACTATTCCACATACAATTGGGATTTTTAAGCTATAAACCATCTAGAACTCAAACAGATCATTTTAGTTAAATACTGTGGTTTGTGATGAAAATATTTTACTTTGATTGGTGTATCACTTTCTCATAAATTATGCAAGAATCTTGCTTTTCAAAGTAGGAAAGTAAGATGGAAAGAAAGGAAGGTAGAAAGTAGGAAGGTAAACCCAAAGGTTCTGTCTTCTCTATCCTTTTGATTCATATTAATAAATTTACTGACTTCTTTCTAGCTCTAAAATCACGTAGTCTTAAACTACGTCTTAATGACTGGTAGTCTTAAACGTTAATATCCATTAAGCAGAGGAAGTTACAAACATAATATCCTGTTACATAGATAATTTCATTCAAGTTAATTAAGGGGTATTATTCTTTGAAACTTGCACTGGGCATTATAAAAAATGAGATAGTAGACACAGTTCTCGTTTTCAAGGAATTTAAATATAGTTGAAGTGATGGGACATGTATTCAGGGGGAAAAGGTCAATAATAAATGCAGTATAAAAGAGGCTAAAGATGTTAGCGGAGGAGCACAGAGGGAAAAGAGCTTCTTACCGAAGGGGGGGGATCATCAGAGAAGCCTTCATGAAAAAGGTGGGACTTGAACTTTGAAAAAACAGATGGTATTGAGATACCCAGAGAAGATGGGCAAGGATTTGAGGTGAAGAGAATGGCAGGAGCGGTGGAAAGGAAACTGGATTATGTAACATGTTGGCAGTTGGAGCTTCAAAAGGGAAGATCAGGAGACAAGGCAAGAAAGATCCGTAAGAGTATATTGTGGAGATTGTCAGGATCCAAGGATCCTTACCTCAGTAATCTGAGAAGAATGCATTAGCAACGTTTGAGCAGAAGAGTTATATAATAGAGTAAGAACATCAAGTGAATTTTGTACAAAATGGAATAGGAGAAAATAAATAAGGTCAAGAAAGTAGCTTAAGATTCTATTAAAGCCTAGAATGAAGGCCATAGTAGTTGAATAAAGAGGTGGTGACATGTGAGGGATAGAAGCTAAGAATTGGTAAGCCAAGAAGAATAATGACTATAAGTATAGGTATTAAGGAAAATGAGGAACAGAAAGAGAAATCAGAAGGGATACCTGGTTTATCGTAAGAAGAATATTTTCTTTTAAGCATGGATATTGAAGTGGATCAGAATGTATAAGTGAAGATACTTGATGGAAAGTTAGAAGTGGCTCCAGAGAGAGGTGAAGAGTAGCCTTGTATTTCTGGTACAGTCTAAAAAAATTCATTTAAGATGTTAGATTACCTACCTCTCATAAGGAGGTCATGTCAAGATGACCACTTTCTTGCAGAAAAGTTGCAGAGATTCAATCAAGAAATTAAACATATTTGTCACAAAAACTAACAGGGAAGTGGAATGAGTTAAGTGTATGATACTATAGAGAACTGAAAGTGCATTAGTTTTGTAGTTAAGAGTTCCTTGGTGACTTCAGAATGATGGAGTCAAAGGCAGTTGGAAGGGGACAAGTAGGGTCAGGTGATTAAACAATGTTTTTCTTAAGAGAGATATGTGCATGTATAGTAGGCATGAATTTGTTTTGTCTTCCCTCTGGGAATACTGTCATTACTTCAAGCTGCAGCCCAAAGAGCTCTGAAGTACTTTCAGAAATCTCGATTTCCCAAAGTTGACAAATATAGTATATATATCGGTAGTATTTAGGCAATATTTATGCTAAATAATATCAACAATTGAATGCCACTTGTTTAATTTAATTTAATTTAATTTAATTTTAGAATCTCCCACCATCTGTTGTGGCTACTGTTGGTGGTAAAATTTTCACGTTTGGCTCCTATAGGCTTGGAGTACACACCAAAGGTAACTGCTTTTCTGTGTTCTGATAAGAACTTTCAATAACAAGCTCTTACTTGTCATTCATGATTAGAAGTACAGAAGAAAAACCCATTATCTCACTCCTCAGAGCTAATCATCGGTAACATTTTCCTGTGTTTGTCTTACATATTTTCTTCTGTACATAATGTTTTTATATGTTTTAACAAAAATGTAACACATACTTAATAGAATCTTAATTAGAAATACTTTGATTTCCAGGAGCTGACATTGATGCACTTTGTGTAGCTCCAAGACATGTGGAGAGATCTGATTTTTTTCAGTCTTTTTTTGAAAAATTGAAACATCAAGATGGCATTAGAAACTTAAGAGTAAGTATATTCTGGTATTTAATATTTAATGTTTTGAAACAAAAGCTTGGACTTATGATTGTTGAAATACTTGAGAAGTTGCTAGATCCTTTTAAAATAACAGATGGTTAAGAATATGGGCTTTATAGTTAATACAAACCTGGGTTGAATCTAGAATCTACCACATATTAGCTTTTAAGTTGCCTGTTTTCTTTCTTTCTTTCTTTTTTCTTTTAAGATTTTATTTATCTGACACACAGAGAGAGAGAGATCACAAGTAGGCAGAGAGGCAGGCAGAGAGAGGAGGAAGCAGGTCCCTGCTGAGCAGGGAGCCCCATGTGGGCCTTGATCCCAGGACCCTGAGATCATGACCCGAGCCAAAGGCAGAGGCTTAACCCACTGAGCCACCCAGGTGCCCCAAGGTACCTGTTTTCTTTGAGGCTAGTTTCTTCAAAGCTGTAAGATGGAGATGTAGTGATAACTTTTGTAAAGGTTTTTCTGAGGACCAATGAGATAATTGACAAACATTAACTATAATATTTGACAAGTGGTTGATGCATATCAAATGATAGCTGTTAGTGTAAGATTCAGTTAGTCACTCTCTTTGTGCGTGTCTAGCCATTCATTCAGCAAATGAAATTTCAGCACCATTGATTTGTCAGATACTGTCCTTAGTCCCACAAATACAATAGTGAACAAGATGTAGTTTCTGGGAGGGAGGGATTAGGGGAACTAAACAAATATAGTTTTAATGCAGTCTAAAGTGCTAGATTAAGTTGAAAGGATCTGCATTATTTGGGCATTTGGGAATGGAGAAGGAGATTAAGAATTTGTTAGGTTAGGGAATTAAGGAAAGCTCAGAAAGAGGACATTTCTACTAAATCCAAATTACATTGATTGTATTTTTTTAATAGATTAATCATGAGCCCTGATTATACTTTAATTTCCAACACTAGTGCTCTTTGTAAATAATCAGTTTTCAACTTAATCTCAACAAATAGTAAGTACCCAGATGATAGCAGTTCTGCCTGCGAGTTTCTGATGAATATTTTTAGGAGGATAATAAATTAGATAACTACTGTCAGGATATTTTCTGTATCTGAAATAACACAGTCACAAAGCAGAAGCACTTACTTATTTGGAATGTTAGACCAAGAGCATTTTAACTTTTTAGCAAAGGTATTCACATCATTGGCAGTTAGGAAGGATAGAGAAAGAATTACACCTTTAAAGGATTATTTGTGTGTTGTAATTGTTGTCCTCTTTTGTAGGCTGTAGAAGATGCCTTTGTACCTGTTATAAAATTTGAATTTGATGGAATTGAAGTAAGTGTTTAGTATTTTTTCTGACTTTGCTACTGAGTTAATACATAGGATTTTTTTCTGTTTTGTTTTTTTTTAAAATCAGACCAACAAAGACACATATTTTAAAGAATCAAATAGTTTTTAAATATTCCTCATCTTTCTTTCTCTTCTATCTGTTGACTTCTCACTTTGGAAAATGATCCAGCTTCCATCCCTACCCCATGATTTTTATATACACCCTTCTCGTTACCATAATCTAAAATAATTGTGTTATAATTTTGATTGGAGCAATATTCAGTGTTTACATTATTATGATCTTATAAATAATGTCCAAAACTGAGCACAAAGTGTACTGGATTATTCTTTGTGGCATTTTGTTTCTTGGGAATTAATTATTATTTTGCTTTTTGTTTGCTTGGTTTTTATACTTAACAATACTTCAAAGTCAGTCTCTGCTAGCTGTCTGAATCTCCTCTAAACAGATTTAGATTTCTCAGGTGTTCCATCATTATCATCTTAAAAAAATATGTGAGTCTTCCCACAGGTTGGATTCCACATCAGTTGTTCTCCATGAAGGAGAAACAGCTGGCATCCTGGATCTTTCTTTACTATCATCCTGGGATTTCTTTTCACTTCTCTCTAGAGTTCTCTTCTTTTTTGACTTACTGTCATTTTAGTGGTACTCATCCACTAGCTTCCTGTGAAAGAGCACATATTTTTGAGATCCTGCATGTTAAAAATGTCTTTCTTTTGTTCTTACACCAAAATAATAGTTTGGCTGAGTGTAGAGTTCTAGGTGCGAAATAATGTATCTCAGAATTTTGAAGGCCTTGCTTCATTGTCTTCTATCTTTCATGCTGTGTTGAAAAGTGTGATGCCATGTTGATTTCTTATCCTTTGTGATCTGTTTTGTCTCTTTGGACACTTAATATGATCTTTTATTCCTGGGCTTCATAGTTGTGAAATTCATGGTAATGTACTTTGGTATGTGTCTTTTCAACCAGATATGCTAGGCACTCAGTAGTCCTCTTCCACTTTGGAAATTCTTGTCCCTTCATTCTTGGAAATTGTGTTGAAATCTGTTGGATTTTCTGCCTTTGTTTTCTCTCTTTTCTGTATATTGAACTGTCACATCTTTATATTTCTGCTTTTGGGGGTTTTCTCATCTTCCAAGCTTCCTTTTGTTTTCCATTTCTGCTGTCATATTTTTAATTTCTAAGAATAACTATTTTTCTAAGCGTACCTTTCTATTTATGTATTTACAGCCACCTCTCCTCCTTTCCCAGATACAGTATTTTTTATCTCTGCTTTCTTAAATCTGCTAAGTCTGTTACCACTTATCCATCTGCTTCCATAGTTTTTGCTGTTGTCTCCTTTTATTCCCTTTGTCTTGGTGGGTTATGCCTTTAAAAACAAAACTAAATAAAACACAAAATGAAATTTTATTCGTTTTTTAGTGGGGTTTCAAGAGGGAGTGAATGTAAATGTGTGTTGGATCTGCCATCTTTATCTAGAAATTCATTCATAAGATTTTGGTGTTCTTTTTAATGTTTGGCATATATGCTAAAATTAAAATGCTTTCCCTTAATTTGAAAATTTAATTACCCTCACAAAACTTTGCAGTGATTTTTCCCATGTGAGATTGCCTACATAAGCTTTTTGAAGTTTTGGTAGTACTTCCCAAACTAATTAAGATTTTATACTTTTGAGGTTGGGGTGGGTGGGGGGAGAATGGACTAGAAGGAGAAAAAGTAATATTTTTCTCTTTTTTTGCATCTTTCCAAAGATTGATCTAGTCTTTGCAAGACTGGCAATTCAAACCATATCAGATAATTTAGATCTAAGAGACGACTCTCGACTGAGAAGCCTTGATATAAGGTGTATTCGCAGCCTAAATGGTAAGCTTCTAAAAAGAAATCTCAGATATCTGCTTGAAAACAATTAGACAAAGAGATCTTTTTTGCAGAACTATTAATGGACTTCTTAAGGATTTGAATTAACTCAGTTAAAAATGATGTGATTTTCTTTATATAGATAATCTGACCACATTTAGGCATTTTAAAAGACACACCTTTATTTGAAACTTTGTTTATGTTTGTAGTAATGGTGCGCAGACTTAATGGTCTCAGGACCACTTTGCGCTTTAAAAATGTATGGAGGACCCCAAAGAGCTTCCGTTTATGTGGGTTATATCTGTCAATATATGTACCATATTAGAAATAAAAACAAAATTTTAAAGCATTTATTTCAAAATAATAAACCCATTCTAAGTGAATATAAATACATTTTTGTGTGAGACTGGCTTTTTTTTTTGCATATTTGCAAATCTCTTTGACTTAATGGAAGATAGCTAGAGTCTCATATCTGTTTTTTCGATTAATTTCTTATAATGTTTTGATTGAAGCACAAGGAAGAATCTGACCTCTTAAAGATACATAATTGGAAAAGGGAGGAGAATTTTAATAGCCTTTTCAGAAAATTGTGGATATTCTTTGATAATACAGCAAAACTTGACCAGTGACAATATCTTTTTTCAACAGCTTTATTGAGGTATAATTACATGTCATAAAAGTTGTTCTTTTTAGGTGTACAATTCTGTAGTCTTTACTATATTCACAGAATTGTATGCCACACTCCAATTTTAGAACATTTTCATCATCTTCAAAAGATCCCTCTTACACATTTACAGTCATTCTCCTTTCCAGCCCTAAGTCCTAGGCAACCACTGTTCTACTTTGTGTCTATAGATTTGCCTTTTCTGGACATTTCATATAAATGGGATCATGCAGTATGTGGTATTTTGTGTTGGGCTTCTTTCACTTAACATAGTGTTTGTGAGGTTTGTCCATGTTTGTAGCATATATCAGAAATTTTTCCTTTTTATTAAGGAGTAAAAGTGTTTTTTTAAAGGTTAATTTGAATATTGACTCTAAAACCACATCAATTAACTTTTTATACTCTTACATTGAGATCTATTAGTCTGTCTTGTTCTTTGAATGGATCTTTTACCCATACATGATTTTGTACTATCATGCCTTGGTCATTTGGAAATTACTGGTTCACAGAGTTATTTGGATCTTGAAAATGTTAACACACATTTCATTATAAAATATCCAGGAAACTCACATTCATTAATATCACCACCAATGTCATCAGAAAAGTCTTTAAAAATTGGAAAGCTGTCAGGCTCACAATAGCAGATACTAGTTGTCCAAAATTCTAATTTTTCCTCGAAAGCTCAAATTTTATTATTGGTAACAAGCTTTGTCGTTTGTTTTCCTTGAAGTGAGGGGCTCACTTTGTTCATTTTTTAGGATTCTTCTAAGTAAAACTGGTGTTCCTTGAAAAAATAGGTAGTTCAGCTTTCTTTAAACTTGCTCAAACATTAGATAGGTTCCTTTCCTGTTTTCTAACTTCAAATGTGTGCAGGCGAAAATAATTTACTATTATAGTTTGTTGCTAAAGCTTTGGTACCAGTAGTTTCTACCTACCACTGCTTTTGCACCACTAGTGCAAATGTTAACACAGTAAAGAGGCAAAGCTTTATTGTTACTATAAAAATAGATTTGACAAACTTAAAAAAAAAAATAGGTTAACCTAGCATTCCCAAGGGTCCAAGACTGCACTTTGAGAACAAAACACTGGCTTATAGCATCTTTTATCACTGCATTTTTATGTACTTTCAGAGTACAACAGTAAATCACAGTATTTGTGAAATAAGGTACATGTTAAAGCAGTAACAGTTTTATAAGTTGGGGACATTTGATTAACAATAAAGACAAATGGTGAAAAAAGCTAAACATACTAAGATCCATCTCTTATTTTAATATTAAATTACATTACCCATGCACTTTTTAATTCTTTAAAAGCAGAGTAATTTCTCATATATGTGCTAAATTTCAAATACATAGAGAAAATAAGCCCACATTTTTTTTATCTTTGATAGTGTTAGCATTTGAGAGTCTGGAAATTAGAAGCGTGTCTGAATTAACTAAATTTTGTTGCATAATGAAAAATACATGCTTTATCTTTTTCAGGATGTAGAGTTACTGATGAAATTTTGCATTTAGTGCCAAATAAAGAAACTTTTAGACTCACCCTAAGAGCAGTCAAATTATGGGCAAAACGTAAGTATACCATGTCTTTTAAGCTTACATTATAAAATTACAATTTTCAGTTGCTAATGATAGAAGCACATAAGGAAACTCCTGAACTTTTTGATACTGTTGGGGATTGAGGTCCAGTAGGTTTTGGAGAATCCTGTTTCTTTTCATGTGCAGTGGTTATAGTGCTTTGATGTGTGACTCTACCTCCTTGTTCCTTGGTTGAAAACTAAAACCTGGGGCACCTGTGTGGCTCAGTTGGTTAAGTGGCTGTCTTCGGCTCAGGTCGTGATCCCAGAGTCCTGGGATCGAGCCTCGCATCAGGCTCTCTGCTCAGTGGAGAGCCTGCTTCTCCCTCTCCCTGCTGCTCTGCCTACTTGTGCTCTCTCTCTCTAGCTCTCTGTCAAATAAATAAAAATCTTAAAAAAAAAAATGTGTTGTTTTTTTTTTTTTAAACTAAAACCTCCTGACTTTCCATCTCAGGTTTTAGCCAGGCAGTCAGAATGAGTTAGAACTGGAAGAGTGAAACCCTCACTGTTTTTCACATTCTCTGTGGGCAGGACCATCTTCCTCATCTTTGTCTTCCCATTACCAGCAGTGTGTAGTTCGTAGTAGGTATTCGGTAAAGTTATTAAATGAAGAACCTACAGTGATAGTTTCAACTTCTTTTTATTTTTACGTTATGACACTTTTCTGATATAGCCTGGAACTAATTTATACACACACACACACACACACACGATACAGTTCATAAAAGGCCCAATCCTGAGCTGGCATAGCACATTTTCTATTATTTGTAACTACATTTAAGTAATGCTGTACTTCTGGCACCAGGTTTTACATAGTCTAAAACTGCACTCTCTAATAAAATTATTTGTGATGATGGAAATACTTTATATCTGTGCTATCCAAAAAGTAACCATGTGGCTATTGAGCACTTAAAATGTGCAACCAAGGAACTGAATTTTAAAATTAAATTACAGTTTAAAATTAAATAGTGTCTTAGAGAAGTAAAAGCATATGTCCATACAAAAATTTGTACACAGATAAGGCATCTGGATGGCATAGTTGATTAAGTGTCTGACTCTTGATTTTGGCCCAGGTCATGATTTCTGGGTCCTGGAATAAAGCCCTGCTTTGGGCTCCACACTCAGAGGGAGTCTGCTTCTCTCCCTCTCCCTATCCCCCACCCCCACTCATACACACACTTTCTCTCTCTCTCAAATAAATCTTTAAAAAAAAAATTTGTGCACAGATATTCATAGCATTCTCATAATTCAAAAAGTAGAGACAACCTATGTTCATGAACTGATGAATGGATAAAGAAAAGATGATATAGCCATAATATGGAATATTACTTGGCAATAAAAAGGATTGAAGTAAATTCCATTTATATGAAATGTCCAGAATAGGCAAATCTATAAAGATAGAATGAATAGTCCTTGCCTAGGTCTGGGAGGATTGGGAACAAACAGGAGAGGAGTGACTGTTAATGGTTTCTCTTTGGGGTGATGAAAGTGTTCCAGAATTGATTATGGTGGTGGTTACACAACTCTGTGAATATACTAAAAGCCATTAATTTTTAACATTTTACATGGATGAATCATATGCTATATGAATGATATCTCCATAAAGCTGTTACCAAAAAAAAAAAAGTGCTATATGTGACTTGTGGCTGCCATATTGGAAGTACATATCCAAAAAGACCTTTAGCAAGTAGGATTTGTCCTTGGGTTCAGTTACCTTCTATAGTCAGAATAGAATTATTTGCAAGAAAGGGTTATCACAATTTTTCTTCCCTTACAGATTAAATTAAGTACCATGTCTTATCAATTCTTAAATGCATATTTTACATATTTAACATATCTGAAATTGACATTTGTATCTTTTTTCTTAGTGGGACATAAAATAATGCTATATTATGTAATTGAGGGCCTAATAGGTTTGATGAAATATGGTAATACTTCTTTATAGATTACTGTAAGAAACAGTTTAAGAGAAATAATATCAATGGTATATTGTACTTTATGGAGAGAGACCCAAATTCTGCAAAGTACTGAAGTTAGTCCAGCTTTACCCTAGATTTTAAAATGCTTATGAATAGGATTACTAATGAAATGTTCATTCTTTCTACTTTTAGACTCTCCAGATACCTTTCCTCCTTCCTTTCATTTCTTTCTCAACCATAGCTGTTGAAAGGGGGGAAATTCCAGTGTTATATCAATAGAGCGCAGTTGGGCAGTCAGAACTGAGGCAGGGAACTTACCAACAGAGGTGTCTGTTTTGGCAAACTAGGGGGATAAGATGCAGCTTATGATTTATTAATAAAACTACGGACCTAGCATGAAGGTCTGCTTATTGATTGTATAATGTTATTTCCAGAGGGGAAAGGATAACTAAGCAACAGTCTTAGGAACTAAGTTATCCCATTCCTTATAGTTGAATGTCATGGATAGTAGATCCTAACAATAATTAACAAATATATTAATTTTCTAGGACGTGGTATTTATTCCAACATGCTGGGATTCCTTGGTGGTGTCTCTTGGGCAATGCTAGTTGCCAGAACTTGCCAATTATATCCAAATGCAGCAGCTTCTACTTTAGTTCATAAGTTCTTTTTAGTTTTTTCCAAGTGGTAAGTATTCATATGCATACTTTATTTACTAGTTTCTGCCTTTATGTAAATTTGTTCGGCAATTTAAGAGATACACGTAGACTTTTTCTGTTGTCTTTCATTCCTTTTAAGTTAAAAAGTTTAAAGACATCAAATTTGAGACCATGATGAGACACCACATGGCACTTTCTTCTGGGGTTGGGGGAGGTCTATAAATGTAGGCTTGTAGCTTGAGAGTGGTCACAATAGATTTGGCTCTGATTACTAACTACATATAGATTAATGTCTCGTGTAAAATGGAGGTTAAAATCATAGCTACTATGTGGATTTATTAGTATTTTCAATAAAATTAGCCCTTATTGCTATTAAATTATCAGAGTTAAATCCATGAAAGCAAATAGAAAGAAGGAAGGGGGAAACTCAGATTTTTTTTTTTAATTTGCCTATTTATTTTACAGTGTGGGGAGTGGGCAGAGGGAGAGAGAATCTTAAGCAGGGTCCATGCCGAGCACAGAATCTCACACGGGGCTCAATCTCATGACTCTGAGATTATGACCTGAGCCAAAATGAAGAGTCAGACACTTAACTGACTGAGGCACTGAGGTGCCCCTGGAAAAATTCAGATTTAAATTAGCTATAGCTTAATGAGCTAAACAGTATTTGCCCTTTCAGAAGACACATTTAAAGCAAGCAGCTTTTTCCTTTGTTTTACTTCCTTCCCTTGCCCATTTGTTTTTTTTCAATACCAAATACCCATCCACAATGTTTGCTCTATGAAAGTTGAAAGAGAGTCTGATGATTTTAACATTTCATACAGTTCCTGAAGTGAGGTCCTATGTGAATTAATTTGCTTTATTCATGTTAGGGAATGGCCAAATCCTGTGCTGCTGAAGCAACCAGAAGAAAGCAATTTGAATTTGCCTGTTTGGGATCCTCGGGTATGTGACTTATTGAAATTAAACCTTTTAGGAAAAGGGTGATTCTCTAAATTGCAATCTAAAAATTCTTATTCCTGCTCATCTTCCTTCTGTACAGCTATAGTTCTTTCCTTCTATCTGCTGTTTTTTGGTGCAGATGATTTGTATCTCAAATTCTGATCCAAATATTATGTCATTAAAAATCACCCATATAACAGTAGATGAGTGGGTGTATCAACCAGAATGTCATAATCCATTGTTAAAAACAGTCTTATAAGTAATTAGTTATTACTAATAAAGTGCTGAAGTATATAAAAGATTTACTTTGCAGTGCAATTTAAAGCAGACTCGTGGTTCTAAGCTAGGGTAACTCTCACCTTGCACTTTAGTTTGCTTTTAGAGTGCTCATTCCTCTGCGTTACCTACAGGAAGTTGCCCATTGAGTGGGTGCAGAAAGAAGATTAAGAATCATTGGATTAATAATGCTTTTTGTAGCTATAATACTGTATTTTCTTGGTTCTAAAAGGCCATTATTTATAAGGTGCACAATCAGTTTAACAGCTTTTCAGAGGGAAAATAAACTTTTACAGAGTTGCCTTTGAATATCGACATATCTGACTTCAGAAATAAATGTAGTTGGGGAGGGAAAATGTACTTCCTAGAATTGGGGAAATGTAGTATTAAATGTATATTTCATATTCTTCAGACTTTTGGGGAAATGAAGTGTGAGGACAACTGAAATAGGAGAATAGATCAATTATTCTGCTTCTAATTTCACAGGTAAATCCATCAGATAGGTATCATCTCATGCCCATAATCACCCCTGCCTACCCACAGCAGAATTCTACGTATAATGTGTCCACCTCAACTCGAACAGTAATGGTAGAAGAATTTAAACAAGGTAAACCCGTTGGCCCTTTCCCACAAGTTTTTGATTTACAACAATTTTATTCTAAAGTACAGTTATACCTTATACCTGTTATTTCTAAAAATTCTTTCAAATATGTATTTATTCTTTCAGTAATGGTTTTCCAAAATATAATAAGTCCAAAATGGAGCCAGCCCAATCTGTTTGAAATTGATTTTTGTGTTCTGAGAAATAACTTTTTTTTTTTTTTTTTTTAAACTCAAGAGTCTAGTAGAGTTAGAGGTTTTGGGGTAGAGTGATACAGGAGCTGATAATAAAATAGCCACTTTTCAAAATCAGTCTCTCTCTTGTTTTTAATTTAGGTCTTGCAGTCACAGATGAAATCCTTCAAGGGAAATCCGATTGGTCCAAACTACTTGAGCCACCAAATTTTTTCCAAAAGTATAGGTATTTGAAATTTTGCATTTTTTGTGCTTGTGTTTAAAGAAGAATGTTAAACTTACAAAGTTAATATATGATGGGTGACTGTTGTCACTTATATTTCAAGTGAGGTAGAGAATAGGTTAGAAATCCTAAATGTTGAGAGAGAGTGTGTATTCTACTCAGTAGTGGTTTTTGTTCTTAATGAATTGTTTTTAATTGTAGGGTCTAGAATTAATTTTCTGAAAACCAGAGTGTGTTCTAATTTTCATAAGCTGTGTGCCTGCATTAGTTCTTTTGTTCAGTGGGAGGAAGAAAGAAAAAGTAATGATGGAAAAGCAGACCCTAACAATGTTTCTGGCTTTTTTTTTTTTCCCCCGATTGTTGCTAAAAATTCTTCATAGACATTATATAGTATTGACTGCCAGTGCCTCAACAGAAGAAAACCATCTAGAGTGGTAAGACTAATATCCAAGTTGTGTACTTACTTTGTCGTGATAACATTTTTATGATGTTTTACCATTTACAAAACATTTATCCTTAAAATTATTAAATCATATTGGTGACTGCTGTACATGACTGTGCAGTGTCAGGGTTTCAGAAATGCTGTCAAATTAATATTTCAGATTTAGAAGTAACATAAAATAAGGGTATATGTATAGTCTTTGCCTTTTGCCACTTCTCAGATTTAAGCAAAATTGTGAGGCACTTCGAATGTTTGTTACCTAGCCTCTTACTGAGTTTTCCATCCTTGCCATCATGTTTCCCCATCAAAACTAGAAGGAAAAGACATTTTTTAAATCCTTTTAATTTAGGAGATTAGTGGCATGAAAGCTTCTGTCAGCAGATAGGAGGCATTTTTGGTCAAGGAGCCGTGCATTCTTTCTAGTGAATCCAAATTCATTCCCTCTGCCTCCAGTGTACTGACGTCCCTAACTCTATTAGGCAGAAGCTATTAGGCCACCAGAAATGCTTGTACTTTCCTCAGGTCTGGCCTCTGGGAAGGGAAAACATGACACTGTCTTATTTTTGCTTCCAAAGTTTAGTGCTTCTTTAATTTATAATTAAAGAGACACCGAAAAGAATACTGTCACCAAAACAGAATATTTCATTTGTAGGGGCTCCTGGGTAGCTTAGTTGGTTAAGCATCTGACTCTTGGTTTGGGCTCAGGTCATGAACTCAGAGTCCTGGGATCAAGCCCCTGGTTGGGCTCTACGCTCAGTGTGGAGTCTGCTTTTCCCTCTCCCTCTGCATTTCTCCCACTCAAACACCATGCTCTTGCTCTCACTCTCAGTAAATAAAACCTTTTAAAAAAAAAGAATATTTCATTTGTCTAGGTTGGAAATTGGGAAACTATGGTCTGGGCCAAATCTAGTTTGCCACATGTTTTTAAAAATAAAGTTTTATTGAGGGGGCACCTGGCTGGTTCAGTCCAATGAGCTTGTGACTCTTGATCTTTGGAGTTGTGAGTTCGAGTCCCACATTAGGTTCGAGCCCCACATTAGGTATAGAGATTACTAAAAAAATAAATGAAGTTTTCTTGAAATACAGCCATGCTCACTCATTTATAGATTGTCCGGCCTTTTTCCTGCTATATGGCAAGGTTGAATAGTTGCAACAGAAACTAGCCCACAGGGCATCTGGGTGGCTCAGTGGGTTAAAGCCTCTGCTTTCGGCCCAGGTCATGATCTCAGGGTCCTGGGATCGAGGCCCACATCGGGCTCTCTGCTTGGCGGGGAGCCTGCTTCCCCCTCTCTCTCTCTGCCTGCCTCTCTGCCTCCTTGTGATCTCTCTCCCGCTGTGAAATAAATAAAATCTTTAAAAAAAAAAAAAAAAAGAAAGAAACTAGCCCACAAAGCCTAAAATACTTACTATCTGGCCCTTGATAGAAAAAGTTTGCCAGCCTCTCACTTAGATAACACTGAGCAGTAACCTGGTGTTCCATATGTGTGCTGTTGAAGCACACACAATTATAAACTTTTTCAAGTGTTTGACTAATGTAAAAATGTCCTTGTAGGGCGCCTGGGTGCCTCAGTGGGTTAAAGCCTCTGCCTTCGGCTCAGGTCATGATCTCAGGGTCCTGGGATCAAGGCCCGCATCGGGCTGTCTGCTCAGCAGGGAGCCTGCTTCCTCCTCTCTCTGCCTGCCTCTCTGCCTACTTGTGATCTCTCTCTCTCTGTCAAATAAATAAATAAAATCTTAAAAAGTCCTTGTAGTTATTCTTTCTAATTATTGAAATCATTGTAAGTTAATATAATAGCTGACAGTAGTCACATTTCTTAGGTAGAAAACAAAGTTGCAGAAACCTGATGAAACTTTCCATGTTTTAATAGTATCTGATCTGATTTTACTGAAACTTTTATAAGTGCAATATCTAGTACCAATTTTGTGAAAATATGAGTGTGTTTATTTCATGAATTAGGTGCTAATTATCAGTGCTTTTTTCCCCCTCACGTTATTTAAACATATCTTAGCCTTAGCATATAGACATAAGATTTGAAAATGAAAAAGTATTTAGAACCAGATTAACCAAGTTTTTGTTCATGCTCAAATTATGACTATTTTATGGTCTTAACAGGCAGGATAGTTTAGATCAGGAATTCATTAAATAGAGCAGTTCTTTTAAAAGGGGGAGGGGGAAACACAGAAATTGACTAACTTGTTGTTTACTTATATGGTATTTTAAACAGTCCCTAACATATTGGACTAAATTTTTTTTTTTTTTTAAGATTTATTTATTTCACAGCGGGAGAGAGATCACAAGGAGGCAGAGAGGCAGGCAGAGAGAGAGGGGAGGGAAGCAGGCTCCCCGCTGAGCAGAGAGCCCGATGCGGGCCTCGATCCCAGGACCCTGAGATCATGACCTGAGCCGAAAGCAGAGGCTTTAACCCACTGAGCCACCCAGGCGCCCTGGACTAAATTTTTTAAATGAACATGTAAACCATCATAGCTAATATGCTTTTTGGGTTACTTCGATGTAGTTTCCAAATTTAAATGGAAAATTTTTGTTCACTGTTCTTTTTCAGGGTTGGATTAGTAGAATCTAAAATTCGTGTGCTTGTTGGAAACTTGGAACGAAATGAATTTATTACTCTTGCCCATGTAAATCCCCAGTCATTCCCAGGAAATAAAGAACATCATAAAGAGTAAGTTAATTATTGTTCAGTACTATATTTCTTAGATAATGTTATTTAACAATATGCATTGTTTAAGATCAGTTGTGAGATTGTCATTTAACAAGCATTGATGGGAGAGGATGATACATTATTTGAGCATGAGTGGTCATCCATTAAAACTAGTAGATGCTATGTTGGTAGCCCACAGACCCCAGCAGAAACTCCATCACAAAATTCGGAGCATCTTTAAATAGATTTTTAGTATGTCATTTACAAAGCCATTTAGTCCTCTTTTAACAGCACAGGATAACTGATCAGTGCTGTTGTCGTCAGTTTTAAGAATTTAGCCAAACCATTGCAATTATGCTTTCATAGAGGCCAAGTTTAAATTACCAAATGACATCTGTAAAATCGTAAAAAAAAAATTAATGGAAATTTAAAATTTTTATTTTATAGCAACAATTACGTATCAATGTGGTTCCTTGGAATAATTTTTCGGAGAGTAGAAAATGCAGAAAGTGTAAACATAGACTTGACCTATGATATACAGTCATTTACTGACACAGGTAAGACTTTGTCGTCATGGAGCTGCTGTAAAGCGGTATCATCTGCCATGGATCTGGCTGGCTCTGTTTTTCAGTTGGTTAAGTGAATATGGTACATCCATATTATGAAAACCTATGCTGCTATTTAAAAAAGTAAAGGCATGGTGAGACTATCTCTAAGCTACTAAGTGGGGGGAACGTTCCAGAACAGTATGTATAGCACACTACCATTTTTATAAGTAAAAAAAATACGTATATGTGTGCGAGCATGTTTGCTTATAAATACATAGAGTATCTCTGGAAGGATATATAGTTTTAAAAAAGAAGGGGCACCTGGGTGGCTCAGTCATCAAGCGTCTGCCTTCAGCTCAGGTCATGATCCCAGGGTCCTGGAATCAAGTCCTGTGTCAGGCTGCCTGCTCAGCAGAGAGCATGCTTTCTCCTCTCTCTCTGCCTGCCTCTCTGCCTACTTGTAATCTCTCTCTCCCTGTCAAATAAATCTTAAAAAAAAAAAAACCAAAAACTGGCAGAACTAGTTGCTTTAGGTCAAGGAACCAGGTGTGTCTAGGGGATGGGGCAAGGAGACTTCACTCAGTGCCATTGAACCGTTTGAGTTTTGTAACTCAAACAGTTTTGTAACTGTTTGATAATACCAAATGATGGTATAATCTATTTTAAAATGAAAGAAACCATACAGGTGTTTTTTTTTTTTTTAAGGTTTTATTTATTTGATAGAGATCACAGGTAGGTAGAGAGGCAGGCAGAGGGAGAGGGGGAAGCAGGCTTCCTGCTGAGCAGAGAGCCCGTTGTGGGGCTCCATCCCAGGACCCTGAGATCATGACCTGAGCCGAAGGCAGAGAGAGACTTTAATCCACTGAGCCACCCAGGTGCCCCTGGGTGATTTTTATTTTCATCTTGCACAGGTAGGAGCACAATCATAAAGATGACTCTTGTGTGTTTTACACGTACTAACCATACAGCTTGCTGATTATGTTTCAGAATCAGTGAAAGAGTGTCTTTCACATGTAGCTCCCTAATGACACCTCTCTGGAATATCTTAATGTATCTGTTATAAATTTGGACTTGTCTTAAACTGGAATAGTATACATTCATAATACTATTAATATTTTTAATATTTTTGGCTTGGCTCATCTGAGTTTTCTAAATTCTTCTAAACTAGCTTTCACATTTATCATGAAAATGCAGATTCCTGTGCATCACATCAGCATTACTATATCCCCCACTCTGGGAGTGGAGCCAGAGAATCTGCAAGTTGAACAAGTACTCCTGGTGATGCTTTTATAAGCAATCTGGAATGCAAACATAAATTTTTCCATTCTAATTTAGGCTCACTTTTCCAAAAGCAGGAGGGTAGGAAGCTCTGTTTATTACAGATTTATAGAATGTTCTTCTCTAGATAAAGATAACTGATAACCCCCCCAAGAGATTAGATAATTTACCACATGTCACAGTAGTTACTGTGCAAAAGAAGCCTCTTATCTGTGTCTTCAGTAAGCTTATAATCTAATTTAGTGTTCACGGTTGAACATACATTAAATAATTTGTGTGTTAGTAAAACTGACTTATAAGATCTGAAAAGCACTAGAATGGCACTCTGGGGCTGTGTATATTTCAATCTCAGCAAATTGTTCAGGGCTGTTGAGCCTCATTTCCCCATATGTACAATAAGGATGTATTTCTAGGTAGTTCGTAACAGTGATTCGTGTAGTAAAAGAAGCTTCATGGAGGGGAAGCGCTCAGATTGCATCTTGGATATTTAGTGTAGGGATTAGTTTAGACTTGGGCAAGTAATTATGAGAAAGAGATTGCCTTTTGGGAAAATAACAGAAAACAGGATTTGGAAAAAAATTCATGCATTTATTTTGTTAATGAGATTGAATTATTAGAAAATTTTAGAAGTTAGACATGAGAAAATTAGGTGGTACTTGTTTTTAAAGATTTTATTTCTTTAGAGAGAGAGAGAGCTTGCACATGTGCACTAGCAGGGAGGGGGTAGGGAGAGAGAGAGAATCTTAAGCTGGCTCCATGCCCAACAGGAGCTCAGTCTTATGACCCTGAGATCAAGACCCGAGCTGAAACCAAGAGTCGGTTGCTTAACCAACTGAGCCACCTAGGCACCCCTAATTGGTGCTTAAATAGGATTGTGACATGGTGAAACTGTTTGAGAAATAGTTGTTCTATAAGCAGGGTGGATATGTGTGTTTGCGAGATAATGGGGAGATACCAAATGTATACATTTTAGAGAAAGAAAACCTCTTGGTTCAGGAGGAAGTTGACCATTTAACATATTAACATTGTTACAGTGTACAGACAGGCAAATAATATAAACATGCTAAAGGAAGGAATGAAAATTGAAGCAACTCATGTTAAAAAAAAGCAACTTCATCACTACCTTCCAGCAGAGATTCTTCAAAAGAAGAAAAAGGTAAGTTTGTAATCTTCACTCTCCAGTGTATGGTTCCACTCAGATGCATGATCCTGGGACAAGATTTGCATTTTTAACAGCTCCCAAACCTATTGAGAAAAAAAGGAAAGTTACAATTCAACCTGGAACTAAAGTCTGCCCTTCATTATCACAAAAGATAATTCATTTCATGTACTTCAGAACTGAAACCACTAATTATTGTCATTTGCTTTTTGAAATCCTAACTGCTTTCCCCTCTTTCAGCAAAGTCTTTCTGATGTTAGTCGAAGTTCAAGTGGACCACAATCCAAAAGATCATCTCTAGATAGCAATTGTTTGGATAGTTCCAGGGACACTGATAATGGAACACCTTTTAATTCCCCAGTGTCTACAAACAAACCTTCCAAGCCTGACGTTCCTCCTTCAGGAGAAACAGAAAGGTCTGTCTTTCGTAATTATCTTTTCAGTCTTCAGTTTGGGGATGATGTAAACTTTTCTGTACCTTTAGCTAAATATCTTGTTAATATGTTTTATTTTACCAGTTGCTAGTCATTTTCTGGCTAGAAATACTTGGCAATTTGTTGTAACCATGTGGAACATGGGATAGGTTATGAAGATGTAGGATTAGATCAGTACACAGAAATGCACAGATTTTCTCTTTTCTCACTTTTTATTCGGTCCTCTGCCTTTCTTCCCCTTTTTCTCTTCCTCCAATGAAATGTTAAAGTAGGAGTACTTGAAAGAAATAATCCTGAATGTTAAGAGTGTTTTCAATAAGTAACACAAATTACTCAATGATAATTCAAAACTTTTAATAGGAATAATGCTGAGCCTGCTGCTGTCATTGTGGAAAAGCCACTAAGTGTCCCCCCAGCACAAGGACTGTCTATCCCAGTCATTGGAGCAAGTAGGTATCTGTACTTTTGTTAGTAAGGATTTTACTACTATGTATACACTTAATTATTAGAATTTTCCTTTCCTTTTCAGAAGTTGATTCTGCAGTAAAAGCTGTATCACCCCCAGCTGTGTGCACCATCCCTACTGTAGTAGGACGAAATGTCATTCCTAGAATCCCGACAGCCCACAATCCTGCCCAGGGACAACCACATCTTAATGGAATGTCAGCTAAGCATGTTACACACAAAAGATCCCATTCCCCATCCGTAGATGGGTCTTCTAAGAGGTTGAAAGACATAGAAAAGGTAAAGCTACAACCTTAGCAGTAAGTCTGTAGTTTGTTTTGTTTTGTTTTTTTAAGTTACACTAGCGCTAGAGAAATTCACAATTCTCCATAGCTGTCTTAAGTGCTCCCTTAGGACTGTTTAAAAATACTTGCCCAAACCCTGAAGAAATAATACTGATTGTTCATCCTAAATTGAAATTAATAGTAGATCTGAAAACTTGACTGATTGGTCTAAGTTTCTCCTTGACTTAAACAGAAGTATTTATTATGTATTATAATGTTGATGTCTTCTGCCTCCAGTAGGTGGTGGTAAGACTACTTTGTTATCATCTGAATTGATTTAACCAAAGAGATCACTCCAGTTGTACAAGTTAATGGTGGCAGCTGAATTTAGTCTAATCTAAATTCTTTTCCCTCATCAACCCATGTTTGCAGTATTTTTGATGAAAGCCTTATTGCTAATTTCTCAGCTTATATAGATTTTATGGTTTTTGTAGGTAATAGCAATTCATCTTAATGTTTATATTCTAGTTTATTCGGCTTGAATCAACATTTAAGGAATCACGAGCTCCTGAAGACAGAAAAAGAAAAGCAATGGTAAGTATATTAATAATGTGCCTCAAACTATTACTTTCAGAGAGCCATGTATCAGAAAAAGTACTATATTTGAAAGTGGATCAGATTAGATAGGTCTGTGAAACTTGGGTTGTTTTATTTTGTGTAGAAATAAGCATGCAAAGGAAAGAAAATTTTCATTTGAATATAATTCTGTTTTTAGGATGCCATTGGAGGAGAATGTATGCCTATTCCAACTATTGATACATCACGCAAAAAGGTAACAAAGTCTTATTCATAGGTAATCTACAGGTACAAAAAGCTTCTTACAATCCTTGCACTGAGTGAAACAACAGGACAAGATTTTGTCCCTCTCCTCAAAGATCAGCAATATAGTTGGGAGTTGGGATAGAAATAGCAAACAGTGTCTGGTCATTAAATATATGTATCTCAGAAGGGAGGAAAAGAGGAAGTAGTTTAAGACTTCACTACTTACTCAATTATATTCAGCCTTTATTTTTGAAGAAGTTTATGGTCAGCACAGTAATTTCCTACCAATGCTTGGTAGTATATTTTTGTTGTATACCACTGCTTACTATCAAAACTTAGGCTTGGTACTTATTAATATTTTGGAAGAGCCAAATGGATCAGTATTCATAGTAAGTATCTTTAAAACATGAGCTTAAAGAGTCCCTAAATCTCCATTTAAAAATTTATTTTTCAAAGAATTACCACTGAAACTAATAATATGGTATTATTAAGCATGGTAAGTTAATAAGCAGGTGCTCAAAAATCAGCCGTGTGTGTGTATAACAGAGGCAGCCCTTCTCTGGGAGTTTACAGTGAGAAAAATGGCTTGTTTTCACCCTGTTAAAGAATAAAGTACGTGTCACAGTCAGCTTTCACCCTGCCAGGTTCCTCGTGATGTATTGGCCATTTTAAAACAAATACAAAGTATCATACTGTCTAATAGTTGTAGAAGTCATAAAATTTCTTTTAGCAAAGAGTGGGTTACAGAAAATATTGGTGTGTAATTATATATGATAAAGGAAGAAAAAAGTTTGATATGGATATTAAGTACAAAAGCATGAAATGACATGCCTGGGTCTGGCTTTAAAATATTTGAAGTATAAAGGGCAAGGATATAAACCTAACCTAACAAATGTAGCAAAATTTTAATGTCTGAGTCTTTGTTGTGGCATTGAAGTCTTCATTGTCCTCTTTTATGTATGTCAGAAATTTTTCATGTTTTTTGAATGGCTGTGGGTAGGATATAGGTTTAGCTAAGGTAATATTGGAGGGGAATTATATACTGCTGCCATCACACAACTCTATTTTAGAGGTCTCTTTCTCAGTTGCTCAGCATTTGCCTTCATTGTATAATTATCTTTAGTATCCTCAGACTCCCTCATCTAACTGCCTCTGAATTTCACCATCACTGAAAAAACCTGGTCTGACTACAAAGTCAGTTTTCCTGAAAACTTAAGTATCTCACAAGTAGGGTTTACACTGTTTTTCTCCATGAATGTATTAGAGAAACTGGATATCCAGTTTTCCTCTTTAACATTTTTCACTTAGCACCACAAGACTTTCCTGCTTAGTGACCCTGCTCTTCCTACTTCTTTTTACCATCGCTTGACTTTGAGGAGGACCATGTTCTTTTGCATTTCTCAATCCAGAAGTGGCGAGTAATTTAACAAAGTCCTTTTTCGTATACATACACTCCTCCCACTTGCACCCTTTCCCTGTACCTTTGCTTTTTACCTCCAACTGTATAAAAAAAGTTCCCAAAAAAAAGAAATGTCTGAACGCTGGAAGAAAATATCCAGCACATATGTATTTAAGAGCCTAAGGGATATGGAGGAAAACTCCATTTTGTGACTGATTGGTACTTGATAATATATATTTGCTTTTCCTTCTTTGTTTCTATTCCTTTCTAATAGAGACTACCTAGTAAAGAACTACCAGATTCATCATCTCCGGTTCCAGCAAATAACATCCGAGTCATCAAAAATTCCATTCGACTGACCCTTAATCGGTAAAAGCAGTGCCTCCTTACTTAAGTGAATATGCAATCATTTAGTGGCATAGATGTAGCCACTCTTTAAAATAGAAGTGGCTGTCATACATAAAATAAGGTGAAAGTTTCAGTCATCGGACTAACGACCTTGAAGTGGTTTTTGAACTCTCACACTTTGACCTGCAGATGCCGTAGCATTCTCTCATTGATTGCTACATACACTTCTGTGAGGATCACCTGCTATCAAATTGTCATCTACAATATTATGGCTTTGCGTTGGAGGTTTTACTGCCTTAACTTTCGATGCTTGTTTCTCTGTTGTGGGAACCAGTTCTTGGCTCCTTGGACACGGATGAAACAAGTCCTGAACTTTTTTTTTTTTTTTTAAGTCTTATAATCATTGTATAGAACTGAAAAAGTTGAAAACAAAACAAAAAAAATTGTCTTGTAATTTTCCAAATGTTAACACATTTACTTTAGCATTGAAGCCACTTTGTGAAACCTGAGATAAATGAATGTGAGGTATCTTTTCTGCTTTTCTCATTTGTGTAGATGTACTTATTGTCTATTCTGTTGATTTAAATTATTTTTTTTCCAGAATGGCACATGGAATATTTAAATTTTTATTTTTTTTGTGCCTTTCTGTCCAAATGTTGCATAGTTACCAGGGAGGATTAGTCCAGTGATTACATAAGAGTTGGGCACCATAAATTCTCTATATTTTGCCTCCCATGGAGGCCTTTGAAATGCATCTTTATAAAGAATCAAAATATAACCAAGATACTGAAAGTCAGTATATGAATGGTGAAATTGTTACATATCCTAGCTCATGCCATTCTTGTTAGTTGACTGGTATTTTTTACTGAGGAGCAACTCATTCCAGCACCAACAATAAGATACCTTGAAGTATGGCAAACTTGTATTTTTGAGGTGTAAAATTGACTTGGCATGGTAATTCTTGACCATTACTTACCCCACAACTTCAAACAGTTTTTTCATGGACTAGGCATGCAGAAATAAGCAGTGGATTTTACTGAAACCTAAAGGCATTTTTGAATGACATTGTTACCAACCATTAATTGGCTCAGGACCTTTGTAATTTTTATTTAACTATATGAGTTGTCTTTTTTTACACTGCTTTTTTCAATGCATTTCTTAATATTTTTTAAGTTTCATGAACGCATGCTCAGTTTATTAAATCCATAACCATGTAATTCTTGTAATATGTTGATTCAGTGTTTTGTAAATGAAGTCGTATGTATTTTCAGAGTATTTTTGTATGTACTGTAAGATACCATCTTTTCAAAGAGAAAACTTTAAAACCTTTACTGTCTCTCTTTAGTCTAATTTTTTAAATATGGATTATGCTTGAATTATTCTTAAAATGATAATGTATAGGTTGCACAGCTAGGAATGCTAGTATTTATTACCTTCAGCTTCACTTGGCAATTTAGTAGGTTCTGGTAGGAAAAACACAAAATGGTACATTTGAATACTGCAGGGAAAAATACTTGGTTGTACACTTTATAGGACTCATTTAGCCCAGGGAATAATAGTCTGTACTCTTTTGCAAGCCCCTTACCACTGAGTTGAAATGCTTGGAATTCTGAGAGCAGCATCCTTCCTTCACCCATGCCTGTTCCTGATTCCCTAGGTTGCTGAAATGGAAATTCTAGCTTTTAACTCTTACAAAGGAAAACTTAGAAGAAGAGCAAGGAAAAAGTAATGATTGTTCCATTATTCACTTTTTATGAAGCAAAAGACAAGAATGAAATCTTATAAGCCAAGATGTAGCTCGCTTGGAAAGCTCTTTTTAGCGGACTCTTTTCCTTTATTCAGATATTCTAAGATTTGTTCTATAAATACTCTTTGAGCAAAAGTAAATGATTATGAAAGGACTAAATAACTGTCACCTGACTTCAGACTTACATAAATTTTATATATGTGATACGTTTGCATTTCTGTTTAATATCTACCTATTTTCCCCTCGATTATCCATCTTCGGGGTCTAAGAATTCTCATGTTTACCCTCCTTTTTAAACAGATTCTTTAGAGTGACTAGTGAAGTTTTTAATAAGAAAGCTACAGGCCTAACCCAGTACCCCAGGATAGTCATTTTCTCTTGTTTTAAAGGTCCATTCAGCATGGGGTTGAGACATAGCCAAATAGTTCAATGTTAGACACCTCAAGGATCTCATTATTCAACCTGTTTGATAACTGAGTTGATGAGATGCTTTTGAGGCGGTGGGTTTGGTCAGAAATGAAGTGTTTCCTATCCTAAACCATAGGTAGAACTTTCAGTACATTTTGTGACTGTAGTAGGAGAGCTCCATTGTATTGGTTCCAAGTAAGTAAAGGGGTTCTGGGATAGTATGTTATGTTCAGAGGCACTAAGTAAATGTGACTTCGAGTTTGAAACTATACCTAGAAATATATTTTATAAAGTCAAATAACCTCCAAAATGTAGACATGTTCATTTTCATAAGGGTATTAAATTTTAATCTCAGTGTTCAAGACTGGTTCTGAAGAATAGTGTATATCAAAGGAAAACTGCTAGCTTAAATCTGAGGGACTTAACTCATTTGAGGGGGTACATGGCTTAAAACCTGGTAAAACTGGGACAGCAGAATGAATTTTAAAAGAGTGTTGGTGCTTACAATGAGTGTCTTAATGTAGCAACATTATTACAATGCTTACTTGACTACAGTAGCAATAAAGTGAAGATGGACAGTGTCCACATGAGCTAACCTTATTCTGTGTTCCTTAGCTTTGAAGTAGGAATTCCTAACTTGGGGATCATGGGCCTTTGGGAAGAATCCTTTGCAAATATATAGAAGTAATTTTTGTTTATATGCATTTTGGGGGGAGGGGGATTCATAAATTTCATAAGCTTTTCAAAGTCGTTCGTGACCCTTTGGGAAAAAAAAGGGGGGGGTGATGGGGCATTGTTAGGAACCACAGCTTTGCAAGACTGAATAATCCTGGACTCTGAGGTTTTTTTCCATAAGATTTTTCTGTGGTACATTTCTAAAAATGTACTATGGCTCTAACTACTAAAGTGGGCTGTTGGAGGATTCTGGAACACCAAATTTCTCTCAAGTTTATATATATTACAGATGAACCTTAGTATTTTAAAAAATACTATTGAATTTATAAATGTCCTCATGTTTACTTAGATTAACAGGGTCAAACTTTAACAAATTTCAACCTAAAATCAGAGTAGAATAACTTAGAATGATCATCAGAATCATTAAGGATCCTAATCCTTTGATTTCAGTAGCATTAACGTTCTCTCTTGTTCCTTCATGTTTGTGGTTCAGAGCAGAACAGATTGAACAGACCAATAAATAAAACTTTAGTTTTAAAAAATTTGTGTGTGTGTGTGTATAAATACCTATTAAATCTGCCAGAGCTTGGAATTTAGGTGATGATGATGATAGTGGTAAGTAGTGCAGATGGTGGAATAAAACAGGTCTCAATAAATTCCTTTGAATTTTTTAAAAAGAATTGTACAAGATCAGATCCTTCCCAAATTCCCTGGTTTTTTGGATTTTTCTGATAAAATTTTATATTTCAGGTTAGTCGAATAGATTATCAGACTTGCTACAGTTTTTAAGCTACTGCTGCATTTTAGCAAACTCACGTAATTACCTTATAAAGTACTTAGGAGATCTTTGAGGTACATGGTGCTACATCACTCCACAGTATTATGTAAAATGCTGCAGCCACTGTTCCTTTCTAGATAGTTCTTTGTGTAGTTCATATTAATATTTCCTGCCTTTTGTTTGGATTGTCTTAGTTGTACACACAAGCCTCGCTTATCTGGAATAAGTAATAAACTTGCTTTGCTAAATAGGTGTTGATTGGTATTATTGGGGAGTAACTCAAGACACCTTAGTTATTTCTCAAATGGACAGCAAATTTGGTCATTTACTACCCAGACTCTAGCAGATAATGGTATCCAGTATCTGCTTTATATGAAAGCAAAGCTCATACTCAATATGTATCACAAACGTTAAATATCAGCAAGCAGTAGCATGTGGTGGCATCTGCCTCGAGTACTGGGAGCAAAATCTGTCACTCTGGTCAACAAAAGGCAACCAGAATGCTCTACTGATGGCTGGACAGGTGCCATTTTGCCATCAGGCCTTAGATACTGTCTACAGAAGTACAAGTTACAGAGTATTACATTGTTAATTTAACAGTGATTTGTTTTTAGCCAACCCACATATCTTGAATACTAGTACTGAATTCACAAATAACCCGTGTCTACATCATTTAGATTACTAGCTAGCCATTCATGGCACCAATGGAAACACATTTGACATTAATTTGCAAAGCCTCCTGTATTTATTGAGCTATGGATAACAGAAGGGCTTTTAGATCTTTAACAGAATTATCACACTATACTGAAATGTTTGTGGGGTTTTTTTTGTTGTTTCACGCGGAAATGTTTTAAAGTAAATTAGCAAGTGCTTTATGGATCCCAATGCACGAAGGTATTTAGGGTAAATAGAATTTACTGCTTTTAAAGCACGTGTCCTAAAAACTATCTTTCCAACTATATGATCCAGCCAAACTTTTACTTACTAGTCCTCAAAATAACATACTTCTAAACCCTTACTTGCCAGTCTCTAATTGCTGACTTTTGGGGCCTAATAGCTGCACAAAGCCTTCTGATAACCTGGCCAGAGTAAATCCCCCTACCTTCCTAACATGCTACTTTTACCTTTCAATATTTCAGTTATTCTAACTTAAGTACTGTTCAGTTGTTTCTCCTGAAGAGGTGGTAGGTTTGAGAGTAGTAACCTTTACCCAAGAATCTCTATGTAGTGGGTGTAGTGGATGCTCAGAAGATGCTCAAGAAGGGAACAAGGTCCTGTTTGCTTGGCTGGTTTTTGTTTTTTAATTTGATTAAGATTATCTAGAAGAGAGACCTGATGAAGGACCTAAATCACAGAGGCAAACAAAACTCAGTGAAAATCATTAAGAGGGCGCCTGGGTGGCTCAGTGGGTTAAAGCCTCTGCTTTCGGCTCAGATCATGATCTCAGGGTCCTGGGATCGAGGCCCGCATCGGGCTCTCTGCTTGGCAGGGAGCCTGCTTCCTCCTCTCTGTCTGCTTCTCTGCCTCCTTGTGATCTCTCTCTGTGTCAAATAAATAAAATCTTAAAAAAAAAAATCATTAAACATTTTACAAACCTTTTCAACTGTAACAGTAAGAAATACATTTTATGTTGCAAGTCAGCACATGTATACATACATACATGAATGTGTATATATGTATGTATAATTTATATATGTACATATGCACATATATGATTAAATTTCACACACAAAAAATGCTTTCCTTACCAAGTACGGTACAGGTTATTTTTAAGTGCTAGTGGAGTGGTGATTTCACTAAAGATTCATAACCTCTCCTGAATCAAGACCTACAATTTGAAATATACTGCATTATATGCTCTCTCTCCAAAAGTTCATTTCTTGATGTTTTTAAAAAGGTTTTATTTATTTATTTGACAGAGACACAGCAAAAGAGGGAACTCAAGCAGGGGGAGTGAGGGAGAAGCAGGCTTCCCATTGAGCAAGGAGCCCAATGCGGGGCTCGATCCCAGGACCCCGGGATCATGACCTGAGCCGAAGGCAAATGCTTAACAACCGAGCCACCCAGGTGTGCCCAAAAGTTTATTTCAAACTTGTATCCTCTTTCTTTATTCAGTCTATCTGTACCAGGATGCAAACTGTTCTAGCAAAATAGTACTGAAAGGACAGCATAAGGCATACGGGAGAACTAGGTGAAGTATAGATACTCCTTTCTCCCAAGGAAAGAAATCTTAACCTTCCCCCCCCCCCAAAAAATCTTTGTATCAATTGATAATAAAGAAAAAAATGTAGAAGCCAAAAATCAGAGTAAGAATTGAGACATTTGGTTGGTATTTATTTTATTATTGGTCAGTTGACCTCTCCTGGCCAAGGAATATCCTCAATCCCTGGAGAGTGGACTGGAGTAAAGTGAAGGACAAACATACCTTATAAACCAAGTGTCACTCAAGTAAGGTGCATAAATTACTAGTTTGAAAAATTCTGTTATGTGGTGCTAGGTAAAGTGGGCAGCTACATGCAAAAAAATGGAAACCAAACCACTTTCTTCCATCATACACAAAAATAAACTCAAAGTGGACCAAAGATCTAAACGTGAGACCTGAAGCCATAAATCTAGAAGAAAACATAGGCAGTAATCTCTTGGACATCAGCTTAGCAACATTTTTCAGATATGTCTCCTCGGGCAAGAGAAACTAAAAGCAAAAATAAACTAAGGGCCCTACACCAAACTAAAGCCTTTACACAGGAAACCATCAACAAAACAAAAAGGCAACCTATGAAATGGGAGAAGTTATTTGCAAATGATACATCGGATAAGGGGTTAATAATAGCCAAAATAAATAAAGAACTTATACAAGCCAACACCAAAGGAAAAAAAACAGTAATTCAGGGCACCTGAGTGGCTCAGCCATTAGGCTTCTGCCTTAGGCTCAGGTTATGGTCCCAGGATCCCGGAATCAAGCCCGGCATTGGGCTCCCTTGCTCAGTAGGGAGTCTGCTTCTCCCTCTGCTTGTGCTCTCTCTGTCAAATAAAGTATTTAAAAAACAAAACGGGCGCCTGGGTGGCTCAGTGGGTTAAGCCTCTGCCTTCGGCTCAGGTCATGATCTCAGGGTCCTGGGATCGAGACCCACATCAGGCTCTCTGCTCAGTGGAGAGCCTGCTTCCCTCTCTCTTTGCCTGCCTCTCTGCCTACTTGTGATCTGTCAAATAAATAAATAAAATCTTTAAAAAAGAAAACAAAAAAATTAATTCAATTTAAAAATGGGCAGAGGACCCAAATAGACATTTTTCCAAAGAAGACATACAGATGGCCAACAGATACATGAAAAGATGCTCAACATCACTCATCATCAGGGAATCACAAATCAAAACTACCATGTCACCTCACACCCGTCAGAATGGCTAAACTAAAAAAACACAAGAAATAAGTGTTGACGAGGATGTGGGGGGAAAAGGAATCCTTGTGCACTGTTGGTGGGAATGCAAACTGGTACAGCCACTGAAGAAAACAGTCTGGAGATTCCTCAAAAACTTAAAATAGAACTACCATATGATCTAGTAATTGCACTACTGGACATTTACCCAAAGAAAATGAAAATACTAGTTTTCATTCATATGAAATGCACCCCTATGTTCATTGTAGCATTATTTATAATATATGCACTCCTATGTTTATTGTAGAATAATTTACAATAAGCAACCATGGAAGCAACCCAAGTGTCCACTGATGGATAAAGATGTGAAATTATACACACACACACAGATAGATATAGATAATAGACTATTACTCAGCAATAAAAAATAATGAAATCTTGCCATTCATGACAACATGGATGGAATCTACAGGGTATTATGTTAAACAAAATAAGTTAGGCAGAGAGAGAAATACTCCATGACTTCACCTATATGTGGAATCTAAAAAACAAACAAAACAAAAAACAAAGAAAAGCAGAAACTGACCCACCCATAAATACAGAGAACCGGTAGTTGCTAGAGGGGAAGGGGTGGTAAGTGGGCAAAAGTGGGTGAAGGGGAGTGGGCAATCCGGGCTTCCGGTTGTGGAATGAATAAGTCACAGAGATCAAAAGTATAACATAGGGAATATAGTTAATGGTGTGGTAATGACATGTGGTGACAGATGGTAGGTATACTTGCGGTATAGTGTAACATACAGACTTGTCCAATTATTATGTTGTACACCCAAAACTAACGTAACATTGTACGTCAAACTATATACTTCAGTACAAATAAATACCCCTTTGGCAGAAAAAACATTCTACTATACACAGCTGTCATATAATATCCCAACATGGACCAGGAACTTAAGAATACAAGAGAATGGGGGTTAAGCAGTAAAAGTATTACTATCTCCTGAGAAATCTAGACCATTATTATGAATGTGTGGAACATTTACTAAGCATTTAGGATATGCCTTTTAAAATATTAATGGAGCTTAATCTTTACAGTGATCCTATGAGGTAGCACTGTTATTTTACAAATGAGGAAATTGAGGCTTAGAGAGATTATGTGACCAGCTCCAAATTGCATAAGTATTAATTGGCAGACTCAGGAAGTAGGACTCAAAGTCTAGTGTTCAACTGTATCTCCCACTGATGGAAGAAGTTAGGTGAAGGTGTGGATCGAATCTCTGCCCCCTTGCACTCTTCTGTGGAGTCTGGAATTTTTTTTTTTTTTTTAAGATTTATGTATTTATTTGAGAAAGAGAGGGAGGGAGAGAACGGGGAGGGGCAGAGGAAGAGGGAGAGAAACAGACACCCTCTGAGCACAGAGCCTGAGTTGGGGGCTCCATCATCCCCAGACCCTGAGATCATGACTGAGCCAAAACCAAGAGTCGGACACTTACCCGACTGAGCCCACCCCGGGGTGCCCCAAGTCTGGAGCTTTTGAGGTTTGCCTGGCCAGCAGCAACAATGGTCATCTGCGCGGGCTGCAGGGGGCACTGTGGCCTCCTGCAGGGAGTCCCTGGCTAAGGCCCAAAGCCCAGTTCTAGCCCAGCTCAGCCACTTCCATCTGTGTACGTGACACTCAACCCAGCTCTGCTTTGTTTTCTCCCATCTGAGGCACTTGCCCTTCGAACGTCACAGGAAAGCTGCAATATGAAAGTAATCCAGCAGACCGGCAAGGCTCTACCAATGGGATAGACGGACAGGTTCTCCTAGGATAATGTCTGTGTAGCGTTCCTTAGCTGTCAGTCTAGGTTGGAGCAGAAAGAAAAGGGATCCAGGAGAACTATCGGCAAGAAAAGAAAAATGAAAATGAAGGATTATCTGATAGGCCCAATCATAGAGGAGACTAACCTTGCTCTCAGAGGTTGAGAACAATCAAGTAAACTTTTTAAAAGGACACATTAATTTCAGGGAAATGAAAAAGCTAAATGAAAATGAAATGTGGCTAGAGTGAATCACATGACTCAGTTGTGAATATTCACATAGTCATGATAGTTTCAGCAGAGACTATGGAACAAGCCCCCAGTGGTGTCTACACTGAGAAGAGGGGTGAGGGAGGGAGGAGGAGTTGCGAGTGAAATCCTCATCTTTGGTGGTAGTAAGTAGAAAATACCTAAAACTGAACAGTCTAGAATACTGCAGGCATAGGATTTAGAAATAACAGGAGAAAAGTCTTAAAAAGTCGAAAACAGCTCCTTCTGGGGAGCAGAAATCAGGAATGGGGAAGAAGGAGGAGGAGGACTTTTTTCTTTTTTAAAAGGCAGACAGACAGAACTTGGTAACTTTTTAACCCCCCATGCAGTAAGAGAACGTTGTGGGCTTTGGAACAGACTTCAGCTCTGTCTCCAACTGCCTGTGGGACCTTTGGCAAGTTGCTGAAACTCTTTGGGTTCCAGGTTACTCATGTGTGAGGTGGGAATATCAGTATCTACTTCATAGGAGAGGAAGTAGAGTGAAGTGGTTAAGAGACTCTGTGGTCAGAAGAGCTCGGCTCAGATTCCAGCTCTCACTGACTTCACTTCGAGAAGCTGTGAAAATTACTTCATTTCTCTGGGCCTGTTTTCTCTTCTGAAAAAATGGGGATCATAAGAGAACCTACCTCAAAGGGCGCCTGGGTGGCTCAGTGGGTTAAAGCCTCTGCCTTCAGCTCAGGTCATGATATCAGGGTCCTGGGATCGAGGCCCACATCGGGCTCTCTGCTCAGCAGGGAGCGTGCATCCTCCTCTCTCTCTGCCTGCCTCTGCCTACTTGTGATCTCTCTCTGTGTCAAATAAATAAATAAACTCTTTAAAAAAAAAAAAAAAGAACCTACCTCAAAGAGTTCCTAAATGGATTGAGAGAGACAAGCTAGAAGCTCCTGGCACTAGACGGAGTTCAGTAAAAAAAAACAAAACAAAAACCAACCAAACAAAAAAAAACAGTGAGGCATGAGGAGGGTTAGGCAAAATAACACATGGAGCCACTAGGCCTGGTGCTTGATTCCCCCAGTGGACACCCCTTCTCCTAAAAACACATCAGAAGAATCCAAGAAGAAAGCCACTGCTGGTCTCCCCAGCCAATGAAAGTACTAGCTCTCTACCTCCCACGCAGTGATGTGGAGGTAAAGTGGTCCTTGCCAGGCCACCAAGCCCACCTCTGAAAATACTTCTCACATCAGCCATTTTATTCAGAGAAAGTGTGTAAGACACATTTAATTCTGGTAGAGTTTTACCGGTGTGATCTTCAGCCTGCTTCCGGGGGAGCACAGGTCTGGCTGAGAGGGGAACCCATCAAGGCCCTCCCTGCCAGCCTGGCCCCGAGTGCCCAGCGGCGTGGGGGCCGCAGCCGTGTCCCACGCACTCTCCTCCGATGTCAGGTCAGACTGCGGCTGTGAAACTGGCCACAGCCGGGCTCTAAAGCCCCAGGCATGGCCTGCAGCCCCTAACCCTCACTGTTACTCCCACCTCCCCCCGGGAGCGAGACCAGACCGTCTGAGCGGATCCCAAGTCACTTCCTGCCGGGGCTTCTCAGCAATTCAAAGAACTTCTAAGTGCAGGTTCTTTCCAAATAGATTGGTTTCTTGAAACTCACAAGAAGTCAAACACCAGAAAAGAGGGGATTTCTGAAAGCCACCCACTAGGATGGCAACTGGTACTTGGTAGTTTCAAATATGAAGAAGAGAAGAAACAATCGACGTTGATTAGGCCGTATCTAATCTCCCTGAGCACAGGAAGTGAAGGCGAGCGAGTCTGATTTGCAGGAGGCCCTGAGGTTGCACAAAGCTGCGGCTCCTCCAGCGAGGCCCACTCACTGCCTGCAGAGACAAGACAGCCGCTGGGCCTGCCTCCCGCTGAGCACACCAGAGGGAAAGCACCACTAAATTCCCTGTGAGCTCTGAGCCCATTAGCTGCAACAAGGTCACCAGGTGAAGGGGATGGGGAAGGGGGGAAGGAGGGAAGAAAGGAGCCTTTGACAAGGCTAATCTGATGGGGCCAGTGGGAGACAGTAGCCAGGAGGCGGTTCATTTCTCAGTATTTACAGAGCCCCTGATACTCACTAGGCATCGACCTAGGCCTCCAGGACACACACAAGAATTAAACTTGTCCCTGCACAGAAGGACCCCGCAGACTAGTGGAGAGGCCTGCTGACGTCTGTGTTACGCTGCGCTATGGGAGCACCGGTGGTGTCAGGGAAGAATGACCTTGGGGATGAATGTGTAGGGCAGTTAGGAGTTGTCCAGGCAGACAGCAAGCTGGGGGAGCGGGAGGGCGGCAAGAGAAAACCTCAAGTGCAAAGGACGAAGGTTCTAAAGATTAGATGGTGCAAAAGGAGTATTGGGTGCATTTTCTGGAAAAGGAAGAAGCAACAGCTGGAGATGTGGGCAGAGCCCCAGCACGTGGGGGTGGGAGAGGCAGAGGCAGGGAGATGGGTCCGGGGAAGGTACAGTAGACCAGTAGAGTGGACGGTGAGAGACCCTGGCCTGAAGCCCAGGAGGGAGGCCTTGTCTGGATGTCCACATTTCACGGTGTGGCAGGGCTCTGCTTAGAAACACCCGTGAAGGGGTAGCTAGCCTCGCCAGAGGAGTACTGCAACTACGGAAGCAGGGAGGGGGCGGCTCATCTGGTCAGTCAACATGGGGACGGAATGGAGCACTGCCTGGGCCCCCGGGGCTCAAGCCCTCTTGACTGGTCTGGCCCTGTGCTGAGTGGCTGCCCTGGCCTGCAGAGGCTTGGTCTGGAGAGAGAGCCCCCTGGAGCCAACTCAAACCCCTGGCCTCCAACCACCTTTATTCGTAATAAAGTGAACGTTTTGATCTCCATGGCTCCGACAGACTCACGAGGGACAGAGTGTTATTTGTTGAAACCACTGCCAAACCTCAGTGATATTAACGTAGGTTGGGTTTGCTGCCCTTTCCCATCGCCTGCGTTCCAGCCAGGTGGTCAGGCCTCTAGGACTCCCTCTCCTAACATGTTTTTGCAGGCTGGTTGTCTGTGCTTGGTGTCCTGGGGTAGGGGCTGCATGAGCTTCATGAGGAGAGAGCAAAGAATGGACCCTGGCGCTGGGGCTGAGAAGAGGGGAAGTATCAGGTCCCCGAGGGCTGGGGTCTGGACGCTGCTCTGTGTCAAGTCTCGAGAGAGGAAAGTCAGTCAGTGCCATTAGGAAGGCTGAGCCCAGGCCCAGGAGCACCCCCCTTAGCCAAAGATCCCTCAGTTCCAAGCAGCAAGGGCGTTGGACCTGAGGGGACCATGCAGCGGGACCAGGGAACATCTCAGCACCAATCGGCCAGAACGAAAACCCAATGACTCTGCCTAGAGGGGCCTCCGAGGAGGAGCCGATCGTGGCCACCCCAGGGTAGAAGGGCAGGCATCCCGCAATTACTGAGATTACCTGCCTGCCAGTTCTGTAGAAGGGGGACCCCGTGCAGGCTGCAGCTGAGTTAAACAAAGCCAAGAAGTGTGTTTCCTTCACCTCACAGTTGGAGGACCAGGATTCACGGCTCCAACAGTAGGCTTTGGAACACAGAAGGGCTGGGAGGGCTCAGTGTGGGAATTCAGGAGCGAAGCCAAGGGTGTGGGTAAAGCCCGGACAATCTCAGAATTGGCGGTCAGTGAAGAAAGGGGGGGCATTGAAAAGGAGCAGTCGGCAAGGCCAGGCCACAAAGAGGAGAGTTACCAGCATGAAATACTGTGGAGGTCGGCGAAGAAAAGGATGCAAAGGTAGCCCTGTGATGTGGCATTTAGGATGACCTTAGCAGAGAGAGCTGTGGAGGTGGAAGTGAATGCAGGGAAGAAAGGTCATGTTCTCAACAAGAGCAGCAGGGGAAGGAGGCGAGCTTAGGGGTCACAGATCAAGGTGGAAGAAAGGCTTATTTTTAAACTCGGGAGCTTTCTGGACCCGCCCTCTGGTTGAGGGAAAGGAGCCGATGGAATCAGGGTAGAGCCAGAGGGAGAGGACAGGACCGTTGGCACACACAGGACTAGCTCAGGCAGGGAGGAGGAACACGGGAACGAGTGGGGAAGTCGTGGTAGGCAGTTTCCGAGGCCGTTTCCCGGTGACCTCGGCCTCTTGGTACGTGTGCCCTCGTGTCACCCCCTCCCCTTAAATGTGGGCTGAACTGGTTGACTCACTTCTAACACACGGAATGCTGGAGGGGATGGATTGTCACTTGTGATACCGGGTTATAAAAAGACTGTGGCCTCTGTCTTGGGCCCTCTTGTCTCACTCTCCCTCGGATCACGTCCCCCCTGGGGGGCGACCAGCTGCCATCTTGTCGGGCAGTCCTCTGGAGACACCCACAGTGGTGACCTCAGAAGAGGATCCTTCAGCCCGGGCAAGCCTCGAGGCGACTGCAGCCCCAGCCAATCACTTGACTGCAATCTTACAAGAAACCCTGAAGGAGAGGCAGCCAACTAAACCACAGCTAGAGCTAGAGTCCACAAACTGTAAGATAATAAATGTTACTTTAAGCCACAGCGTTTTGAGTGCAGCAATAGATAATGAACAAGAAGGAGATCAGCTGGTGTGCAGAGAAAACAAACGTCTGAGGGAGCACGAACCCGAAAGCCTTCCATGTTCTGTGCTGAGAATAAGCTGACAGAGGAGCAAAGGTTTGACGTGCCACATTGGAAAATGGGAAACTTAGCTGGCTAAGGATGCGTGCAAGAATGGACCTCTACTCTTAAAAACCCATCTGAGACTGGGGACGGCAGAGTCAAAGTTACTGCGATAGGCAGTTAAGGAACTGCTGTCCGGCTACCTCCTCACCCTGAAAGAGCAGAGAAAGAGGTTGTCAAAATAGCCAGGATGGGGAGTTCATAAGATGGTGGAGGGCGCCTGGGTGGCTCAGTGGGTTAAAGCCTCTGCCTTTGGCTCAGGTCATGACCTCAGGGTCCTGGGATCGAGGCCCGCATCCGGCTCTCGGATCAGTGGGGAGCCTGCTTCCTCCTCTCTCTCTGCCTGCCTCTCCCCCTACTTGTGATCTCTCTCTCTCTCAAATAAATAAATAAATCTTTAAAAAAAAAAAAAAAAGATGGTGGAGCAGAAAGCCAAAGAGGTGAATTAGCTGCAGATGCTAGCAAGAGACGTACTGCAGTGAAGGAACCATGGGAGTTGGTGGGGGGACAAGAGGTGGTTGGAAGGTCATGGTTAGACAGGCAGAAAATGGCAGTCTTAAGGAAGCTGATGAGCTGACCAAAAGAGTCAAGAGTTAGAAAACCAAAAGGCTCCGGGCCTGGGTTCAGAGGGGTCAGTTCTAGGTAACTGGATGACTCGGGGTGTGCCCAGGGGTGCAGGCCGGTAAAGTGGGATGCCCTCTGACAACTCCTCCCACCCGACCCAAGGCAACCTTGGCGCCTGCTACCCGTCCCCTGAACACCCTGCTTCCCCCACAAAGGACACCTAAGGTTCTGCTCTTGCCATGTCTGCCTGCATTGCCCTCCATTCCACCCCCATCCCCCACCCCCCACAAACATATCCCTTTTATTTTTCCCCAACGTGTTGCTTTTCAGCTCTCAAGCTCCAGCTCACGTTCTGCTTCCTCAGTGAGGTCCTCACAAATATCTCCAGTCTGAATCAACGCCTCCCTACCCCCAGCGCAGCACTGCCCCCGTTACAGCCCTACAGTTCAGCGTACGTTATCCTTCGGTTGATGCAGTTTTGGTTTTCTCCACTGGAAAGAACATCCTTGGAAGGTAGAAAGCGTGAGCCAGGATCTTGAAGTCGCTGATGTTCTTAGCACAGTCTACGCTCAACTCTGAACAGCATAAAGTAGTTAAATAATGAGGCTGAAGACCCTGAGCAGACAGTCTGCCCAAGGAACTCTGAGGTCAAAGAGGCAGTGGGAGGCGGCTCCTACCCACTCAGCACGGCAGCCACCGTGCACCTGCCAACACCCAACTACGCCGCAGGGCAGACCTTCCACAGTTTGGGAAACTAAGGCTCAAAGATTCAGACACTTGTCCATGACTTGTGTCTTCACTCCTCCCTAGTCTCAAGACGAGGTTCCACAATTATGCTGATGATCCCCGGATTTCCTCTCCAGCCCGGACTGTTCCTATGCTGAGCTCTAGAAACAAGACCCAGGTGCCTATGCAGCATCTCTACTGGACTTCCTAATCTTCAACATGGTCAGAAACCATCTCCTGATTCCTCCCAAAATGTGTCGCCCCCACGGTTGTCTTCATCCTGGTAAACGGTGACTTCTCTCTATCAGTTAGGACTAAAAAGCTGACTCCTCTTTCACACATCCATACTCCAGCCCATTGGTGCCTGTCGTCTCCGCCAGCAAAGGGGGTCTCACTGTGGCCACCCTCTCCCACTTGCAGTCCCTGCAGGTGGCCCCCAGCCCCACCCACCGGGATTATTGCCAAAAGCTCCTTCCTCTCTCCCTGCTTCCACACCTGCACCCTTCAGCCTCTTCTCAGCACAGCAGCAGAGGGGATCGTTCCGCATGTAAACCCAACCACTTCACCCTTCTGCTTAAAACCTTCCAGCAGTGTGCTCCATCTAAGGAAAAGCAGCCATCTGCCCACAGGCCCTGCATGATGCAGCTTCCCGTCAGTCGCTGTTCTGATTGCTAAAATAGCTTTTTCAGATTTGATAACACATACATACAGTGTACGTAGTATGTACAATTGCGTGGCTTGCACCCTATTCGCAGAGCTGTGCAGGCACCCCCTCAGTGAATTTTGAAGCACTTTTGTCCTTTCGAAGACAACTGCTTCCAGCAGCCATACTCCTCAGTTTCTACTCTCCCTGGCCGTGGCACCCTGCTTTCTGTCACAGATGCGCCTACTGTGGTATTTCCTATAAACCTGTCTCATTTTTATCTCCTACTCCTGCCCCCCTTCCCCAGACACCTCCTCCCCCCTCCCCCCCACACCGCCCCACCTGAACACTCCCAGCACACTCTTTGCTCAGGGCTTTTGCATGGCAGCTCCTGTGCCTAAAAGCCACGCTCCCCCGATCTCTGCGCAGCCACACCTTCCCCTCAAAAGGTCTCTGCTCGAGAGCCACCTCCTCAGGGAAGCCTTCCCCTGACCTCCACACAAAACAGCCCTCCCACTATTCCCATACTCCCCACACTCAATTTTTCCACGTCACTAATCATTATATATAATATATATCATGGTATACATCATAACTATATATATATATATATATATATATATATATATATATATACACACACACACATACATACACACACATTTGATACACTTTTAAATTAGGTCTCCCTGCCACCCATGGAATAGAGATTCCAGAAGCAGGGATGTTATCACATTTGTACCCTTAGTGCCTTGAGCAGCATGGGAAATACACTGTATAACTATTGTCCAGTGAATGGCAGAAATAGGATTTGAACAGGATTAAATCTATACCCTTAAACATGATTCTCTGCAGATCTTGGAGAATGCCAAGGGTCTGAGCAGGTGGACAAGGCAGAAGGTCTACCTCGCACGTCAGTGCAGTGGACGCTGAGGTAGGTCGCCAGGCTCTCCCGTCAGGATGTGGCGTGTGTTACCCCCGCTGCTGGGAATGCTGGCAGCCAGCAGCCCACAGCTGCACCCTCGGGGTTCACTGCGACCTAAAGAGGCCGCCTCACCCAAGACCACTTCCCCTTTCCAGCTCAGCCTGTACTCAGTAGTCAATCTAGGGGTTACGGCCTGCCCTGTGTGCCATTTTCAAAGGGCCATCCTATATGATCCAGTAATTACACTACTAGGTATTTATCCAAAGTCAACTAAAACACTAATTTGAAAAGATATATACACACCCTTATGTTTATTGCAGCAGATTTATAACAGCCAAGATATGGGAGCAATCCAAGTGTCCACTAACAGATAAACAGATAAAGATGTGAGATATATATATATATATACACACACACATATATATATCATGTCATATATAAAAATATATATATTATAGAATAGAATATTACTCAGACATAAAAAAGAGTGAGATCTTGCCATTTGTGACAACATGGGTGGACCTAGAGGGTATTATGCTAAGTGAAACAAGTCAAATACCGTAATTTCACTCATATGTGCAATTTAAGAAACAAAAGGAAAAAAGAGAAACAAAAACCAGAGAACTGGTGGTTGCCAAGGTAGGTGGGTGGGGAAAACAGGTGAAATAAGGGGATTTAAGGGACACCTGGGTGGCTTAGTCGGTTAATCGGCTGCCTTTGGCTCAGATCATGATCCCAGGGTCCTGGGATCGAGTCCCACATCAGGCTGCTTGCTCGGTGGGGAGCCTGCTTTTTCCTGTGCCTGCCACTCTGCCTGCTTCTGCTCACTCTCTCTGACAAATAAATAAATAAAATCTTAAAAAAAACAATAAGGGGATTTAAGAGTACACTTGTCAGGTGCCTGGGCGGCTCAGTTGGTTAAGCCTCTAACTCTTGATTTCAGCTCAGGTTACGATCTCTGGGTTGTGAGATCAATCCCCTCACAGGGCTCTGCGCTGGGTGTGGAGCCTGTTTAAGATTCTCTCTCTCCCTTTCTCTCTGCCCCTACTCCTCCACCCCAAAAGAGTATACTTATCAGGATGAGCACTGAGTAATGTATAGAATTGTTGAACCATTATATTGTACATCTGAAAATACTGTATGTTAAAAACTTTTCAAAGTGTGGGCTATACATACACAATGGAATGTTATTCAGCCTTAAAAAGGAATGAAATTTGGATACATACGACAATACGGATGAACCTTGAAAACCTTTTGTTAAGTGAAATAAACCAGACGCAAAAGGAAAAAAAATAATAATAAAAAAGAAAGGCCATCCGAGCCTCAGAGTTCTTGTGGTGTTAGCTGACGCCGTTGTTGTGACAGCATCAAAGTTCAACTTTCCCCCATGTCCATCCTGTGTCCTTCCCTCCCCCCACAGGTGTCGATCTTGAGAGCACTCCCCAGTAAGCTTTGTGCACACCAATCTCAGAGAATGCTTCCTGGGGAGCTGAACCTGGGGTGCTCAGAACAAACCACCCAATGGCTTTTTTTGCAAGGTGGAAGGATCTTTGGGAAATTAGGCACAGAACAAATAAGCTGGGCCTCTGAAAGCCACAGCACAACCAGATGAACCAATCCCACCTGTATCCGCCAGAACCCAGCTGTCATCATATCCCTTTTACACAATAACATGGGAAGGAAGAGAATGTGGTATGCACAGCCCAGTATTCCCTCCATAGGCCTGGAGTGTCCCTCACGTGAAAAAAACAGCTCCATCTTGGTCAAGCAGACATGAGCTTCGGCTGTCTGTGCTGTGACCTCACCCTGCTAAGCCAAGTGTACAATGACTCATAAGCCATCAGGCTCCATCAAAATTTCCTCTGGGGCTAGGGACCCCGCCCCCACCCCAAGGCCAGCAGTTATCTCCACCTTCCCCTTCTGAAGCGAGGCTGCTGAGTGGGGGAGAAGTGGGAAGGGGGAAACAAGTCAATCAAGAAGTGACGACCCCACGGGGGGCAGCAATACCCCTGCCTGAAGTCTAGAGAGGACCAGACAGAAACGATTGAAATCATGCTTGCCTCTCAGCCTTTCAACTGAATAAGAAATTAGGGGGAGGGGCACCTGGGTGGCTCAGTCGGTTAGGTTAAGCATCTGCCTTGGGCTCAGGTCATGATCCCAGGGTCCTGGGGTCAAGCCCTGCAAAGGGCTCCCAGCTCGGTGGAAAGCCTGCTTCTCCCTCTCCCTCTGCCACCTGCTCCTGCATTCTCTCGCTCTCTCAAATGAAATCTTTCTAGAAAGGAAGGAAAGAAAGGAAAGAGGGGCACCTGCGTGGCTCAATGGGTTAAGCTCTGCCTTCGGCTCAGGTCACGATCCCAGGGTCCTGGGATCGGGCTCTCTGCTCAGTGGAGAGCCTGCTTCCTCCTCTCTCTCTGCCTGCCTCTCTACCTATTTGTGATCTCTCTCCCTGTTAAATAAATAAAAATCTTTAAAAAAAAAAAAAGGAAGGAAGGAAAGGGAAGGAAAGAAAGGAAAAGAGGAAAAGGAAAAAAAGAAAGGGAAGGGGAGGGGAGGGAAGGAAGGAAAGAAAAAAGGAAAGAAAGAAAAGGAAAAAGGGAAGGAAGGGAAAGAGAAAACGAAAGAAAGAAAAAGAAAGGGAAGGAAGGAAGGAGAGAGAAAGAGAGATAGAGAAAGAGAGAAAGAAAGGAAAGAAAAAAGAAAAGATTAATTAGGGGAAAGCTTGGCTGGCTCAGTTGATAGAACATGAGACTCCTGATCTTGGGGTTATGAGTTTGAGCTCTACACTGGGTGTGGAGATTACTTAAAAATAAAATGAATGAATTAAAAAAGGGAAAAAAGAAAAGAAAGGAAAAGAGGAGAAAAGAAAAGAAAAAGAAAAGAAAAGAAGAGGGTGGGACCCTCCCTAGTGGGAGAGCAGCTTGAGGGATACTTGAGGGCAGGTATCAGTTGTCCTAATAGTAAAGGTCAGGGCTCACGTAGGAGAGACTGAGGCCAAGCTCTGGTTCTGAGCACTTTATGTACACTCACTAGCATCACCCACTATGAGGTGGGTACATAACCACCCCCATTCTGCACCTGAGGAGACCCAGGCGCAGAAAGCTTGAGAAAGGGTAGGAAACTGCTGGGGCCACATAGCTCATCAGCGGGTGGAGCCCGCACACCACGGGTAGGGGTGAGTGATTCAGGGCTGCAGGCCACGGGGGCTCCGGGGGTTGCACTCCCCCGTAGCCCTTGCTCCCCGCTGACCACACACCCCTCTCAGGAGCAAGGGAACCTGGTGACGGAGATCACAGGTTAAGAAGAAGGGCAGAGGCTTCTTTCCAAGCCCCCTCCTTCCCGCCCAGTGTNTCCCCCCCCCCCCCCCACCCCTCTGGCTCGATTCATGGTGTCTCCTTTCTCTGCAACGCATTCATTCTTTCCAGATTTTTTACTTTCTTTCCATTTGCTCACAAGGGAAGGCCTGCCAGGGCGGAAACATCACGCATGAGTTCCAAGAGCAGAATGGGTGCTGGGGCGCTGAGGAAGCCGTGAGTGTGGTGGCTGTATTGTGGTTCCTGAGCTTCCTCCAAGCAAGATCTGATCTTACATTACGCCCAGCAGGGCTGATAGAGACATTCATCACTTCCGCCCTCAACAAAAGGTGCTAATAAAAGAAACTTTTTCTCTCATGGGCCAGTTGGCCCCTGTATTGATCAGAGCAAGAGCTCTACGGACTCTGGTTACTGACTTGTCCTTTCAGGGTATGATTGTGTCCTTATACCCACAAGGGGCCCCTCCCAACACACACACACAGGCTCTCGGCTGTTTTCCCCTGGGCGTCTCTGAGCAGCATTGCTTATTCCTGACTTTTCCTCCTTGACCAAAAAGCAAAGTGACCCCCTGAGGTTCCAGATTTTGGAGACAGAAGACCATCTAGGTTCAGACCAATGCTGCCCGTGCTGTTTTCATTATCACTCCCTAAGGAGCCTTGTCAGATGTCTTTTTCCCTAATCACCCTTCTCCCCCTGACACTATTATATACCAGTGTATCTCGGCTATTACAATGGTTTGAGTCCCTAAGTTTTTTTCACATACCTATGTCCCATCAAAAAACAATTTTCACCTCCCTGGGGGGCAATACCACCTGTAGAGAATCCATGAGCTAGAATGAGCAACTGAGCTCCCCACCCTGGCACTCTCCTTCCTCGGGTGCTGACTTGACTTGACATCCTGTCCGAACACCACATGTCTTGCTCATGGTGGTATAGAAACTCTCATCTACCTCTCACGGTCGAATGGTAAGCCTAAAGTGATTTCTCTCCCGGGTAATAACTCATAGAAACGAGCGCCTATGTTCACCAAAAGAGCAGTTCAAGAACATTCATAGCAGCTTTATTCATAATAGCCAACAACCAGAAACAATCTAAGTGATCTTCGATAAAAGAATAAAAGAGTTAATATACATTCACACAATGGGACGCTACCAGCAATAAAAAGGAACGAACTACTACTACAACACATAACATGGATAAATTGTGAAAACATAATGTAAGTGAAAGGAAAACAGATACAAAAGATTATATGGCTTGATTCCATATCTATGAGCTTCAGGAAAGGCAGACTAGCCCATAGTGCTGGTCAGAATAGCAGGTACTGCTTGCTGGGAAGCCTCAGAGGGAAATTTTGTACCTCGATCTGATTGTTGCCCAGGTGTGTACAGGGGCAAATATGAATACGTACGTAAAAATTCTAGGGCACATGGGTGGCTCAGTGGGTTAAAGCCTCTGCCTTCAGCTCAGGTCATGATCTCAGGGTCGTGGGATCGAGGCCCGCATTGGGCTCCCTGCTCAGCGGGGAGCCTGTTTCCTCCTCTCTCTCTCTCTCTCTCTCTGCCTGTCTCTCTGCCTACTTGTGATCTCTGTCAAATAAATAAATAAAATCTTAAAAAATAATAAAAAATAAAAATTCTAGCTATACACTTAAGACTTGTGCACTTAACTCTATGTAAATTATATCTTAAAATTTTAAGCAGGTCCTTGAAAGCTCTTTAAGAAAAATTCAACCAGGGCTGCCTGATTAAGATGGAGGGTCCTTTCCAGAAACCTAGACCATGGGGCAGAGCTGAGTAACAGAATCTTATCCAGCCCCCCAGGTAATTCTGGTACTGGTTGACCTGAAAAATGCTCTAAGACACACTGGTCATGAGTTTCCGCAGTAGATATTTACTGGCTCCATTAGCTTCTTGGCACATGTTCCCATTCTGTAACCCTAAAGAACCTGGAGTAAATGTAACAGATGTAGTGTAGTGTTCCCTGAAAAGCTGAAATAGACCCCAATGTCCTATAAGCTTGAATTGAATCTATGTACAGACAAACTGGCCTCTAGGAGTGAAGGCTATGATGTTGGAAGCAAGGGAAAAGGCAAAGATAGGGACAATTAGACTGAACCGTTTTGGGGTTGTTGTTGTTTTAGAAGGGGAGGGAGGGGCGTGGATACAGAGTGAAAGGGGAGAGAGAGAATCCCAAGCAGGCTCCGCACTGGGTGGGCTCGATCTCATGAGATCATGACCTGAGCAGAAACCAAGAGACAGATGTTTAACCAGCGAAGCTACCCAGGTGTCCCAAGACTAAACATTTTTTAATTGCTACAATTGAGTACTCTAGTTCCAGCCCACCCTACATCCCTGTGTAGTGGAAGAGAGAGATACTGGCTCCTGCTGTTTTGAGCTGTGTGGCTTTGGGTAAACTACGTAGTAACTCTGATCTTCAGTTCCTGCTCTGTAAAATGGGAATGATAGAATCTACTTCATGAGGTTGTTGTAAGGATTAAGAGAGAGAAACTGTCCTTTTTGACTTTCTGCCTGGGGGCCTACAGATTAGACCGACAAAAAACAAAGTAACAAGAGAAAAAGAAACAAGTTTATCAACAAGTGCCTCACACACACAAGAGTGCCAGTGTTCGTAACTCATAGAGGTGATTAGACCTTGGGCTTACATAGCAGCTTCACTAGAAAGAAAAAAGAAAAGAGAAAGAAGCTTTTAGAGAACTGACAGGAAAGGGAAGAGGACTGAGAGCTTCTAGGGCAGCAAACTGTGGGAAGGCAAATAAAGGAGGGAAACCAGTGGAAGAGAGAGGCCAGTACTGTTGGGATGGCGGTCCCTCTCTGAGGGCCACCTTGGGGCTGATAGACTCTACAGCTGTTATCAGTGATGAACATCTCTCACTTCCAGTAAAGAGGAGAGGGGGACACATTTACAAGTTTTTGTCCTGCTTTTAGGCAAATAGGGGGAGGGCAGAGGACTTTTCTTGTATCCGTTTCTTCTCAACTGTCTTTAGCTCTAAATAACTTTATGCCAAAGTGGCATATTTGGGGGCAGCATAGTCCATTACCATTCATTTATTTTTTTAAAAAGATTTTATTAATTTTCTTGACAGAGAGAGACACAGTGAGAGAGGGAGCACAAGCAAGGAGGGAGTGGGAGAGGGAGAAGCAGGCGTCCTGCCGAGCAAGGAGCCCGATGTGGGGGCTCCATCTCAGGGTCCTGGGATCATGACCTGAGCCGAAGGCAGACGCTTAACTGACTGAGCCACCCAGGTGCCCCTCCACTACCATTTAGATATCTGGCTTGCAGCGGAAGTTTCTCCGATCTTTCCCGGAATTTAAGTTCCTATTCGCACTAGCTTCAGCCCCTCATTCACACGTTAAATATTTACTGGGCATCTATTTTGTGCCCAACATGGGGCCAGGGACTGGGGTTAAAAGGATGAACAAGACATGGATGCTTAGCATGGATGGAGTGGGTAGAATGACCTGAGAAGACAAACACTGGGGATACTCTGTGTACTGCGGGCGTACCCCCCATCTCTGGGAACGAGGGAGGCCTCTCAGAGCTCCCCCAAGCTGAGTTTAGCAGGATAGTTAGAAGTTGCTAGAAAGACAAGCCAGAAAAAGGAAAAACAAAAGCCTGGGCTGAGGAGGAGATCTTACTGTGTCAGTTCTCTGGGTTTTCTGCCATAGGGTACACTAATTTGAAAGCCAGCATCCAGTGAGAGCTTGGGTGCCAGGCAACAGGTCAGAGACTGTGAGAAACTTGAGAATGACTAAGACAGTCCATGCTCTCAGGAGGCTCATCCTCTGAATCAAACCCTCCCCAAACCACTCAGGTGGTAGAAAGCAGTAGATCAGAATTACACATAATTTCTATTTGTCCTCTGTTACTAACCAACGACTAGTCCTCAGAAAGGAAGAAGACATCCACAAATGCCTTTATGATTTGTTCCGAGGTTCTGGGGACAGTCTCTGACCATGGAGGGAGTCAGCCAGCAGGGCTGACCAGCCACTTCCAACCACCTCCATCACCCTCAGATTACAGCATTTAGGAGGACCTGCTCTTTTGAAAGACAACTTCCAGGAGACACTCATGAATAATCAAAATCACACTCCATCTCAGCTGGGTCAGCAGCATCTTTTCCCAACTATCTCAGGATCCAAAGGCCACCATTTCACTTGATCATAAGTCCAACCTTTTCAAGAAAACTTGGGGTGCTCCATGAAATTGGGTAACTTCTTGAGGGCTGTGAGAGATCATTCATGCTCCTTGGCATGCTGGTAAATGTTCAACATTAGCTCTCCAGGAGAAAAAAAATAAAGCCCTGATGTGTTTTCCAATTTTTCTAGTGTAAATACTCCCACTGTGACCAATTTCAAACTACCAATGTGAGGCCACTGAACACAGAGCTGGGGGAGGCATGTACCATCTGGCCAAGCAGAGAGCAGCTGGCCCTGGCATGCCACCGTGTCACACTCTACCTTGACCCTGAGAAGACTTACCAGAATATCTGTAAATATTACCCCAGTGGTAAACAAGAGCATATTTTTGTAATTTTTTTAAATAACTCTACCTGCAATGTGGGGCTCAAACTCACAACCCCAAGATCAAGAGTTGCACGCTCCACTGACTGAGCCAGCCAGGCGCCCCAGTAACAGCATATTCTTACAAGCCCAAAAGCATTGTTTTAAACTCCTTTGGGCACCCAGTAACCTGCACTCAGGGCCGGGCCCAGGTCCTCAGGTCCCATCCTTTCTCTGCCAGGTCACCTCCTACTCAGCCTTCCATTCTCGGCTTGAGTCACTTCCTCAAGGAAGTCTTTCCAACACCCCATCAGAACCTAGGTCAGATCCTCCTACCTAGAGCTCTTAAAGCCCCACCCACCTCTTCTTCCTGGATTCATCACAGTTTGATGGTAAATCTTGTGATGATTTGATTTGTTTATCTCTTTCTCTTCAGACTAATCACCCAATCGATTGAGGCTGGTCACCACTAATCCCTCCCTAGCACATGACAGAAACTCAACATACTCTTGTGAGACAATGAAGACGTGATGTGAAGAAGTGACTAAACCAAAGAGCACAGACACTGGGCAGAGTCAGAACTACCTTTCAGGGTTACCCCATGGCACTCTCACTCCTTCACTTTCAGTCAGTTTCAAGGTTTTGGGCTCTGAGGGGTCACTTTAGCCAGAGGGTCATCATCCAGTAGAGGAGATAATTTTCCACAGGCCATCGCTAGCCAGTCTTACGTGGCTGTGTTCAAAGTAAACCAAGATCTCCCCTCTAGCCAGATCCAACCCCAACGGCTCTTGAATCTGCTACAGAATGCTCTTTGGTGATGAAAAATGCACCTTTTCTCAGACCACACAGCTTGGTGGGCAGCACTGGGACGGAATTTCGACCCACAGTCTGGCATCTGACATAGAGTGCTTAGTGTTCGTAGTAGCCCTCCTGGTTCAGCCTCCCTGGGAGCCAGCCTTGCCAAGATCCAGGGGCACAGAGTTCCAGACAGAATGCCAGGGCAAAGTCCCAGAAGCAGCACTGAGCTCAGGCATTAAGAAAAAGGAGTCTGGAGTGCCTGGAACTCAATGAAGGCAGGAGGGGCTGGGGGAGAGGGGCAGCAGGGCCTAGGAGGAGGAGAAGGGCTTTGAGTGAGGAGCTTCTATTCTAAGTGTTTGTTGACTTGAATGGAAGTCACAAGATTGGATAAAACAAAGGTTTTCATTCTTATTGTCATTTTCTATTGACAGTGAGTGGAAAATAGGCCCTGAGGGAATGTATCAAGGTCATCCCTTCCCTACACAGAAGAGTTTGAGGGCAAGCCCTCTCCCAGAAATGCAAGACCTGAGCCAAATTATATTGTGAAACTTCCTGTCTCCACCTTCTCCAGGTAAAATCAAGCCTCTGTAAGCATCAAGGATGGCCTCAGAGGGGTAAGCATTTAGTGTTACATGTACCTATCTCCTCACCTTTCTTTGGAGATTGTTCCTTTCCCTACTCCAAACATGTGATTTGAACAGAGGCTGCCATGTTCTCAGACCCTGCTCTCGGCCATAGTCCTGAGATGGAAACTTGGCCCTAGCTAAGCCAGTCAGAATTCTTCTCTGGGATTTAAAAAATATGGCCAGGGGCATGGGTGAGGAGTTTCTAAGGAACTCTTTTCTAGTGCCTTCACTTAGTTGTTTTTCTTTTGGGGGTGAGCACTTATACAACTGTGCTTGGGTATTAGGGATACACTGGCAATAAAAGGAAAGGACACAAGTCCCTGGCTCCCTAGAGCTTGTAATCTGGTGGGAGGGACAGAGGAGAGTCCCTCCCGCTAGACTGTAAAATTACAATGGGGACAGTTACTACAAAGGAGAGGATGGTGGTGCTTGAGAACCTGTAACAGGGAAACTGGCCTGGTGAAGCAGGCCAAGGATAGCTCCCTGGAGGAAGGAAGATTAAGGCATTGGGAATGGCACATTAGAAGTCGAAGTGGCAGGAGAGAGTATGGTGAGTATACAGAGAGGGGACAGTGGGAAAGAGGAAGGAGGAGGAGGGTGAAGTGGGGTCTGGTGCCCAACAAGGATAGAGGGGTAGAAGGAGTTCATTCTATCTGCTAGGAATTGTGTTTGGTTCCAGTTAGGGAGACCTGAAATAGGAGTGACTTCTCATTTCTCCCTGAAAAGTTGTCTATAGACAGTACGTATCTTTATCCCCAGCCCCTTTCACCATTTTCTCTACCATTTGTAGTGTTGATCTTCACGTTTTCCTCATATTCTCAAAATAACCACTGTAGCACCACCTATCCTATCCTCATTCTAGGCAAAAGGAGGAAGAAGGCTTAAGGGCAAAATGGCTAAACTTCCAGCAGAGTCGGCCTTTTGTAAAGGACTTTCCCAAGAAGCTCAACTTCATGACTTCTGCATACAACTCATTGTCCATCTCACACTGCAGGGGAAGCTGGTAAATATAGTCTTTTCAGCTGGGTACCCTGCCACTTTCAACAACATGGAATTCTATTACCTAGAAAGAAGGGGTAAGTTTCAGATGCTTTTGGGAGACCCAAGGGTAGATGCTGGGTAAGCATTTGGGTACACTGAAGAGCCTGGAGAAAGGTGTGTGACGGGGCACCTGGGTGGCTCAGTGGGTTAAAGCCTCTGCCTTTGGCTCAGATCATGATCTCAGGGTCCTGGGATGGAGGCCTGCATCGGGCTCCCTGCTCAGTGGGGAGCCTGCTTCCTCTTCTCTCTCTGCCTGCCTCTCTGCCTACTTGTAATCTGTGTGTCAAATAAATAAATAAATAAATAAATAAATAAATAAAATCTTTAAAAGAAAGAAAGAAAGAAAGAAAGAAAGAAAGAAAGAAAGAAAGAAAGAAAGAAAGAAAGAAAGAAAGGTGAGTGATGGAGAATAAAGTAACGAATCCTCTAAGTAGAGATGGTGGTTGAAGCTGTGGGCATGAATGAGATCTCTGAGTAAGGGAGCAAGAGCACCTTGGATAGAACCTTGAGGAACTCCACCACTGGCTAAGCCTGGCAGGGAGACAGAAAAAGAGAGGGTTGAAAGCTGGGAAGTGTGAGGCTGTGGCACCACCATCATGGGGAGGACTCCTGTCTGCAGAGAGAAAGAAGAAAGCCTCCTTTGCAAAGACTTAGCTGAAGAAGGAGGATTATAGGATGGGAAAGAAGGATAAGGGAGACGTGGATGACCTGGTCCCCTCATAACTGATGCCCTGCCCTTCCTGTGACTGAGTTGTGGAACTCTCTTCCTCTTATCTGAGCCTTCTAATAAATCCCCTCTTTTGTCTAAGTCACTGGGAGTCTGTTCCTTTATAGTTTACTATCATAGGCAAGTTGGGCTGAGGAGTGTGGAAAATAACACCATCAGATGATGGAAAAGAGAAAGCTGAAGCTGACTGTAGATGAGCCTCAGGCCTTTTCAGCACCTTTGCTGGGCCCACTTTGGGAGAAGTCCTAAATGTGAACGCTCAAGGTCAGACCTTATGTCTTCCTAATATATGGCTCCTAAAAGTCTCAATTTGTTTGAATGAATAATTGTTTATGGGATGAGAATCACCATGGCATGATCATTGTTCCAGTATTCTTGAAACCACTGGCTCAGTCAGGGTTGGGTTCCTTTAGTCATTCACTTCCCCTCTCCTCCTTCACTCAATCACTCTCTCAATGACCCCAGGGCAAAAGCACCACATCATACTTCTAGCTGCAGTGACAAGTAGACCCAGTGGCAACAGAGAAACAAACAAGGATAAAGGTTGTTGCTAATGGTTGTGTTTCTCATTACAATATAGATCTAAAGTGCAGGGACAGCCTATGTCCCTATGGGGGAAAGAAAGTGTTAATCATATGAATGACATTCCTGAATTTTCTTTTTTTAAAGATTTTATTTGAAAGAGAGAGAGAAATCAAGGGAGAGGAGTAAAGGGAGAGGTATAAGCAGACCCTGCGCTGAGCCCAACACAGGGCTCTTTTCCACAACACTGAGATCATGACCTGAGCTAGACAAGAGCTAGACACTTAACTGACTGAGCCACCCAGGTGCCCCAAGATGGGCATTTTAATTCAAGCCAGTCTCAGCTACTAGACTATTACCTATCCCTGTCCACTCTCTTGAGAAGGAACTAGGCAACTGGGATGAAACTGGAGAGGTGGGCATTTGATTCAGGAAGGGTGGTATAGAGTACTTTCCAAACTGAAATCTTTTTATTCTAGCAAGAATTAGTCATAAACAAATGCTGGGTTTCTCATTGGCTCAAGGTTTAATCTACCTGGTAGGTAATTGTCCATGAGAAACTATCTGGTCTTAAGAAGTCTTACCACAATACACCATGCTTGGGTGAACTGTTCGTACACTTCACCACCTGAAGTCTTGGAAAGTTTATGCTTGGAAAACTTAGGGCATTAAACCCTTTTGGCTCCCCACTTAGAGGGATATGAAGCTGTTGTTTGTTCTAGTTTAGTCACTGAATTAGATAAAACTCAGCTACCTCTGAATAAGCCAACTCACTTCTTGAGTCAATTTGAGAAATTTTCACATGTGTCATTAGTACTGGGGGGGGGAGTGGGGAGGGACCTTCTAATATGCAACTTTCAAAAGCCTAAGTCATTCCCTAATAAAAAATTAAAGAGTTTAGTGATCCATATCAATGCTTATATGCCAAAAAGATGCCTGCACTATTATGACTAGGTAGTCCCTTTTACCGTTGTTCCCCTAGGGCGCACAGACTAGGATCTTACCCCGAAATGGTTCCCTTTGTCCCACCCTACCAGAGAGGGCCCTCAAAATTTGTTGTCCATCCTCCTATCCTTCCCCACCCCCACTTAAATGAAAACTCTCTCCAGAAGAGCAGTACATTTACCTTAATCTGATTTACAGAGGGGAGCGCATGAGGGAGGGCAGATTTCCACACAGACCTGCCCATTAATATCACTGCCTCAATCTACTCTTTTCTCTTGGGACCTCCAAACCATTGCTGTGAAGGCATTTGGAAAATTATTTCAAAGGCATCATCGCGCCAGTTAAGGACACACATGCTGGGTTGCATTGGGATCTGCTACATACTGGCTGGATGACCAGGGCAAGTTACTTTAAACTTCCAGTGTTTCAGTTCCCATATCTGTAAATTGGGGATAACAATGGCACCCACTTTATGTACCTAAAGTATTAGCTGAAAGCCTCTCTCCGTTCTCCTCTTCTCTGATCCAATGATGAAAGCCTCTCGCCATTCTCCTCTTCTCTGATCCAATAAGAATGAACTTCTTTTCAGTTCCCTAAACCTCTCTCTTTTCTGTCTCTAGGTCTCTTTCTCTCTTGATAGGAGTCTTCTAGAATGCTTTCTCTTTTTTTGGGACAACCCCTCTCCTGACTTTACTCCTCCAGCTCCACCTAATGCAGACAGATTTTACCTTAGATATTACTTTTTCCCGGACACTGTCCCTGACCAGTCACCCCCACGTCTGTGCGGAGTGTCTGTGTAAATATTCCTACCACACTGAACATTTATGTTGTCCACCACCCATCATACTAAATAGTAAGTGCCAAATTAGACTATACTTCCTGAGGTCAGACACTGTATGTATCTTGTCCAAGGACTAAGCAGAGTTTTGATAAGGATTTGCTGAATGAAGGAATGAAGCAATACAGATGAATGTTAGACAGAAGCTTACTAATACCATCTTACGGAAATTCCTATAGACATTTCAGTGGAGATGGCAGGAAAATGGAATTACCCGGAGAAGAGATCTTTGCCACCAAATACAGATTTCTTGCCCAGATATTATTTACCTGCCTTTTGAAAACTGACAGGCATTTGATGCCAACAGCTCAAAAACTTTGTTTCACTTACAACACCTTTATTGTTTCACTACTCATCTCCATGTATGTAGTAGTAATATACTATCAGGATAACAGTATCAGGAAGTTTCTTTTAGGTATTTTTTTTATTTTAGCAGAGGACAAACAGGAAGAAAAAACAGGAATTGAATCCCCTAGCTTATAGTCATGTGTTTCTGTTGATCAGAGCCTTGGTTACAGTGAAGATTCGAATGACATTTAGATATGAAGCTAGTGACTTCAGATCTCAGTCTCTGGTGAAGTAGGGTATTTCCATTTGGTAATCACTACTCTAAAAATGGCAATAGTGTGTCGTCATTGTGCTGAACAGAACTCCAGCCCAAAGGAATTTCCCTGGGACCCCTACTTTAGCCATCTCTCTGGCCCTTGGAAGGGTTTGTCTGGTTTTGGTCCAGTTCTCAATGTGAGGTCATCACCATCACTATTGCATTTCAGGATGCTGTCTCTAGCACCGAGAAACTATAGGGGAAGAGGTGGACATGGTGCCCATCCAGGAAGGAAAGGGGATCCAAGGAAACACAGAGCCAGGGAAGGTAATGAGGCTTGGCCCAGGGAACAGGTGACTAGAGGGGTTAAACGGAGACACTCTTCCTTTTAACAAGTTGACAGTGATGCAAAGGAAGCAGAGGAGGCAGGAGTATGTTGGGGAAGCAGGGCAGTGGGGAGGGCAAGCTAAGCTATGGGAGAGGGAAGCCACAGTTAATGGAGTGACGTTCAGTGGGAGACAGGAGGAATCCAAGATCACAATTGGGGAGGAAGCTTTAGGCTGAAAGAACTTTTCTTCTTCCAAGACAAGGATCTTTAGGGATCTCTAGGGATCAAGACAGATTTTCAGAAAAGAATAGAGAGAGTTCATACTGGAGATGGGCAGGCCTGGGACCAAATGCCCACACTGTGATTTGGAAGAGTGAGAGGCCTCTTTACTCTGGTTTCATCATCTGCAAAGCGGGTTATCGACTCTCCCCCTTGCAGATGGAACACCTATCCTGCCCCAGCCTGGTGCTTGCAGCTGTGGAATAAATGGTAGCAGCTGCGATTGTTGTGTTACTCATCTCAGGAAAGCAAGAGGCACAGCCATCTGTGGAAGGGAAATAGGGAGGGACTGGTTTGGGGCCTTGGAAGGGAGCCGTCATGGGAATAAGGCAGACACACAATCAGAAGGTGACCGGAAGGAAAGCCAAGAGGCAATGGAGGACCAGCTGAGGTCAGAGGGCAGGAATCTGGGGCAGTCCATTGGGAACTCTGGGATTTGAACTAGTAGGATTCAGCAGCCTGGAGGGGGTGTGGACATTTCCATCAACACATTGCATTAACATTCATGGTGTTAGGTGCCTGGGTGGCTCAGTGGGTTAAAGCCTCTGCCTTCGGCTCAGGTCATGGTCTCAGGGTCCTGGAATCGAGACCCCCATCGGGCTCCCTGCTCAGCGGGGAGCCTGCTTCCCCCCCGCCCCCCTCTCTCTCTGCCTGCCTCTCTGCTTACATGTGATCTCCCTCTGTCAAATAAAGAAAATCTTAAAAAAAAAAAACATTCATGGTGTTGAAGTAAATGCTGATGCTTTTAGACTGGGGAAAGCTGCTCTTGTGCTCTTGCACAGCGAAGCCCCACTCCAGTGCCTGGGATTCTCCCATAGCACTGAGGCCATTTGGAGCCCAGTTCCTTGGACAGAGGAGGGCCTCTCTCTCCCACATCGCTGCCAGAACCAGGTTTTCACCAGTGTGTTCATTAAAGCCACCATCCTAACAGCCTTTGCATATGTGTACGTTGGGGGGCAGGGGGTGGGTAGGAGTGAAAGTCACTAAAGAAGAGCCAGATACCCGCCACATAGTAGCTGAAGGGGAAGATAAAACTGTAAAACCTCTCTGAGAAGTTACCTTATACCATTTGCTCATCATTCATTTTGACAACCTCAGTTGTCAGTGACCTGCAGAAAAAGGAATACCCTGGAACAGGATTTCTCAACATCAGAACTACGGAGCTCTGGGCCCAGATCATTCTTTGTGGTCCTGCAGGGTGTTTAGTGACATCACTGGCCTCCACCCACTGGACACCAGTAGCGTCTCCACAGCCCAACCCATCCATGACAACAAAACATGTCTCCAGATACTGCCAAATGGTGCCTGGGGGGAACTGCCTGCGGCTGAGAATCACCACACTGGAAGGACAGGACAGGACGACCCTGAAGAAGCCATCCTAGTCTCTACGTTGCTTCACTTTGAACTCCGCTGTGGTGGTCTCTTCCCCTCCCAGCCATTCTCCAAGGCCCTCCTTCCCCATGGAGCGCGCCCCCTCCTTGTACCCCCCGTCTGGCAAGGCAGAACGAGACGATTACAAACAATCTGGAAAGCCAAGAGCTACAGAGGCATTTCCTCAGGAGCAGACCTGTAGGGGGTGACACTTCTACAATCGGGAAGTCCATTTATGAACGCTAACACACCACTGCAAACACAAAATTAGCAGAGTCCATCTTGAAAGCCATGAATCTCAGGCTTTGCTAGTTTCACCATGAACCCGCTTCTACACATCATGCAAACTGAGTCCTTCCTCAGTTTTCTTCTCTGGCCTGAGCTTTTTCCAGAGTACTATGTCAGGTGACCCCCACATATGACATCCAGTGTGTTTTTTCTGTTGTCAACAGATACGCAAGACAGTATCCCTTTTGCTTTCTTCCCCACAAGTTATTTAAGGTGAAACCATACTGCTTTCTGCAAAAGAGGTACAAATTTGACCAGAACTCATTTAAAAGAAACCATCTAGATCTTAATTTCCTAGGCTGCATGGAAAATGAAATTGTTCTACTTATTAAAATAGCCTTTCTTCAAATTCTTGTGACTTACTAAAAATGACCATTAACATTTTCAGTTGGTTCCATTTTGGTTTTGGTCAGAGTTTCTTCTGAATTGAGTTTCACTGACACTTTGGTGACATCTATCCTTCACTTCCTTTTTTTTTCTGGTGCCTTCTGGGACTGGGGCAAAGGGATGTGCTCCCCTTGTTGGCACAATACTTCTCTCTCTGGCTAGGACTGATGGAGACCTGATGCTCCAATTGTAACAATAAAAATCATACTTTTCTTTCCAAAGCTCTTATTTACTCTCCTTAACGTTATATGTAAGAACCTCTTGTGAGCACAGCGTAAACCAGGCTTCCTTGGGACTCCATCACTAGAAAAAGCCCTCTCCTCACCTTGAAGAGATCTAACAGGAATGACACATGAGTATATATAAACAACAACAACAACAACGCTAATAGTAGTACAGTTGACTTTGAATAATGTGGGAGGTAGCGGTACAATTGAAAATCTGCATGTGACTTGACTCCCCAAAAACGTAACTACTAATAACCTACTGTTGACCAGAAGCCTCACCAATAAAAGAAACACATATTTTGTATGTTATATGCATTATATACTGTATACACTGTGTGTGTAAAAAAAAACCACACATGTAAACAGACCTGCACTGTTCCACCCCGTGTCTTTCAAGGGTCAACTGTAATCTGAGTATGTACTATGTTCCTATACTCTTCAAGCACTTTACAAACATTAACTCACAAAATACTGGGAAATACTTGATATCTGTAATGATGACAAACAACAAATACGGTTATCTGAGGTCTAATTATAGCTGGTGGAGAGCTGCCAGGAAAGCTTCATGGAGAAAGAGGGCTTTGAACTGAGCCTTTGACATCTTTGCATTTTATAAAGGCTGAGAGGCTTCCAGGCATCAATCACACACTTGTATCTTATTAACCCCTTATCTTCTCACACAGTATTTGAGGCCACTTATAATAAAAAATGCAGCCATAACAGAATTGTTACCCCAAGACTTAACATGCAAAGATCCCTTACAGAAGGGAGAGGTATAGGAAAGAATTCAGATTAGTTCTCCAAACTGAGGTAAAAATCAAAGAGTCCGGCCATCTTACATAGGAGTTTCCTAACTTTAACTCCTGTGTAAAAAAAACAAAACAAAAACAGACACTGCGCCTGCTCTAAAGAAAATTGGCAGAACGAATCTTTACCCAAGGGGGTGGGAAATAGCAGCATAAATTGTCTTCCACAAATACAGAACAGTAGCTCATACCTGAGCTTCTCACACTTAAAATTACTATCTTGTGAGGCCCTTTCTGTGGGGAGCTAAGAAGCCACGAACCCAGAAGGCACATTTCTGGTGTTCTAATACCGACCAGATCAAGGGGGAGAACTTCAAGTAGCACTTTTCAAACTCCAGTGTGATCCCAGCAACCTGGGATTCTGATTTCGCTGGCCTGGGTCAGGGCCTGAGGTTGTGCATTTCTCACAGTCTTGTGAGGCACACACAGGTGCGGAGCAGCAGCGGTCAGACGTGAGCACGCCATTACCAGAACACACGGATGGCCGCACCCTGTCTCCTGAGTTTCTGACACAGAAGTTCTGGGATGGCGCTCAACAGTTTGCATTTCTTTAAAAACAAAACAAAAACCCAGCTGCTTTATGGAGGTATGACTGACATACAAAAACCGATAGATATTTAACATATACAACTTGATGGTTTGGAGAGAAATATGTGTTCGTGGACCTATATGACCACATTCTATGCCATAAACCCCTCCATCACCTCCAAGAGTCTCCTCCTGCCGGTACTCTTATGATCACATTCTGTGGGACAGGCATTTGCATTTCTAGCATGTTCCCGGTGATACTCATGCTGCTGACACATATCTCCCCAGCCACCACATTTTAAGGACCACTGGCTTAGAACATCCCTCCTGAGTGTGCTGAGTGGTCCCTCCAGGGCTTCGCAGGAAAGTTCGGGGGGTGGGGTGGGGGAGGGGTAGGCATTTCAAGATAAAACCACCAAGATGGGCCTTCCAAGTAGGTATTTTGTGAACTGGAAATGAAAAGGGGTCCTCGGGCTTTAGATAACAAAGATAAGGACAGCTGGCATATCGTCGACATTTTCTCTCTGCACCCAACAAAAGGTTTACCTCCCATCATCTCACTCAGCATCCGGCAGGGCAGCAGAGCCGGGATTGGAGGCGGAGTGGAGGAGCCGGCGCCCCGTGTGCGAGCCGGGAGGTAGCGTCGCGCCTCCTGTGCGTTGCTGTGGGCTGCGGAGGTACCTGCGGGGCTAGGCCGACTCGGCCCTCAGGAAACACCTTTAGGTCCGGACAAGCAGACGCTGGAGGCCTGAGTTCTGCTTCACGGGGCCTGCAGGAAACAAGCCAAAGAATTGGGGGGCAGGTGTTAACAATCATCTGTCTCAACCACAAAAGTACCTGAATATAGAACAGAGTTTATCAACCCTGGCGCGCATGAGAAGCACCTGGATGCCCAGGACCCATCTGCGGAGACGCGTTTTTAAAAGCTCCCCAGCCAGGGTTGACAACTGCTGGTCTAGGTTTGACTGGGGGCCAGATGAGTGGGCAGAGGTAGGGAGCAAAAACCAGACTGACTTATCAAACAAATCACCTATTCCCAGAGTGGATCACTTCGGGCCTTGCCAAATTAGCCACAGTGGTTTCTCACGCTCTTCTTTAGAGCAGTTCTCCAATTTCGGGCAGATCAGAGTCACCTGGAGGGTTTGTGAAAGCAGATTGTTGGGGGGTGCCCACCGTTTCTAACTCAGCAAGTCTGGAGTGGGCACGAGAATTCGGTATCTAACAGGTGATGCTGATTCTACAGGTTCCAGAAGTTTAGCTGCTTTGCTCTTAAGACCTTAACTCTTACATAGAAAGGGATGCCTGTTTTTCAGATTTTTCTATTTTTTCTCTGCTTTTTTTTTTAACTGGAGCAAAAATAATGCAGATAGACAAAAATGAAAACATTGAAATCAACCATAATCCAATGATACACCATAAGAAGCAGCAACTTTTTCCCTACACTATAAATTTGTATAAGTACAGATTTTCTGCGCAATAATACTGATCATATGAAGAACATTACTGCATCTAAAAAGATATTTATACATTCAATTCCCCTTATATCAAAATCTACACAATAAAATTTGCTTTGGGGCACCTGGCTGGCTCAGGCGGTGGGGCCTGCGACTCAATCTTGGGGTCATGAGTTTGCACCTCATGTTGGCTATAGAGATTATTTAAAAATAAAATTTTTAGGGGCACCTGGCTGGCTTAGTCATTAAGCGTCTGCCTTCCCTTCAGGCCATGGTCCCAGGATCCTGGGATCCAGCCCCACAAGGGGCTCCCTGATCGGTGGGAAGCCTGCTTCTCCCTCTCCCACTCCCCCTGCTTGTGCTCCCTCTTGCTGTCTCTCTGTCAAAAAATAAATAAAATCTTTTAAAAAAATAGAATAAAATAAAATCTTTAATAAAATAAAATTTGCTTTTTTAAGTTTAGAGCTATAACAAAATTTATTCCTCTTAATAATACATTGAATATTTTATAATTAAAACTAGTCTTAGAAAAGCTATCTCCAGCTATTTAAATAAATATAAAGAGGCCACAGCCCTGTTAAAATGCTTTATTTAGGGTTGAATTGTAGGGGTATTATTTTGGAAAAGCCTCAAAAGAAATGCTTAAAGTGTAGGATCTATATCAACTGCAGAGTTTGGCCCATAAATGTTTCCCTTTATAAACTCAGAGTAATGATCAAGAGATACTGAAGGTTTTCATTGTTTATAACCCTTTTCTCTATTGAGTAAAGTGGAGAACAGCAGAGATTAAGAGTGGAGTGCCCTTAGAATCAGCTTGTCTAGGATGCCTGCGTGGCTCAGTCAGTTAAGCATCTGCCTTCAGCTCAGGTCATGATCCTGGGGTCCTGAGATGGAGTCCATATCCGGCTCCCTGCTCAGCGGGAAGCCTGGCTCTCTCTGCCTGCCGCTCCCCCTGCTTGTGCACTTGTGTGCCCTCTCTCTCTCTCTCTGCCAAATAAAAAATAAATAAATAAATAAACAAAAAATAAACCATTGGGGCCCCTGGGTGGCTCAGTCGTTAAGCATCTGCCTTTGGCTCAGGTCATGATCCCAGGGTCCTGGGATCGAGCCCCGCTTCTGGCTCCCTGCTCTGTGGGAAAGCCTGCTTCTCCCTCTCCCACTCGCCTTGCTTGAGTTCCCTCTCTTGCTGTGTCTCTCTCTGTCAAATAAATAAATAAAATCTTAAAAAAAAAACTTAAAAAAAAAGAATCTGCTTGTCTGTTCACATGTGGGACAAGAGTTAGAAAAGCAGTCCAGACCTCCTGGCATGTGATGGTACAGCCTTTGGATGTGACTGTATCACTTGTGGACGAAAAGATTATATATGTGGGCGCCTGGGTGGCTCAGTGGGTTAAAGCCTCTGCTTTCGGCTCAGGTCATGATCTCAGCGTCCTGGGATCGAGGCCTGCATCGGGCTCTCTGCTCAGCAGGGAGCCTGCTTCCTCCTCTCCCTGTCTCTCTGCCTGCCTCTCTGCCTACTTGTAATTTCTCTCTCTGTGTCAAATAAATAAATAAAATCTTAAAAAAAAAAAAGAAAAGAAAAGATGATTTATGAAAAGGAAGACAGAAAAGAATTAAAACAACTAGGTCACTACAGTAAAACACAAAAGTATAAATGAAGAGTCCAAATCTCCACAAAAGGTCAGGCAAATAAAAAATAACTGATATGTGCAGCAACTGTTCTGAACAGTGAACTTGAAATTAAATTCAGGAATCCCTTAAGCAAGGGTGGCTGCCGGCGGTCCCTGAAGCCAGTCTTTAGCCCCTGCCCCAGGTGAGGAGTGCCCCCCCTTACCCACAGAGGTGTGTCCCCAAGAGCCAGGCTTGCTGTTGGCCCTCTGCACACAGGGCACTCCAGCTTTCTCGGGTCCCCACCATTCTGAGGCACACCCAGTCAGCTCCCGGGCACATAACTCTGTCTTTCCTCCTGGAGGGGAGGGCACCAACAACGGGGGAGGGCACTCTTCTCAGCCCTCGATACACTCCTGAAAGTGCCCATGCCAGGGCTTCATTCCCAGGGATTCTTTTTTTTTTTTTTGAGAGAGAGAGA
>LNAC01000119.1:2790293-2821898 GCA_002007465.1 Ailurus styani
AAAGGCCAGGCAAATAAAAAATAACTGATATGTGCAGCAACTGTTCTGAACAGTGAACTTGGAGCCAAACTGTGCAAACTTTTAATACTGTTCAGTATACCATTGTACAGATATACCACAACTTGTTAATCTGTTCTGCTATTGATGGGCATTTGAGTTGTCTGTGGCTTGAGCAATTGCCAATAATACTGCTGCAAACACTTCTGTAAGGTCCCTTGGTGCACATGTGCCTAAATGTGCCTACATTTCTCTTGGGTATAAACCTAGGAGTAGACTCCCTGGATCACAGGGAAATGTTGGTTCAACTCCAATAGCTACTACCAAACTGCTTTCCAAGGTGGTTGTACAAATTTACACTCCCATAGCATGTTTGTGAGTTTTAGTTGCTCCACATCCTAGTAGGAGAGCAATATTTGTAAAAACTCCCTGGGGGCTTTGCCGTGCTTCAGCTGGAGAACCACTGGTGCCACCATATATCAAATACTTTGAAAATGGCATAAGGTCTCACATATCGTTGGAGCCCTGGAGGAGTGGGGATTATAAGGTGATGTTTTCACAACCACCCAAGAAGCAGACAGGACAGATTTTTTTATTCCTATTTTGCTAATCAAGACACTAAGACTCAAAGTTCATTGACTTGCCAAAAGTAATATAGCCATATGGGAACAGTTGGACTAAAACCCAGGACTCTTGATTTCTATCCCTTTGTATGTTCCAACACACAATATGACATTATTCATTAGATGTCCAACATATTGAGGTTTGGGCCAACTTCTCTGTTGTCTCTTATTCCAGACTTTAAGAAAGAAAAGAAAGTAGAAGTCTCTAGGCATGACTGTGAGAAGCACACACACTCTTCCTTCAGGCAAGGATGTGAAACAGTAAATGTGCCCCTTCGGTGCCTGGGACCAGAAGAGGGGTCAGTCCCCTCAGGAGCAATGTGGCCTGAGTTTCCCTCTGACTCAGCTCTTCTGTAGCCTCACTGGGTGACCTTGGACAAGGGACTCAACCTCTGCGTCTCAATTTCCCCACTGGAAAAATGAAAATATAATATATGTATATCTCATGTTTTAAGGAATGAATACCATATATAAAAACCTAATACATATAAGCATTCAACACAATACAGATATTTCTTAATGTTACCAGACTGACCCCATTAACCCTCCATCTTCCCTCTCTCCCTCCTTACTGGATCTTTCCCACCAATGTACAAATGCAGTTATTTCTATTTTTAAAAATCTCTCTCAACCCTACTTCCTCCTCTAGCTTGAGCCCCATTTCTCTCTTCCCAACTGATGGCCTTTAAAGCATTGTTTGTACTCACTAACTGCAATTCTTCCACTTAATGTGTTCTTGAACCCTTCCAACAAGACTTCCATCCCCACCACTCCACTGACAACTACTCTTTTCAAAGTCGCCAATGACTTTGACTTTGGAGGATTCTCAGCCTTCATTTTACTTACTCTGTCAGCAGCAACGGTGGACTCGGTGGCTTCCTCCCTCCTCCTGGAGACATCCTCACCTGGCTTCCAGACCTTCCCGGCACCATACTCTTCCCCTTCTCCTCCTCATTGTCTGGTCCTTCGGTCTTTTCCACTTGTTTTTTCCCTTTTGCTCAGTCATAAACACTAGACTGTGCCAGGACTCATGCCTTGGACTTCTCTTTTCCATCTACTGTCATTTCCTCAAAAACCTCATCATCTCTTAGCTTTATATACTATTACTCATTAATGACTCCCCAAAATTTATATCCGGGCCCGACCACTCTCCTGAATTCTGAACTCATAAATCTGACTGCCTACTTGGGCTCTCCATTTGGATGTTGAAAGGGATCTAGAATGTAAATCCCCACCACTGAATTTCTGATCTTTTCCCCAGCCTGCACCCCATTAGTCTTCCCTCTTGGTTCAGGGCAACTCCCTTTTTCTAGTTGCTCAATAAAAGACCTCAATATTCTGTTTAACTCCTTTCTTTTCCTCACTCCCCGAAACCAATCCATTAGCAAGTCTTTTGATCCTATTTTCAAAATATGTCCTCTGTTTCTGTTACTACTTTGGTCTAAGATACCTTCTTCTCTTCCTTGGAGTATTGCAATGGCTTCCTAACTAGCTTCACCCTGTCCTTCACAGGTAACTCTCAGACACAGCAGCCAGAGGGATCCTGTTGAAATGCAAATCAGATCTTGTCACTCCCTGGCTTAAACTATATAGTCACTTCCCATCCTGTTCAGCATAAATCAGCACGCTAACAAGAGCCCTCCATAATCCTCCACCTACGTGCGTGCGTGCGCCACTTTTCTGACCTCACCTTCCACTCTTTCTTGTGCTCATCCTGTTCCTGATTTGGTCACACTTGGCCTGCTTTTTGATCCCTAAACTTGCCAGGCCTGCTCCTGCCTCTGCGCTTTGTCATTTGAATCTTTCCACCAAGGTTCTGCCTGGGCCGAGAGTGCTTCTAATCCAGATATTTTCTCCTCCCCACCTCCTTTCTTTAAACATCATCTTCTACGGAGGCACTCCCTAAACTCCTTACCTTACACTGTACCGTACCCTTCTTTATTTTCTCCCTAGCACTTCTCACCACCAAGCACAAGACACATGCATTGCTGTTCTTGTTGCTGTTATCTGTCCCGTTTCCTGACTGTGTTCCCCAATGGAACGTATGGGGCACCAAGATAGGGTTTTTGCCATTTTGGTTCACTCCGATTTCTCCAGCGGCTGCAGTGGTGCTTGCTTATAACACAAGCTCAGCAAATATTGGTTTAATGAATGAATTAGTCCCTACTCACAAATGAAAAAGCAAACAAACATCCTCAGTGAAAATATCTTGGGGGAAATCCTCAAGAGTTCTCCAGCCTCTTAGAAATACAACTTATTTGAAGGGGGAAGTCATTTTGGTTTTCCCCTTTATTTCTGAAAGTTCTGTTTAACCAAAACTAGGCATGCCTGCCCCCAGGAATGCCTTTGCAATCTTTAATATGCCTTAAGGAGAGCACAGAAAAGAACGGAGAGTAGGAGCCTGGTTGGGGGGGGGGCAAGGAAAGGGGGAGCAAAGCAGAGGAAGAATGAAGAGACCAGAGCTGCAGCGGGCACCCGAGCCACAGAAACTGGACTTGCGTTGGGCCTTTCCACCTCAACTAGGTCCTGAAGCAGCCTTCCTGTCTGTGGCTCTGCTCCCTGGTACCCACAGCCCCCCCCCGGTTCATCACCCCTCCCAACAAAGAGTCCTTCTGGCTGGTTGCATCACTAATGGATGCTATCTTTCTGTTTAAAATCTGCATTGTATAATGGTGTGTCTTAAGATAGAACAAAAAACTACTTAAAGCCGGTGTAAACACCATTTCTCTTAGTAGAGGAGTGAGAGGGTGGAAGGGATATCGACTGCCCCAACGCTTGACAAAGAGGGGGTGCTTGGCTTTCCTGACTTGCACACCTCCATGATGAAGGCGTGGCCAGGGGCTCTGGACCCAGGGCGGGGGTGGGGGTGCAGTCGTTAAGTGTCCTAATCTTGGTTTCGGTTCAGGTGGTGATCAGGTTGTGAGATTGAGCCCCCTGTCAAGCTCTGAGCCTAGCAGGGAGTCTGCTTGGGTTTCTCTCTCCCTCTGCCCCTACCCCCCAAAACACACACCCCCATAGATAGATAGATAGATAGATAGATAGATAAATCTTAAAAAAAAAAAAAAAAAAAAAAAAAAGAATGGCCAACCCCAGCTGTCTAGCAGGACCAGCTAGCAAAGGCAGATGCGGCAGCCTCTCCCAAGTGGCATGATGTGAGAGGCACCAAAGCCTGCTGCACCCATCACCTGCCAGAGCGTTTGCCCTGCTCTGATTAGCACCGCTCTTCCTTTTTGCTGTGTCTCTGGGAGCTGCCTATCAAAACCCCAGATGCCCCATGGAAGGCAGAGAGTCCCATGCAAGAGAGTCACTCACACTTACCAGTGCAAGGATGCAAACGGAGGTTTCTAAAATATATGTTTAAATATTTAAGAGTTGTAAATCAACCGATGACATATGTTCCATTCCTCCCGCCCTGACAACTGCCTGGAAGACTGGGTTCCAACTTAGAATTCTCAGATTCTTTGTACTTCTCTGGCAGAACCAGTGGCACATGAGTGCCAGCCTGGCTCCCAGCCCATGCTTAGCTTCCCCTCGGCTCCCAGCCTGGCTCCATCCCACACTACAGGGGCCTTCTGCACATCCATGGGCACACCCCAGTCTGCACCTCCAAGTCCTGTTCACCTCCCCAAACAGCTGCCCCCTTGGCCACCTTTGGCTTTGGGGTACGGTACACAGACTAGGGGCACAGTCTTCCTTCAAGAGGACCCATATCTGGAAGAGGCCTATAGGAGACCTGGGCTCTTCAGGGCCTCCGGTGCCCAGAATGTGCTCTAGGAGAAGAGCAGGGGCTCTGGGAGAGGGAGGGGGCATGTCCCCTTGACCCTAAGGAAGCTCACCCCCTGGGCAGAGGCGGGGCAGGCACAGGCCTGTCCTTGAAAGCACAGGGTTCAGCATGGGGCCCCTCTCGCCTGGATCGAAGGGCTGTGCTTCCCAGTTCTGGGGAGGGAAGGAGAGGACAGAGAAGTAAGAGGGAGGGAGAAGTGGGGACTATGTGCCCAGCATGAGGTGCTGCCTGCAGAGGGGCACACAGTGAGGAGTCCCTGGGCAGCCAGGGAACCAGCCTGGAAGTGGGGGAAAGGAGAGTCAGGAGAGGAGGAACGGGCAAGTAGGTGAGTGGGAAGTAAAAGGGCACTGAAAATGAACCTACTTTATAAATAACCTGGGTGTATTTCACTTATGTAAGTATAATGTGGTTTTTTTACTGAACTATTCCTCATACTCCCCAGTTCATGGCATGTTATCATCATCATTACTATATCATTGGTGCTAAAGAACCAATCTTGTTTTATGTATGGATTTATTGCATTTCCTCTCCTTTCCCCACTCTCCATTCCTGATCCCCACTGGCAACCATTCTGATATATTAAAGACTATTTCGTATGGCGAGAGGGCCTTTCAGGCTCCTCTCTCTTCATCTCTGGGTGCAGTGGCCTTGTGTCTCAGCCACGCCTGAACCAGGAGATCGTCCCTCTGCAGAGACCTGTTATGTCTCTTTGAAGTGATCATGTATCTTCCATTTCCATTACGAGACCTAGACAGCTCCCTCCTAGACCTCAGAAGAACAGAACCATATTAAAACTGCTACAAGACCCTGATAACCCCAGCATGGACTCGCAAACATCACTCCACCTTGGATTCCAAAGGAGAAGTCAAAATCTCAGTAGTATTTTCATCTGTAAGTGAGTCCCTGCAGTTTTATTGTTCTCATGTTGTTTTACAGCCTATTATATCCAATGTAATATATTTTTATTTTTTCTAATATGTTTTTAAAAGATTTATTTATGTGTTTGAGAGAGAGAGGGAGCATGTGTGCATGGGGTGGGGGGCCGAGGGAGAGAGAATCCCAAGCAGACTCCCCACTGAGCATGGAGCCCAACACAGGGCTTGATCTCACAACCCCAAGACCATGACCTGAGCCGAAATCAAGAGTGGGACGCTTAACCAACGGAGCCACCCAGGCACCCCCATCCAATGTAGTTAATATTTTATCTCCTAAAAAAGAGTTTGGCATATTTTATACAGTAGATACAGCAGTGTTTCTGTATTTACTTATTTTCGGGAAACAGTCTCTTAAGTTTCTGGCTACTCCAGGCACAGTAATTTTGATCATTTTTGTCTCGCATATTCCAGTCATGTCTTACATCTAAACATTTCCTAATCTTTCTATTGTCATTCTACTTACCTTTGAACACCAAAAATATGGTTGATTTTCATTGACTTAAAATTGTTGACTAGTTGACTAATTGACTCCCAATTATAGTATCCAAAGTTAAATTTTTAAAATTTGTTTGATAGGATTGCTCTGTGTGTGTGTGTGCGTGTGACAGAGAAAGAGAGAGAGAGAGAGAGAGAAATAACTTACACATCTAAATTATCCAGAGGTCAATTTAAAAATAATTTTAAATAAATTTTAATTTAAAACAAATTTAAAATAATTTAAAATAAATTTTTAGCATTGATCTAATTTTTTCTCTTCATTAAGATATTTAAATCTTAATGTAAATTAAATGTAACTTTGTAGTAATATGTTTTTATTTATGGAATTTGACTTATACTATAGGAAAACAAACACATTAAGAAGGGAAATAAATACTAAGAGACCTATGAGATCCTTAGCAAAATTGCTAAACACTCTCTCCCAAGTGTACTTACTTTTGTTTTCCAGATATGTGGGCATATGTTAAATGGTTTAGGAAACTACAGGAGTGTGGAACTAGCAGGGGGAAGCTTATCACTAAGAAGTCTCTGATAGTAATACTTCTGTTAGGTCAAAGTTAGAAATAATGTAATTGAATAAGTAAGGTACACTGTAAAAAAGGGTTAAATCCTTGGTTATCAAAAGTGCATCTGAAGACCAGCTCTTCAAGACTGTGGGCTCTGAGACTAGGGACAGAAGGTAGGGAGAAACCACAAACTGGTCCAGGGAACACTCTCCTGAGAAGCAGAGGCCTACCTTTGCAGGCCTCTCACCATTAATCTAAAGAGTGGATCTCTAGGACAACTAAGGGATTGTCACTAAGGGAGGATTAGGACCACTGGATCCTGGCCATTCTTACCACATCAGTATTTAAACATATGGTCAACTGGTGCTAAAATAACTAGGAATTGCCAAAAATATAGGCGAGCTCTTGAATTGAAGAGCCTTCCTTGTGTCTGCCCTTGGAAAGTTCAGAGCTATTTGGGAACCTGGAGCCAGAAGCCTTCAGCTTCTAGTCCTGGCTTTGCAGGTAACTATGTGACCTATGATCCTTTATAGCGTGTCTGTGTTCCAGCATCCTCCCCCACAAGGCTGCTGTTGGCTCACACTGCAACTTCATGCAAATTAGGAAAAGGTGCCCCAGGCAGACAGACAGAGCCCTGCACTGAAAGCATCCGGCGTGGAGAATGGGGTATCACATTGTCCACAAGCCAGAAGGCTGTCATTCCCCATCAGTTTTCAAACAAGCTTCGTCCCTCTTCAAAAACCCTCCCCCGGACACCCTCCAAGGACTACCCCAAAGCTCGGTTCCCCTTCTCACCCTTCGATAAGGTCACCATGTGGCTAAATCTAAGGGACAGTTTTTGTTCTCATTTTATAGGCCCTCAGGAAAGTTTGACCCTGCTTATCACTCTCTCCTTAAAATGATCTTCCCTTGGCCCCAACAGCACCACACACTCCTGGTCCTCCTCCTTCTCTCTCTGGCTTCTCAATTTCTCTGGCTGGGGCTTCCTCCTTGAAACCATGTTTAAATGTGAGCCTTCCTCAAGCCTCAATCCTGACCTTCCCTTCTTCCCATTCTAGACTCTTTCATTGGTGCCAGTGACCTCAAATACTATATCCACAGCCAGGGCAAATCTTATTCCTGCATCCTCCCATTCACCGCAGGAAGGAACTGTCTGGAGCAACCTCTTCTGGCAGTCTCTTCACTACTTACCATTCTCCTCCAAAGACCAAGTAACTGAGCTGATGGGGAAGGTCGGGGAAACACTGCCCTAGCTCTGGTGACAACATGGCTGGATCTGGCAAGCTCCCCAGCAGACCAGAAGGCTGGAAACGGGGGTGGAGATGTTCAATTCGGGGCGAAGCTATGATGAAGCCCAATGATGACAGCAGATTTCCAGCTGCATTTTCCAGCTCAACTTTAGCAGCAATAAAATTGGTCTACTGATCCCTAGTGGTGGTCTGATCTTACCTCTTAGTTGATTCTGAACTTGGATGGGGGGGGGGGTTGGGTTTGTTTCCTCTTCACCACCAAACCCCATACGTGGTCTACAAACCAGGAAAGCTTAAGGAATGGGTACGAAGATAGGGCTTTGGAGAAATAAGATATACCGAGAGAGAAGGATGCTTCAGGTGTAGCTGAACTAGGAGGTGTCTGTACTTTGTAAGCACAGGGCTTCCAGGTCCCTGACTGCTTTAAGACACAGTGGTTTAATGAGACTGGTGTCACGGGGCTTGGGCAAACCCAGGCCTTTGTGATCCCAGTGCATATGGGCCATGAAGTCTTTTGCAAATTACAGATCTAAGCAGGTGCCCCCAACATGGGGATTAGAAGGTCTGTCACTTAAAACATGAAGAGTTCCAATGAAAAAATTCTTTAGGCATTAGTGGTTGGGAAAATTTCTTGCTGCTCCTACCATATTTCTTAGCCAGGAACAGCGTAAAGGAAACTATATCACATGAAACGTCCTATAAAGGGAGCTAGGTACCCCCGGAGTGAGAGCTATGGTTCTTGAACGCTAACATTCATAAGACTCACCTAGTGAGTTTGTTTACTTTCCTTTTCTGGGCTCCCTACCCCTGATTCAGTAGCTCTGGGGTAAGGCCTTTGGGTGAGCATTTCTAACAAGTTCCCAGGTGGAGCCATGCCTCCGAGGACCACTGAGAACACTGGGTCAGAACGTACTAGTTGTGCGGTTCTAGCTTTAGGTGCGTTAAATCAACTACTTCAAATGCTCTTCCTCTTTGTTATGTTGAACTGGACCCAGCTTTAGGGCCAAGGAGTGAACCCTGGTGGAATTAACCTCCTGGTTCCTTAAGGCTTGCCTACAGACTCCTAGAATCACCCTCAAGCCCCACCATGTGGATCAAAAATCCTCTACATTTGTTATCTAAGCCGGGCAATGGATTTGATCAGAGATTCAAATAAGGGCCTTATTTGACGGCTGGCAGGCCATATTTTTGGGCATTGATGAAAATATTAGTAAATCAAAGGCTCAGAAAGAATAGTAAAAGGTGGGGTGCCTGGGTGGCTCAGTCAGTTAAGTATCTGCCTTCGGCTAAGGTCATGATCCCAGGTCCTGGGGCTCCCTGCTCAGTGGAGAGCCTGTTTCTTCCGGCTCCCCCTGCTTGTGCTTGCTTTCTCTCTGTCAAATAAATAAATACCAAAAGAAAGAAAGAAAGAAAGAAAGAAAGAAAGAAAGAAAGAAAGAAAGAAAGAAAAGAAAAAGAATAGTAAAGGGTCTGTGCCAGGAACACAGGAACATACTGTCTCCAGGAATCAAGGAGGAACTGGATTGGTTTAGAAACCAAACTCTAGTAAGGCTCTTCTGAACTCTTTTCTCAACTGGGCCCTGACTTCTGGGCTTCCATGTTCATCCCCACCTTGTCCAATTTCAGCAAGAGTCCTGTTAGTGAGTTTAACCAGAACCCCACCTCCCCTTGATATCTGATCAGGTTCCTCGCCCTCCAGCACCCCCAGGTGAGGTCTGGTGTCCCTGGCCTGCGTTCAGCAAGAGTCCTGTGAGGTGGGCTTAGCCAGAACACCCCCCTGGCCCCCTGATGTTTCCTCTGAGTGATTTTCCATCCACAGACCCACCCCCCCTCTTTGGCTATGCATTCCCACTTGCCCATGCTGTATTCTGAGTCGAGCCCAATCTCTCTTCCCTACCGCAAAACCCCATTGCAGTGGTTCCTACCCCTGAATAGAGAGTCTGCCTTACCATTCATTCTCTAACAAGAGTTATGAATACTTTTTTCTTTAACAAAACTTTGATCTTGAAGTGAGAATGAGAGCAGACACAGAGAGATAAATAAAGGAGTCAGGATGATAACAGAAGGGATAATCAGCAGGGGAAGCCCGAGGTTCGGCCAGAGACATACCTTGGTTGTTTGCAGCCGGTGTCTATTCTGATCGTCCAACACGGGGCCTTACCGCCACGGCCATGTGGAGGGAAGGATTTCTCTCTAGAGACAGGTTTTGATCATGGAGGTCAGGCTAGTCCAATATGAAAGGTGAAATGAGATATGCTTGGACCTAACCTCTCTTAAAGAAGGTGTTAAACACCTTTTTCTTTTAGTTATTACTAGACCAGAAAAGCTGACTAGAGGGAGGTGAACTCTCATAGAGGGAGGTGAAATTTCAGAGAACAGGCTGGAATAATCTAGACCCTGCCATCCCCAACCAGAGAGTACAGTTCCAGGAAGCTCTTGAGAAGTACCCTCTGAAAAGGTCAGATAAGGAGTCAACAATAAGTTTAATTGGGGAATCACCCTTTAAAGATTGTGACAGTTATCGCAGGTAGTCATGCAACCGTGGCCAGATTTAAGAGGGGAGGTCTGGGAAGATGAGCACAGAATGCTTCTAGAATTACCAGTGAGCTCTGAGGTGGCTCAGTCATGACAGGAGACAATGCAGGCCTGGCAAGTGCCCTGAGGGAACCTACTGGGGAAACTTCTGGAGGAGGGCTTTCAGCAAAGGCCCAGGATGATGAAGTGAGCTGCATGCAAACCAGGCAGGACAGCAGTAGAGTCCAGGCCTAGGTTAGATACCGGTCCAGGATACTAGCGCCATCCCCGAAAGAACACCTGCCCAAAAGGAGAGATAAAGGAGGACAAGACCTGTGTCAACAGCCGATTTCTGGCAGACTCAGAACTTCATTACTTCACATTGTTTGCTGGGGTGGACCCCACAAGACCATGTCTAAGGAGTATATCAGGAAAGCAAATGTCTTGATTCAAAAGCAAAGGGAAAGAAAGAGTAAAACACTAACCAATACAGCAAAAACATTGCTGGCTTACATGATAAAGAAGGAAATGATCAATTTAAGAAGAAAGTGGCTCAGTTGGTTAAGCGTCTACCTTCGGCTCAGGACATGATCCCAGGGTCCTGGGATAGAGTCTGGCATCAGGATCCTCGCTCAGTGGGGAGCCTGCTTCTCCCTCGGCCTGCCGCTCCCCCTGCTTGTGCTCTCTCTCTCTCTTTCTCTGACACATAAATAAATTAGAAAAAAAAAATCACATTAAAATGTTAAAAATGGGGCTGAATCTTCCTAAAAAGAGAAGTGGAACGACAGAGACAAAGAGATGATCAGAGACACGTCCCACTTCGAAGAAAAAGACCCGACAGTCTCTGCGGCCTTCGGCACAGCTTGAATACCCAAGATAAAGGCAGTGCTCTGTGGCCTAGCACATGGCTGACAGGGCTGTGGTCCCCAGCCCCAGAGAAGAGCCTCAGAACCACCACCACAAACAAATATGTGCAGGGTACTGTTCTAGGTTCTGGGACTACAGCCTGGACAAAGGCCTCTGCCCTCACGGAGCATACAGCCAACAGCAGCTTCGGTTGAGAAATCGACTATGAATGGTTCTCCAACTTAAATAAGAGAGAAAACTGTTTTAGGAGGCCAGTATTACAGGCCTACGACATTCCGAGCAAGAGGCAGGAGCTCCTAGGGGCTCAGAAAAGCTGATAAATATTCAGGGATTTTACAAGGCACGACTATGGTAGCTTGAAATCTTCCATGGTGGGAGTACTTACACAAGGAAACAGGCAAATGCTTAAGTCAGGGTCTCTCTCTCTGTCTCCCCCAGAGAGCCAGCTTATCAGCACCCCATTGTAAGGACTGCTCATAAGAAGAATTGATTTTGACAGAGACACAGGGGAAGAGAAATTAGGGGTTTTAAATATACAGAATGGGGGGAAAAGGAGGCTCTAGTGAATCCTGGAACATCATTAAACATTTCTAAATTTTTCGAGAGGGTGGGAAGGTTTCAACTTCCAGATATGATATGGTACACCTAAGCCACAATTGACCTCTGAATGAAAGAGGTCTCCCAACCCCAAAAAGCTCACTGGTCAAGCACTATAGCAAACTGCCATGGAGACTCAGAGGCATTCAGACAAGGCTGATAGCAACAAGATTTTCTCTTTCCTGTTTTCTCCGTCTTCCTTCCTTCCCTCAGCTACCGCTAGGCCCTTGCCAGGGTTTTCAGAGGGCATCGGTACTATGTGTGTGTTCTGAGAGTCTAAGAACCTTATTTTGATTGATGTAGATACTCATCATGATTTTGGCTGCCTATCACCTGCCACCTTTTCCCCCTCCTTAAGGGTCTTGGTGGGAGACAGAGTCTTTGTCCTTTCATAGAAGCAGAAATGCCATTTACTCACTTTCCCAGCTTCCCTTGCAGCCACATGACACAGGTGCAGCCACATGACCAAGGCTCAGTCAATGAGACACATTCACCCAGAGCTTTGAATCCGGGGTCGGTGATGTACAGATGTGGGCCTGGCGGAGAATTCTCCATGGAGGGGGCGGTGCACAGGTCAGCAGCGGGCAACTGGGTCTTCACGGGCCAGTTGACAGGTCATGCCACTCAAAGCCAGGTTTTCCAATCGCCCCTGCAACTCCCCCAACTCTCCAAAGAACAACATCAATAAATTCCTTCTCTGCTTAAATCAGGCAGAATCTGTTTGTACAGCTCACGACTGAGAATCAGGGCTGATACAACTGTTTAAATGCCACAGGGACCAGCAGAAGGGCTCATATTATTCTAAGTTTCTCAGGTTTGGGGCCAGTGATGGGGTAGCTAGCTACGTCCTGTTAACCCTTTGGACTCCAACAGAGGAACATAGAAGAGATGTTGGCTGCCACCACAGAAGGGACCCCCCACCTTTTCCCAAGCACTGAATTCAGTGAGGCTGAAAAGGAGAACATTTGTGTGCAGGTGCCTGTGTGGCTCAATCGGTTAAGCTTCTGTCTTTGGCTCAGGTCATGATCCCAGGGTCCTGGGATCAAGTCCCACGTCAGGCTCCCTCCTCAGCGAGGAACATGCTTCTCCCTCTCTCTCTGCCTGCAACTCCTTTTGCTTGTGCTTGCTCACTCTCTCTGTCAAATAAATAAATAAATAAATAAATAAATAAATAAATAAATAAATAAATAAATAAATAAATAAAATCTTAAAAAAAAAAAGAACAAGTTTGTGAAAGATAGCTGTGCACTTCCATGTCTGCAAGCTTTATCTTACAAGAACATAGAGATTCAGTCTGGGAGCTTTCACTCCTTGGGAATGTAAGACTGTATTTCAGAACATCTAAATACTACCACGGAAGGGGGAGAAACTGCCAATTAAACTTTAACACAACACTTGCCACTTAAAATGCTGATCTTATACTTACTTAACAAGCTCTTTTAGAGTTACTTAGACATAGATTTTTACCATATGTTGTTCTTGTGCATACATAAAAAGGAAAACAGGAGCAAAATAACTTCAAGCAGTCTTAGAAGCTCTTTATGTTCAAAACCCAAATATTCTGAATCATGTTTGTTTTCAGAGTTGGAAAAGAGCTTTTAGTGAATATCATTTTACTTTTTTCCTAAGGCTTCACACAAGTCTAGAACATACCCTGCATACAGATCTTTTTACATTAAGACCTCTGTTTTACACAGTGTTCCCCCTTCTCACATTTCTTTCAAGCACTTTGTTTTGAAATAATTTTGGACTCACAATAACTTGCAAAAATAGCACAAAGAGTTCCTACAGGGGCGCCTGGGTGGCTCAGTTGGTTAAGCATCTGCTTTTGGCTCAGGTCATGATCCCAGGGTCCTGGGATCGAGCCCTGCATCGGGCTCCCTGCTCGGCGGGAATCCTGCTTCTCCCTCTCCCATTCCCCCTGCTTGTGTTCCCTCTCTCTCTCTCTCTCTGTCAGATAAATAAAATCTTTAAAAAAAAAAAGTTTCTGTATGTGCACTACCTATCTTCCCCTCAGGTTTCAAATTGCTTTTCAAAAATTGAGATATCATACACATACCACAAAATTCACCCTTTGAAAGTATACAATTCAATGGTTTTTAATATGTTCACTGTCATCACTACATATTCCAGAACGTCTCCATTACCTCAAAAAGAAACCCTACACCCATTAGCCTTTATTCCCCAGTCCACTGCTCCCGCTCTCCTACCTGCAACCACTAACTCACCTTCTGTCCTTATGGCTGGGTGGCTGGGCCACCTTTTAAATCAGAGTGGCTGGCCTGTGTGATTACAGACCGTGTCACCTTCTGTGTCATCAAGAGCACTGGTGATGGAGCATTTTACAAAAGTGCTCTGCTCTCTCTGCTGGGTTTTCTTCCAAGCTGCTGACACCCATTCTTCCACTTTTGATGCACATGGCAGGCAATGACATCGCCATCATAACAGCTGCCTGGCGAATGTGATTGTCATTTGACTCCCCATTTTAGAGAGGCTAAAATGTGGGGGGAAAAAAGTTCACCTCTTAGTATTGATGAAATTCTGTGATGGAAGGTTATTTGGGACATTTCAATTTAATTGGTGTTGCATCACTGTCAAACATCATATTGTCATATGTTTATATTGTCATCTGATCCCATTGCATAGCTTCTGGTAAACCAGTTGGACAAAAAACAGCTGAGCAAATATGAGACAGGAATGAGGATAGTGATGCTCTTTTCACCCTAGGGTGCAGTGGGCATTTAAATAAAGAACTATTCTGCTCCCATCTCAGAGCCTTCTTGGAGGAAAGGCTAACCTACCCATCAATTGTTGACAAAGGGACCCAAAGGTGCACTGGATGGTAGGGTGTCAGTGTCGAGGTTAGCCTCGTAAAGGTGGGGGCAGGACAACACGTTTCTAACCCTCACCTCAGGGAAATCCCCTACCATGACTGAACCACAGATAACAGCACTTGCCCTCTCTTCAGTCCTTACTGACAACGTGCTCCTGATTTTCTGATTGCCTGCTCCCCACCCTTTTCTGCCCTGCTCTGTGCCTGGGCAGGCTGACTGCTATGGACTGCATTCTGTGGTCATTACAGTCCCCTAGTTTCCAAGGGGGTTTGGTCGACAGGAGCGAGTTCAGATGGCACGACGAGCGAGTAGGCATATGTTTATCTTCCCCCATAGCCTCCCCTCACCCTGGGAACAGTCAGGGCCAGTTTGGGCACTGGTTTCTTTCCTCTGCCACATTCCTGTGCGGCAGCATCTCTGCCTTGGCTAGAGCTCTCACTGAATTCTGGTAAGAGCTCCCTTCCCTGATCCTCACTAGAATTTCCCTGTATGGAGTTCCTGGATGCTTCTACGTCCTTTGTTGGTGTCCTCAACCTTGCCCACGCCTCTGTAAATAATCCCTTAGCTATATTCCTCTCAATTATCTCTTTGAGTATGCCATGTGTTTCCTCCTGAAACACTCAGTCCTTGCCCCAGGAGGAGTGACTCACACACAGCTTGGTGCCTCTCCTCTTCTCTCTTGTCCAGGTGTGTGCCCCCTGCAGCAGGCATCCAGTCCTTTCTCCCACATGACGCCATTTTGTTGGGCCAGGGTCTGTTTCTTCAACAGGGTGGTCTGCAATTGGAGGCCAATAGGTTTAAATTCAGTGGGAAGATATTTAAAAGCCCAGTTTTATCTACTAATCAAGGCTGTATTCTACAATCCAGTTTTAACCAATTAAAAAGCTGAGATTTAAAATAATAATAATAATTAATTAATTAATTAAAAGCTGGGATTTGGGGCACGTGGGTGGCTCAGTGGGTTAAAGCCTCTGCCTTCAGCTCAGGTCATGATCTCAGGGTCCTGGGATCCAGGCCCACATTGGGCTCCATGCTCAGCGGGGAGCCTGCCTCCTCCTCTCTCTTTGCCTGCCTCTCTGCCTACTTGTGATCTCTCTCTCTCTCTCTCTCTCTGTCAAATAAATAAATAAAATCTTAAAAAAATAAAGCTGGGATTTTGTTCCCTAAGATCTATTTCTCTGTTGCTCTGAATTCAGAAGATAGGGGCCATTTATTCATGGGTCCTCTTAAATCCCACAACCACTCTCAAATTTATATCTCCAGTTTCAGCTCCATATAGAAAGCTGTATTGTTCAGCAAGCTGCTCAAAACAAATATATCCATGCCAAACTCATGATCTTCCTCTTTCTACCCAAACTTCTTCCAATGTCCCCTATTTCATTCCATTGTACCACTCTCCACCCAGTGGGTGGAAACCAGAAAGTCATTCTTGAAACCTTCTTCTTTACCCCTAAACATACAAATTTTCAAGTACTATAGATCCTGCCTATGAACAGATCATTAATCCACTCATCTGTTCCATCTGCTACAACCTTGGTATAAGCCACCATTAACTCTTGCCTGGGTGATAATAATGGCTTTTTTAAAAAGTCTTAAGGTATAAACACACTATAAGAGACAAAAATTTGCCCACTTTCTAGAGTCTCAGATGTATCAAAAAGCTTCCAGGAAGTTCAAAATAGCTAAGAAACATTCATTCTAGAATAGAATGAATTCTAGTCATTTTTCTATTAGTAAGTGACATATTTTACTTTTACTTTTATTTTTTAAGTAAGCTCTACACCCAATGTGGGGCTCAAACTTATGTCCTCACGATGAGGAGTTGCGTGCTCCATTGACAGAGCAAGCCAGGCATCCCAAGTGACATATTTTTAAATGAAAGCACCTAACTATAGTATCTAAGGGACCTAAAACAACAAAAAATAACTGATCAAGTGTTTGGAGCTGTGGGAACCATGAAGGGTGGTACTCTATGCTCCAGCTTCTCAAGTGTTCCCTAGGTTGAAAACTGAGCCAAATCTGGCAGTCCTCAATAGCATCATTGTTCTTGGAAGTAGGTGATAAGGAAGACTTGACCCCAGTATCCTCCAGGGCTCTCTACCCAAGTCTGTTGCTGTTGTGGGCTGAATTGTGTACTCCAAAAGATATGTTCAAGTCCAGTCCCAGTGAATGTGTTCTTATCTGGAAATAGGTCATTGCAAATGTATTTAGTTAAATGAAGTCATACTGAATTAGGGTATGACTGGTGACCCTACAGGAATAGGAGAAGAAACACAGACACCGATACAGAGGGAAGGTGGCCAGAAGAAGACAGAGGCAGGGACTGGAGTGATACTGCCACAAGCCAAGAACACCCAGGGCTACAGGATGCCGGAAGAGACAAAGAAGTATTTTCCCCCAAAGCCTTTGGAGAAAGCATAGCTCTGCAATGTTGATTTCAGATTATCTCTATTATCTCTAGAACTATGAGATCATAAATTTCTGTTTGTGGTACTTTGTTACAGAAGCCATGGGAAACTAATAAACCAGCCTTTAGGAATATAGTCCTTGAGAACAGCAGTTGGCAAACTATGGCCCATTGGCCAAACCCAGCTCACTGCCTGTTTTTATATGGCTCATGAGCTAAGAACTCTTTTTTCTTCAGAAGAACATCTGCAATCAATTTGAGAATAGAGAATATTAACTTTGAACCTCAGTTAAGTGAAATGTTATCTCCCAAAAAAGATTCAATTCTTGTCAATAGACCTGTATTACAAAAAAAAAATTACATTCAATTACTATTATATTTTTATTTTTTAAAAAAAGATTTATTTATTTGAGAGAGAGCGAGCTGGGGAAGGGGGGGTTGGGGGGAGGGACAGAGAGAGAGGGAGAGCAAATCTCAAGCAGACTCCAGCCCTAGGGAGCACCTAATCAACTTTCTGTCTCTCCAGGATCTATCTATTCTAGACCTTTTATAGACACGTTCCATGTTACTTCTCTATACTTGCTTTGGTTGATCTTAATTTTGATTTTGCTTTCTTTCAATACTTTAAAACAAGAACAAGAGCTAATACCAGAAGCGTGAGCTATGTAGGAGGCTTTGACTTCTCTGACATAAATCTTTTCTATTCTGAAATTTAGCCCATAGTTGTGGCCCCACTAGCTACATGCCCTAAAAATGGACTTGGACTAGACTAAAAATGGTCTTGGACTTTCCCTTACAAAAATGCTCTGTGACTAAACATCCTGAGATCAGGAAACTGGACCCCAGTGGACAGGGATACTGAGCCTCTTAGTTTGTAGCTCTTTGAGTAGCTGAGTTGACATGACAGTAATCAGCCCAAATATCTGTCATAGTTTGCTGATACAGTAGTCCCCCCACCCCCACCTCCCACCTTACTGGAGGTTTTGCCTGCCATGGTTTCAGTTACCCATGGTCAGCTGCAGTCTGGAAACAGATAATCCTTCCTCTGACCTATTGTCAGAAGAAAAAATAGTAGCCTAATTCTAAGTCACGACGCCTCACGATTTCCCCATCATCTCATCCCATAGGCATTTTATCATCTCACGTCATCACAAGAAGAGGAAGGGTGAGTACAGCACATAAGCTATTTTGAGAGCAAGAGAGAGAGAGACAGAGACAGAGACCACATTCACATAACTTTTATTGCTGTGTATTGTTCTAATTGTTCTATTTCATTATCCATCATTGTTGTTAATCTCTTACTGTGCCTAACTTATAAATTAAGCTCTATCACAGAGGGTATGTACAGGAAAGAATATAGTGCATATATGGTTCAGTACTAGCCATGGTTTCAGACACCCACTGGCAGTTGTAGGACATATCCCCACATATAACCACAGGTTGGGGAGGGGAACTACTGTAATATGAATTTCTGGAATAGGAATAAAAAGTGGTAAAAAGAAAATTACTTACACAAATTGCCCTTAAGAAATATGGCATAATCTTTAAACATGTCATATTAACTAAAATGAAGGTCTTTCAGAATTGAGATTTTTAAAGAATCTTACTTGGTCTCACCAATTATTTGCTTTTATTATTGGTAACAGATCCTTTGACAGAAAACCAACACTTCACTTTGTTTGTCATGGTAATTAGGTCTAGTGACTTCTAATGGGCCCTTGGGTTCTTTCTTTACTTAATGCAATAGCATTTAAAGCAACTCATCTATTGTTCTGGTTATCTATGGTTGCATAACAAACCACCCCAAAGTTCATGGGCTTAAAACAATAATCATTTTATTATCTCTCAAGGTTTGTGTGGGTTAGGAATTCAGGAAGAGTTCTACTAGGTGGTTCTGCCTTAGGATCTCTCTTGAAGTTGCAGGAGCTAAAAGAGTGGGCATTGGCAGAGTGTGGGATGCCTGGTCATCTCTCTTTGACAATGTAAGGTGGGCTCTCCATGTGGTCTGTCTGCACAGGTTAGCTTGCGCTTCCTCACTGGGTGGTGACTTCAGGGTGTCTTACACAGTGGCTCATGGCTCTAATGTGGGGTCCAACAAGCCTGGTAGAATCTACGCCACCTTTGGGGGGGGGCAGAGAGAGAGAGATACAGAGAGAGAGAATCTTAAGCAGGGCATGGAATCCCACGCAGGGCTTGATATCACAACCCTGAGATCATGACCTGAGCTGAAATCAAGTCAGACACTTAGCCACATGAGCCACCCATGCATGAGCCACTTGTACCCCTGCACCACCTTTTATGACCTAGCCTGGAAAGTCATGTAAGTCACTTCTGCCATAATTTACTGGTCAACCAGTCATTAAGGTTTGGTCCAGATTCAAAGAGAGGTGCCACAGAATCCACCTTATCCATCTCCTTATAAGAGAAGGGTCAAGGAATTTGCAGAAAGTTTTTCCTTTTTTTTTTTAAGATTTTATTTATTTATTTCACAGAGGGAGAGAGATCACAAGGAGGCAGAGAGGCAGGCAGAGAGTGAGAGGGGGAAGCAGGCTCCCCACTGAGCAGGGAGCCCGATGCGGGCCTCGATCCCAAGACCCTGAGATCATGACCTGAGCCGAAAGCAGAGGCTTTAACCCACTGAGCCACCCAGGCACCCTGCAGAAAGTTTTTCAACTGCCATTATCTATGCAGAAGACATTCTTTGGTTTATGTAATAATTAACTCTACTGAGACACCTTATTTCTCTCTTCCTTTCACTTCCTTGTGTTTTCTTCCCTCTTTCATGATCCCTTTAAAATGTTTACAAATTAAGGATTTCAGCTTTCAATGTTTTGCTTGGGTCTCATATGTTCTGCAGATAGATTAATTTTTGTGCCAGGCTCAAATATTTCCGGCTCTGTTCTATTCTGCTTACTTCCTGTTTGGTTGATTTTTATTTCCTGTACTCTTTGTCAAAGGGCTTTGTCAAAGTTGTTAACTTCCATTTTGGCCTAGGCTCTGTGTTCTATTTCTGAATCTGCCAGTGGTCTTAAGCAACAGTACACATACAATACCTATAATACAGGAAGTGAAAATTAAAGTACTGTCTTAATATTGATAGAATTAAATGCCCACTTTAAAGAAATACATATTTTAGTGGAGACCATTTGGCAAGATCTCGGACCTCAAAGAGTTGATTCACCTTCTCAGCATGAACTGCTCTTCGCCATTGGTTGGACTATTGAGGCTCTAGCCCCAAAGACCTTATTCCCAAGTAATTACAAGCCTAGCTAGAATTCTCTTTTAGGGACAGTTCTATATTTCTTAAATCATTCTGGACTGCAAACAGGAGCCTCAAATCAACTGGCTTAAACCATATGGAAATATTTACTATCTCATATAACAAGGAGTCTGAGGTAAGATGATTCCAACTTAGTAGCTAACCATGTCATCAAAAACTCAGATTCCTTCTAAATCTTTCTGCTCTAACATCTTCAGCATGTTCCTTTTATTGTTCATTTGTGGTCTAAAAATGGCTTCTCTAGTTTACTTGTCACATGCAGACATAGCAAAGTCTAGTGAATTCCTGGGTATCTCTTTTCATTAATGAAAAAAATGTATTCCAGAATCTCCCCAGCGAATTTCCTCTCCTATATCACCCAGAATGGTATCATTTGCCAATTCCTAAACCACTCTTTGGCTCAAGATGGGATTATCATGATTGGGTTAAAAACGAATTTGGCAGGTGCCTGGGTGGCTCAGTGGGTTAAAGCCTCTGCTTTCGGCTCAGGTCATGATCTCAGGGTCCTGGGATCGAGGCCCGCATCGGGCTCCCTGCTCGGCGGGGAGCCTGCTTCCCCCTCTCTCTCTCTGCCTGCCTCTCTACCTCCTTGTGATCTCTCTCCCTCTGTGAAATAAATAAATAAAGTCTTTAAAAAAAAAAAAACGAATTTGGCATTTGTAGCAGGGGAGATAAGCCAAACAAAATCAAGCCTCTGTTAAAAAGCGGGAAAAGGAGAAAGAACGATAGACGGGGGGGCCTTTTAATATTTGGATTTACTGTAATACAGAAGGAGATATTCCCTTTCCCTAGAGCTCTTAGCGCACCACAATTGAATGGCACCACAATTAATACAGTTGCTCACGGCAGAAACCTGGAAATTCTATTTACCTACCTCCCAAATATCTATTTCCCAAAGCCACTGCCTCAAATCAAACACTTATCTTGTCTCCCCACCATTATAACAACTAGTTTCCCTAACAGTCCCCTGCCTCTAGTCTTGCACTTCCCTTAATCCATCTTCCATGTTGTTAAGCAGGTGAGCTTTCTCTCCTGGATTACCAGGATGTTCTCATTGGAGCTCAAATGCTAAAAATGAAGTTAGATGCCACTTTTACTCTCTACTTCCTCCAACATGAGTTCATTTACATGATGAAATTTGCTTTGTGGCTGCAGAAATATGAAAGTGTTCTGGTATAAGGAGTTCAAGAGACAGATGGGAAAGCAAGGCCAGTAGAGGAGATGGGAAGTGTCTGTCACTATCATCAGTCTGATGATGATTTAGAGTCACAGCAGAGGAGGGGGTCAGAGCCAAAAGATAAAGGAACCATAATCATGATAGATTCTGTAAGACTTTGTGCATAAGCTGTCCTATTTGAGGCCTAGGTGACAAAGTGTGATACTGTGTTGGACAGAAGGGAGGTCTTCTGGGCTCAGCAAAGCAGGAGGAAAGGCTCCATGCTCTATTGTATTCTGTCCCTCCTATTTCAGCTCTAATTATCTCATATTGAAATGGCAGGTCTGTGTCCCCACTAGCTGGAAGGTCTTTGGTGCCAAGACATAAATTCTCCTCTGTATTCCAAGGGCCTAGCGCAGTGTATCCCTACCACAGGGATGTGGTAAGTACTTAATCATTGATTAATTCAACATTTATTAAGTTTAATTTTCCTTTATATACATAGAACCCAACAAGAACCACTTAGAGAAATGATGCAACCTACATCATATAACGTTTAAGACAAAAAATATATTCAAGACTTACCCAGTAGTATTGAAGTATAATTTTATGATTTATGATATTGATCTACCATTTTTAATCATAACTAAGTATAGATAAATGTGTATATATTTGCTATAAAAATGCAACAAAAGGTCCATCTGGAAAATCCAAAATTAGGTTTATTACATTTTGAACCTCATTAGAGTTTTTGATAGTTGGCTATAAATAGTAGATGAAATATTTAGAATAATTAAATTATTGGATGAAAGTTATGCTCATCTTAAATCTCAGCTGCTAGATAACAAATATAAGCTTTCTTATGCTGCAGCTTAGAAAGCTCAACTTTCAGATCATAATTTCCTATTTTTCCAACTTTCCTACTCCAAGGTCATACAAAATATGGTTTTTAACCTCATTAAGACCTATAAACTTTGGAACAACTTCCAGTTTCCTAGGACATCTATACTCTAGCCAACTTCCTTCCTTTTTTTTAATTTTTAAAAATATTTTATTTATTTATTTGACAGAGAGCAAGAGAGTGAGAACACAAGCAGGGGGGAGTGGGAGAGGGAGAAGCAGGCTCCTCACAGAGGAGGGAGCCCGATTAGGGACTGCACGCTGGGCTCACTCCCAGGACCCTGGGACCAGGACTTGAGACAAAGGCAGATGCTTAACCAACTGAGCCACCCAGGTACCCCACCAACTTCCTTCCTTAAACAGGTTAGTATAAAAACTATGCAGCAAACAAACAAACGGGGAAAAAAAATACACACACATAATACTACAGCAACACAGGAAAATATAAATAGCATAATATATTTTTTAAAAAGCTACCAAATTTTATGTTGTATACTATTCATGATTGCAGCCATATAGAAAAAACAAAAAAAAGTTATGTGAGGATATACATCCAACCATTACTCTTGGATATTTTTCTACACAGGGTTGGAGGCGGAGTCATTTTAATTGAGTCTCATTTTCTGTGCTTTAATTTTTTGCTATGATCAAGTAATAGCAGAAGAAATACATCAAAACTTGCATATAAAAAAACTCTGGAAGGGAACACATACACACATTGTCACACCTGCACATTGATGACATTTGTATTAGTAAGGTAGAATTACAGATCATTTTTCTTTTCTCCAATCCTTCTTTAGAATGCTTTAGATGTTTATTTTTGATGTTATAATTTTTTAAAAAGATTTATTTATTCATTTGAGAGAGAGAGGTGGGGGGAGGGATAGTGGAAGAGTGAGAATCTTAAGCAGACTCCCCATTGAGTGAGGAGCCCCACACAGGCTCAATCTCACGACCCTGAGATTGTGACCTGAGCTGAAATAGTCAGATGCAGAACAGACCGAGCCACTCAGGCTCCTCTTGATGCTGTAATCTTAAAATAAAAATTTTTAGCAAAAATTAAGGACTTTGAATATTATGAAAGAATTTGTTGGGGTGCCTGGATGGCGTAGTTGGTTAAGCATCTGCCTTCAGCTCAGGTCATGATCCCAGGGTCCTGGGATCAAACCTCCTATCAGGCTCCCTGCTTCTCCCTCTCCCACTCCCCCTGCTTCTGCTCTTTCTCTGTCAAATAAATAGAGTCTTTAAAAAAAAATTTTGTTAACTGGTTGACTCAGCTTGCTTTTTTTTTTTTTTTTAGATTTTATTTATTTGACACAGAGAGAGATCACACGTAGGCAGAGAGGCAGGCAGAGAGAGAGGAGGAAGCAGGCTCCCTGCCAAGCGGGGAGCCCAATCTGGGGCTCGATTCCAGGACCCTGAGACCATGACCTGAGCCAAAAGCAGAAGCTTTATCCCACTGAGCCACCCAGGTGCCCCTCAGCTTGCTTTTATGATATTAAATCCATGATCTGGATATTTGTCTTCCTATAATCACTATTATACCTCTCTGCAGGCATAATTACCTACCTTTTGGGGGGTCAGAGAGTTGAATCTTTATATATGTATATATATAGTATCTAATGTCCAGTGGTGATATATTGTCACTCATATCCATACTGGAGTGATTCAATGTATAAGAATTTATATTTCATTAGATATTTACTGAGCATCGGGGCACCTGGGTGGTTCAGCAGGTTAAGCGTTTGACTCTTGGTTTTGGCTCAGGTCATGATCTCAGGGTTATGGGATCAGCCCCTCATGGAGCTCCACACTTGGTGTCAGAGTCTGCTTGAGATGCTCTCCCTTTGCCCCCCACCCAGCTCGCACACACTCTCTCTCAAACAGACAAATACAATCTTTAAAAAATGATATTTACTGAGCACCTATAATATTCAGAGCACTGTGTTAAACCTTAGAACAAATGATGAATAAGACACAGTCAGTGCCTTTAATAAAATAGTTAAAGGTTAGCTAGCTAGTTAGATAACGAATATTTTTATATTGCTTTATGTCTTTGGTCATATTTGGAAATGCAAAGGGGTGGGGGAGAAAAGATCCAAACTAAGAGTTTAGAGGTCTAGTTTCAAGTCTCAACTCAGCAACTAACTAGCTGCATGAACATGGGCAAAGTACTTAAGTTTTCTGTGCCTCAATTTCTATAAAGTTTCTTCCAACCTTAAAATTTAACAATCCTCTGTTGAGACAAATCAGAAACATCATATGACTTTAATGATGGCTTTATTACCAGTTCTGAAAAATACTAATTCTAAATCTGTGCAAGTAATTATTGGATCTCATGTTTGTGAAACATCGGGTATTACTACTGTTACAGAAACCAAGTTAGCGTGCCGTGTCATACTTCCAGGCAGTGTGATACATGCAAAACTAGCATATGAAATACTATAGGGCTCAAACAATATAAACATAGAGATTACAGAGAGAGAGGCATTTGAAAAATGAGTGTTTTATGATCGCTTTTTAGAGTTCTCATGTACTAAGATTTCATTTCTCTGAGTGTTCACAAGCCTTATGTTTCAGTTCCTTAAATGAAAATAGGTGAGTGGGCAGGTTTCTCAGAGCTACAGTCCTTCCTTTAGGGACTGTCCCTTGTTCCTAAATTTGCTTTAGAAATGGTGGTACATGGACTCATGTTGATAGGAGGGACTACAGGCAACATTGGTGATGGAAGGATCTGGGTCTGATGCCATACTCCAAGTTATTTATGATTTTTTTAAGTTAATCTACATATTTCCATTTTCCTGCCAGAAATTCCTGCTGTATCAGAACGTTTCCAGATTAGAAATTTGAGACTTTTCTTTGCCTCCTGGTTCTCCTCAATTCCCTATAGCCAGTTGGTCACCAAGGCCTATACCTTCTCTTTGTAATTTCTCTTAATTGTTTTCCTTCCTCTTCATTTTCCTTCATTTCCACATTCAACATTCGGGTCTGTTTCAGGCTCATGCTTGTTTCACAGCAATAACTTCTTCATGGAAGCTTTCATGCTACCAGTCTCATTTCCTTCATCATAGCACTGTATGGTTTAAGAACTTACAACTTCCAGGGCACCTGGTCTGGCTCAGTTCATGGAGCATGCGACTCTTGATCTGGGGTTGTAAGTTCAAGGCCCATGCTGGGTGTACAGTTTACCTTAAAAAAAAAAGAACTTTCAATTTTCTCCACTGTCTATAAGACAAAACTAAACCATTCCTCCCAGCATTTCTAATCCTTCCATTACCAAATTTTACCCTTATTTCTCTGTTTCTCAATATGTATTCATATTAGTTAGTGTTATGTTAGCTGCTATAACAAAGAGACCCAAATGGCTCAGAAAAGACAGAAATTCATTTCTTAATTGTCTGAGTTCCAGGCTGCTCCATTTTGTTTCTCAATCATAACCTCTAAGAAGTTGTCCTCAATAATAGGGCTGAATATGGATCAGAGTACATCTTCTTAGCCCTTGAAAAAGCAAAAAAGTAGGCTCACTATCTGAAAGTTTCTGCCTAGGAATGGGCAAGCACATATCATCTCTACTCAAGGGAATCTGGGAGATACAGCACAGTTGAGCAACCATATACCAAGTACAGTTAATACAGAAAAAGAAGAGAAATCAGCTAGCACTGTGTGCCACATGCCCTCTGCTTCCATTGTCCTGCTTTCTCCAACACTCAGTTTTTCTCTTTCCTTCTCCTCTCTCTACTTACCCAAATAACATCTGCCCTGTTTAAGTATTATCTCTTGCTGTGAGTACTGCAACCATATAAGAGAATGCTTCAATAAGCTGAACGAAGTGTAAATGGTTCTAGGGCTCTTCAAAACTGATCTGTACATCCTAATCCTTGCCCTTTATGAGGTGTTTTCCCCCTGACTTTTATCTTTTACAACTTCTTAAATTCATGGAAGTAGATTTCAGAGATCTTAAATAATGCTTACTGAGTAATAAGTAAACAGGGGAAGAATGGGAACAGGAAGGGGGGGGTTGCCAATAGCAGAGGTAAAATCCACTCCCAATGGCTGAGTCCAGCTACTATAAATATCTGTCCTGACTTGAGAGTACTCTAAATGGGACTAGAGTATAGTACCCTCCCTTTTTTTAAAAGATTTTATTTATTTATTTGAGAGAGAGAGAGAAACCAAGAGCAGGAGGGAGGGGGAGAGGGAGAGGGAGAAGCAGACCCTCAGTGTGGGGCTTGATCCCAGGACCCTGGGATCATGACCTGAGCCAAAAGCAGAGCTTAAGTGACTGAGCCACCCAGGTGTCCCTTTTTAAAAGATTTTATTTTTAAGTAATCTCTACACCCAACATGGGGCTCAAACTCAGACTCACAACTCTGAGATCAAGAGTCACATGCTCCACCGACTGTCCTAGCCAGGTGCCATGAGTGTAGTCTTGATATGGTTTAATTTCTTGTAAAATAACATTGTTGCCTAAATCGATGTAAAATATCTACATAAACTGTGCAACAAAGGGAGGGTAATACAGATAAAAGGGGTATCAAAGAAGTGATTCAGCAATGTTCATCCAGAAATTATTATAAAATATTATATTTATTTATTTGTCAGAGAAAGAGAGAGAGTACACAAGCAGGGGGAGTGGCAAAGGCAGAGGGAGAAGCAGACTACCCGCTGAGCAAGGAGCCCGATGTGGGACTTGATCCCAGGACCCTGGGATAATGACCTGAGCCAAAAGCAGTCACTTAACTGATTAAGCCATCTCGGCATCCCTCATTGTGGTTATTAGAGAAGTGTAAAAATAATCGCTTCTATATGCTGAAGTATTTAGGGAGAAGTGTACCAGTGTTGGCAATCCATTTGGAAATACGTTAAAAAAATAAAATAGATGAGTGGTGGATAGAGGGATAGAAAAATTGCTAGACAGGTGGTAAGGCAAGTGTAGTGAAACATTAATGGTAGAATCTAGTCGGTGAGCACATAAATGGTACTTGCAAAATTCTTTCAACTTTCCTGCATGTTAAAAATTTTTATAGTAAAAGAGAAAAAAAATATGCTAACATTTTTAAAACACTTTTCCTGTGTCAGACCCTTTACATTAATGATGCCATGTTATCCTCAGGACAAGTCTGTGAGATAGTCACTATGTTGTTATTACTTCCATTTTATAGATAAGCAGACAAGCACAGAGAGGTTAAGTGATTTGTCTGATATCCCATGTTTAAAATGTGGCCACACTAAGATTTAAATCCAGGTCTGTGTTATTTGCAAAGCCAGGCCCTTAGGCCTTTAGTTATGGTACAGGGATAAGTCAATAGACTTTTTTCATAGCCTCCATAAAATATTATTCAAGATTCTCTCACTCACCTTGCCTGACTCCTTATCCACAAAGCAGCCTTCCTACTTCTTCCCAAACAACTTGCACCTGGGTAAAGAGGTTGGGGGGGGGGCGGCTAATGGATGAATTATATCTCTGCTCACAAGAAAAGCCTCTGATCAGACTCCAGAGCTGTGCTTGGTTCTCAACTGGTTGTGGAAAACAGATGTCATCTAGGTCGGGTATTGGGTTTTCATATTAATCATTAAATCGAGCCCCTCTCAGTTGTGATGTTCACTTGCAAGGGTAGGATTTTTTTCCTTTTGGCTCCATTGTCCCTTGGAACTCCTTGGTAGGCTACCATTAACCTGGGGCTCCCCTTACTCCTCCAGATACTTTCCCTAACCTCACCTACCACTATCTATTGCTTTTTTGGCCCTCCCCAATTATCACTTGACTTTTAAGATGTATTCTGTGTTACATAGTTATTATAGTAGCAAGAATATACTCAACAGCAATATTATAATTTTCAACTACTAATGGAATTTTTACTTCTGTTGGTGTCATAAACTGATAGCAATAAAATGTATTGCCAACAATACTACTACAACTTATATGGCCTTAAAACATAAATGTACCAAATGAACATCTCTAAATATCACAGTTCTTATGGGGAAAACTGGTTCCCTGCTATGTCTTGGCTTCTCTAGTAGGAGCACAGTAAGGTGAATATCATGGCTCTAGTGAAGAGCAAATCTTGTCAAAGTGAGTTTTGAGGGACAGAACTCTTAATATAGTCAATAAAAAAACATGGATTCCAGACCTCTTCTTATACATACTGAATCAGAATTTCTGAGAATGGGGCCAAGGAATGCGCATTCCAAATAAGCTTCCCAAATGGTTCTTATGACCACCAAAATTTAAGAACCACTATTTCAAACCACTTGGGATATTTTGGAAATCTGGGACCAAATTGTTGGTTGTAAAAATGATTCAGGGGCACCATGGGCATTTAGTGTGGGGGTGGTTAGAGATGCTACTTGCCTTCTAGGGAAAGTCTGGCACAGCCAAGAGTTGGCCCCCATCCTTCTAATCTCCCAGTGTCTTACCTGATATTCACATGCATGGAGGTGAAAAATCTATTATAAGCCTGGAACACGATTTCATTTTACGTATAAGCACAAAATATTTTTCACATGGTTTTCATATACACTGAATTCCCCCAGAATGCAACTACTGTGTAAATCAAAACATTGTTTAATTAGAAAACTTTCTGAAAGTAGTAAAATTGCAACTTTGGTGGCTCACCAATACAAAACTGCATCAGGCTGTATGTGTGACACTCCAATTCACTTTGATGCTAATACGTAGATATAAACATTTGAAAACTTCATTACGTCTTTTATTTTTTAAAAATAAGAGAGATAGAGCACAAGCAGGGAGAGTGGCAGGCAGAGGGAGAAGCAGACTCTCTGCTCAGTAAGGGGACCAATGTGGGACTCCATCCCAGGGTGACCTGAGCCAATGGCAGACGTTTAATTGACTGAACCAACCAGGCACCTCTCTCATTAAGTCTTTTAATGTAGTCAAACTCAAGTGTGTTAAGAAAACCTCAATTTTGAGGGCACCTGGGTGGCTCAGTTGGTTAAGCAACTGGCTCTTGATTTCAGCTCATGTCATTATCTCAGTATTGTTGGATCGAGCCCCGCACAGGGCTCCACACTCAGCCAGGAGTCCGTTTGTCCCTCTCCCTCTGTCTTCCTCCTGCTCATTCTCTCAAATAAATAAAATCTTAAAAAAGAAAAGAAAAGAAAAACTCAGTTTTCTTCTTTTACTCTCATACTACTATCAAACCCACAACTTATGATACCATATGTGTGGGATTTTTTTATACACCCAATGATTATGTGTTACACCAGCCAGATGTCTTACAATTTAACTCAATCTGACACTATCTACCTGGAGAGAACATCAGATCCCACAGATTTAAGGGTTCAGTCCCATAAGACTGCCCCCACTTCAGATGTCAACTACAAGTAGTAGGTCCCCCAGTTATCCATAACCTCTGTCCGACATGGCTACATACCATAAGTTCCCACGATCTCCTCCTCCTTGGATTCAATTGTCTGCTAGAACAGCTCACAGAACTCTAGGAAACATTTACTAACATTTACCAGTTTATTATATAATAAAGGCTATGATAAAGGATACAGGTGAACAGCCAGATGAACAGATACACAGAGCAAGGTATATTGGAAGGGAGGTGGAGCTTCCATGCCCTCTCCAGGCAAGCTACTCTCCCAGAACCTACATGTGTTCACCAACCTGAAAGCTCTCTGAACTCCATACTATTGGGATTTTTATGGAGGCTTCATCACATAGGCATGATCAATTATCAACTCCATTTCCAGCCCCTCTTCCCTCTTTGAGAATGGGGGGTGGGGCTGAATATTCCAAGCTTTTAATTGCAGCCTGGTCTTTTTGGTGACCGACCAGGAGCCAACCAGGAGTTCATACAGAGTTGCCTCATTAGAACAAAAGACATTGTTATTACTCAGGAAATTCCAAGGGATTTAGGAGCTCTGTGCCAGGAACTAGGGACAGAGACTTAAATACAGATATTTCCCATTATTCAAACCAAACATTTACACATTAAAGTATTTTTTTTATAAATGGCTTTTTATTTCCCCTTGATATTGTTGTTAGAACATTGTTTTTATTTGCTTGAAAATATACTTGTGAGGTAGATTATATCTATGAATTTTACTTCAGGATAGTAAAGGGGATGTTATAAATATGTTATAAAACAGTGGACACTGATCTGATGAGGTGAAGAATCATTGTCTTTGATACTAAAGAACAGGTCTTAAAGACATAAAATCTTTTTTTTAATGATGCAGCAATCAAGAAGTCACATCTCCCAAGAAACAAACAAATCTGGGGTGCCTGGGTGGCTCAGTGGGTTAAAGCCTCTACCTTCTGCTCAGGTCATGATCTCAGGGTCCTGGGATCGAACCCTGCGTTGGGCTCTCCGCTTGGCAGGGAGCCTGCTTCCTCCTCTCTCTCTGCCTGCCTCTCTGCCTACTTGTGATCTCTCTCTCTGTCAAATAAATAAATAAAATCTTTTAAAAAATAAAATAAAAATTATAAAAAAGAAACAAATCTGATTAATAAATGGATGTATTGTGGGCCTATGATCCTAGAAGAATATGAGAGTGAGAGATGAAAAATGAAATTGCTTTATAAGAAAAAAAGATGCCTGTTATCAAACTGAATAGATGTGTTTATAGCAAAGTTTCATACTAAAATTAACCATTGTGGCCCCCCATAGGCTCAGAAGAGCTATCCAAATGCAAGGTGTAGGATATGCCACACAATAAAGGCCAGATATGGTGGGACGTTTAATAACCCAACCAGGCTCAAGCAACAAAGGTATTGATGTCTAATCAGGATAATTCATTCAGCAAACATTGAACATCTGTTATATATGCCAGCCACCAGAAATAAGACAGTCCCTGCTTTCAAGGATTTTATATTTTAAGTAAGGGAACCAGGCACACGACCAGAAGACTGTAGTTCAGTGTGATAAGCAGGATGATAGGTAATATGCTGTTTTTTATTTTGCACAGATGTTAGAAGAGGTCGAGAGGATGTGACCACCAGTTGACCTTCAAGCGGGGCAATCAGAGGCCCTTTACCCTTTTCTTATCCTTGGAATATAGGTTCTACTCACCATCCCCACACAAGGAGCCATTTCAAGGATGCGCCCTTAAGACAGTAAGGTATTGTGGAGACCATCTAGACTTTGTATGTGACTGAATCCCGTTAAGGCCTCAAAATAAACTTAAGAATCTGGCAAGATCTATTTGTCTTGCAGCTGCGCAAGTCAAACCTTGTTTGTAAGTTCCCTTGCTTATTAAACATGCAATTTACCAATCTGGAGTGGTGTGCCTTTCTTGTCTCTCCTTGTCCTCAGTGTGCAGGGGCCAGCTTTGAAATTCACCCAGGGAACTTCAGAAGTTGCTAACCAAGGACAAAGAAGGAACGGGCCTATCTGGCTAAGGGAATCTGTATACTGAATCTTAAAAGGATGAGTAGGAATGAAACAGGTGAAGAAGGGCGCCTGGGTGGCTCAGTGGGTTAAAGCCT